>OZ010723.1:16856280-17327603 GCA_963932345.1 Ophion ventricosus | reverse complement strand
TTCTCTCTCTTTCTCTCTCTCTCTCTCTCTCTCTCTCTCTCTCTCTTCTCTCTCTCTCTCTCTCTCTCTCTCTCTCTCTCTCTCTCGCTCTCTCTTTCTCATTCTCTCTTCCTTAATCTTCTTCTTTTTCTTTCCAAATTAGTTTCAGCATCTAGAATTACATCTTTCTTCTTTTTTTTTTGCAACCCTCGACCGAAGCATTTCGAACATACAGTTCGTATCCTTTCATATATATTTATACAGACTTCATTTCGTATCTATCAAATCCATACGCACACGAAAAGCTTTTGTGCTTGTTCAACGCCGGAGAGTCAGAAAGATTATATCCTGGCTCTGTGCACTCTCGACAATGCGATTCGCGCGGTCGCTCGACATTTGTCAACTCGAAAAGCATATTCCTGTATATTCGTGCTCATTGTCAGACGAAGTTTCGACACTGGCCAGACTCGTGTCCCTAGAGGTTGTGATTGTCGCGGCACTTCGTACGCGCTCGGCCAAATGTACGCGCGTTGCCAATACAAAAAAGGGGTACAATACGTGTATATATATATATATATATATATATATGCATATCACTATAGGCGCGACGTGCAAGGTGTGCGAAAAAGGCTTATTTGGCATCTGACGTTCGCGTGCGAGTCCATTATTGGCATCGCTTTTCAACATATATATATATATATATGTAGGGACGCGCGCGGCCGCAGCCGGCTTCGATTCAGCTGGCTTTGCATTGACGAGATTTCCACCCCCTTAGCCCCCCCCCCCCGCAACCCCTTTCACGAACCCTTTTGGATCCGTCGTCACTATTTTTGAAAAAGGCACGCGCTGACGTTACTCTAGACGAAAAATTATATCTTTATACTAATATTATCAATAAAATATTTATTTAATTGAAATTATAAATGATTATATTATCTAATGTAATAACGATTCTCCACTCGATATATCCTACCGGCGAAAAGTTTCCGGACAAAATTTCAAAAAAGTTCCGGAACGATTTTTTATGCCATTCCGACGATGGTTGACATACATGAAGTTAATAAACGGCATTTTGATGGGGAGGAATTCACCTTCATTGCGTTTCTTTTTTTGAACATTCTTTTACTATTTTTTTTTTTACGACTAGTAACCTTTTTCGAAAACAACCATTTTTCGCCTTTGCTTTGTTCCTTTTCGGGTGGAGCCCGTTTATAATATTTTATTTGCGCATTTCTTTGACCCGAATCATAAAGGGGAAAGCTCAAGCTTCAATTTTGTTTTTTTTTTAAATCTTTTTACAATTTTTTTTCTGAAGTTATTGATTAAAAAAAGAAAAGAGATAATTTGGAAAATAACGTGTAACGCGAAAATGACAAAGATTCAAGAGAATCATTACATTCCGGAATAAATCACTATAATTTTTGGAATAAAATAATAATTAAAAAAAAAAATACGGCGGTGCGTGTCTACATCTATACATATATATTAATATTCGTACATATATAAACGTGTATGTGCCTATAGCTACGTATCTACACTCCGTAATTACATCCACGTGGTCGAATCGTCGTATAACAAGACCGAGCAAACACTTTTTTATGCATTATTCATAAAGAGAACGAGCAGCAACTTCGTCTCTATACCGGCAATACCGCTAACAAGAAAATAACGAAGAAGAAGAAGAAGAAGAAGAAGAGCGAAAGAAACGAGAGGAAAAAAAACAAATCGAAAAAACGCAACATCGCACCGGACGAGTGGTCGTGCGCGGGGCGAGGTGGGCTGGGGGGACGAGCAATCTGTTCGCGAACAAAACGACGAAAAAAAAGAAAAAGAGAAAAAAAAAATACGCGCACGAAAAGCCATTGTGCCAAAAAGGAAGGGCGCATAAGGCGCGGTGGGTGACGCGCCAGGGGGGTCAGGGGGAGGGGGGGGGGGGGGGGGGAGTAACGAGATCAGAAATGAGGCGAGTTGAGCAAGCGTGCGCGGCCAGGGAAGGCGAGGGATTAGAAAATTCGAGGGTGGTGTGAGGTAGCGAGAGAGAGAAACGAGAGCATCGAAAATTGCATTGGCATAGAAATGATGCAGTTAGGTCCGCGATCTTCCGGATTGCGAGGCACCCGCTCCCACTTTCAGCCCTCAATATATATATATATATATATATATATATATATTCGCACACACATAAATACACAGGAGCGGAATGTGTACAGCTGCGCGAGAAACTCGATGTCACAGCTTTCGCTTCACAATATACAACCCACCACAATGCCTGATTTCATCCATTGTTTGTCGTCCTCGCGCGGTAGCACGCGCCACAGATTCATACATATCCATGCATAGTGCTGCCCCGCGTGCGCCGACAATCTGCCGCTATCCTCTAACGACTGCTGTCCCCCCTGCGCGCCCGTGGCCCAATGGCCCTGGCCGCTCACCTCTCGTTCACCCTATTTTTGCCCGTCCTTATTCGCTGCACCAACAAGTCGTGTCGAATATGCTTAACTCTAGCAGCAATTTTTGTTATATGTATATATACATATATATTAGGTGTATAACTTCATTTTTACAAATTTTTCAGCAAATTTATTTAATATAAAAAAATAGAGAACAACGAACTTAATCTTGGAAATATTGTCCATCGTTTTCTATGACCTTGCGCCATCTCTCAGGTAACATACGAATGCCGTCGCGAAAGAAACTTGCAGGCTTCGAGGCGATAAAGTCATCGACGAATTTACGCACATCGTCCAGCGTTTGTGAACTGTTTATCCACTAAGGCCAACAAACTTAAGCCCAAACAAACTTAAACCCAAACAAACTTAAGCCCAAACAAACTTAAACCCAAACAAACTTAAAGCCAAACAAACTTAAACCCAAACAAACTTAAACCCAAACAAACTTAAACCCAAACAAACTCAAACCCAAACAAACTTAAACCCAAACGAACTTAAACCGAAACAAACTTAAAACCAAACAAACTTGAACCGAAACAAACTTAAACCCAAACTTGAACCCAAACAAACTTGAACCCAAGGAAACTTAAACCCAAACAAACTTGAACCGAAACAAACTTATACCCAAACAAACTTGAACCCAAACAACCTTAAACCCAAACAAACAAACTCAAACCCAAACAAACTTAAGCCCAAACAAACAAACTCAAACCGAAAAACAAACCCCAACCCAAACCCAAACCCCAACCCAAAGCCCCCAACATTGTAATGTGCACACCAAAATTGAAACTTACAACTTGTAACCACAAATGACTAGTATACGTAGCATATCCGTATACGCAGAGTTTCTACGTATTAGTAGCCTGAATGGATAGTCTGAGACAAAAGTGCGGGTTAGGTCAACATATTAGGCGTTTTCCTAATTACTTTATAAGTTTTTGCATCCCGATAAGATGTACAACCTACATTGTAAGGATATTTCGCAATACTTCAAAGCTTCATCGATTGAGCGGAGAATAAACTTTTCACCGTGACTGTGGTGAGACTACTAATTTAATTTAACTTTCCTCCGTCTGATAAATATATATATATTAAATATTATGCCAATTTTATGTACACATTGAATCTCTCCTCTTCCTATTCTTCCTCCACTTTTTATTTCTCCTCTCCCCCTAACTTTGAACCTACTCCTTCTTCTTTCCATCTATTCCACCTCCTTCGCGTAATCTCAAGCTCCTTACTTTACCTCCCACGCCTATTCTTCTTGTACTACAGGGTTCCCGTTTACTCGAGCAATCTTTTCGCAACGAATAGCCGGGAGCCCTCGCAACGCTGCAAGCTAAAAGATTCGTTCATCTCTCTTCGGTTTCTTTCCTTCTCGCTCCTTTTAGCTCCGTGCACCATCTTCCCTCCCTTTAATATCGAACAAAAACACGCCCGAGTCACCTTGCACTTCCTTCCTCGCACTTCCCGTGCCACAATGAAGAGACCACGGGCGTCGCAGTTGACTCGGAAGGAACTCGAAGGAGGGTGCTACCCGCCGGGTCTTTTCGTGGGCTCGCGACGATGACGACGATGTGGAACGTGCGGTGTATTATTGTGAGGGGGCCGTCTCCCTTTATGGCGGTAAGTGGTACCGGGTAAAAGATTTGTTCGGTGCCTTCGAAGGCGGGCTCACCCTCCCTCCTTAGGGCGAGTGTAGCAAGGTGTCTCGAGACGGAACGGAGCTCTGCCGGGTGTCGACGAAGGGTGCGAGGGCTTTCTAATGTTCTTTTGGTCGAGGAACCTGCTCGCGACCTGGTGTCTTCGTCCTTGAGGATTCCGCATTGAAACAGACACACACACACACACTCACACATACTCGCATGGAAGATACGATTTTGTTGGATCTTGAAAGGGAAAGGCCCATTTTTAGGAGAGTTTCCGCAACTGCTACGTCAATCCCATCATATTTATTGTATGAAAGATTTATCTTTTAATTTTGTATTGTAATTTTATTTGAATTTTTAGATTATTTGATATTCATTTTTATATTGTAATTTCGTATTAATTTTTATATTGAAACTTTATATTCTCAAATGAAACGAGTTTTATTTGCACAACTTTATAAACGTTTTTTTTTACAAAACCGTAACCTTCCCGCTTTCATCTCCACTTAATTACTACACCCCGTATTCTTGTACTTTGTACTCTCTAACATTGCTCTCTTTTTCTTCATTTATTCCTCATTATACAGTCTGTATATGAGAATTATTATACAGTCGAAAATAATAGTATACTACACGGAGAGAATTAAAAAGTATGTTTTGTCGTGAATTTCACGGTAAAAATTACCGTGATATATTTCAATGTGGTGACAAGTGAGAAAAGCATAATAATTCGTATGCGACAAGTTCTTTTTAACTCACGTTACAGAAAATTTCAAATACATAGCTAAAATTTTACTATACAAGAAGGGTAGCGCGCACGATAATTTTTACCGAGAGCACAATACATTTTCCTATAACACTCATTAAATTTTATAATAAATCTTAAAATAACTGTTATAAAGACGATACTTTTTTATAGACATTTTTGCAATGCATAAAATAATAAAATGCACAGTAAAATTTCGCTGATATTATATATTTTTTAAATTTAAGTTTTGCGTATTTTGTTACACATGAAAATTTACTAGAAAATCTGGTAAAATTTTCTATCTGAAGAAGAAATTTTATTTTATTTTCGTGAAAATCTGTGTTTTACTCAGTAATAATAAGCGAAGTTTCAGGCTTGTCATCTGGTTACCGTTATTGCACGGTAATTTTTAACATTTAATTCTCTCCGTGTAAGGAATTAAATGACAATAATCATAGGACCGACTGATAAAGCGTCGACATGAAAGCACAGCACATAAAACAAGTATCAACTTCCCATAATTAGAGAGTCCACAGTTCCAAAAAAAATGGTAGTGTTAGAATTGCGAGGATTTGGGAAAGGGAAAAGTGCCGAAAATAAGAATATCGATAAGAATCATCGATAGCTAAACATTCTTACATTATATATTCACAATAAAACGTGAAGGATAATCAAGACTCGGAAAAAATTCTACCACGAAAGATCACAACTCAAAAAGATAAACGCGTTTAAAGTTAGTAGAAAATCACGACATGAATAACGATATGTTGCACTAGAATTCGAAAATTGAGTACTAAGAGATTCTTCACACCCATAATCTTTTGGAATATAATTGTATAGGTACTAAGGTACATTTATAACACAAAAAAAGAAATAGATTTTTGGAAAATCCTAGAGTGGCTTAAGGTCTTAATATTATATATTTGAAGTTTTGTATGTCGTATTACTGGTCGTTCAAATAAGGCGTTTATCTTCTTCATATTATTTTTGAAAAGTATCTCGAATAAGAAATCACATTTGTATCCTTTTTCCATCGTTACTCGTACTGTTCTACATCATTTACAGTCAACTGTGTGGATACTTTCGCTGGCACGATATTCATGGAAAGTTGTAGTTTCGGAACACCGAAATTAAGAATATTAAACCGTCGTAGCCATCAAAGTTCCGAATTCCAACCCGACCCCATAATTATACATGAATTTTTGTTCTATTATAATTTTGTCTCAATTTTCATACTACAAAATACAACAAAAAATGTATCAATGCCAGAAAAACTGTTTTCCAAATACACCAAAAGCGTATTTTTCACAATAATATTCCGGCCCAATTGTCGCTACGATCCAATACAAAAATCACATCGCTACATCGAATTTTCGAATAGCGACAAATAAAAGATCGCCATCGAATGAATTTATACTCGGAAGGAGAAAAAAATCACGCCTCTGAAAATCCAGGAACCCGAACGAAATCGTTCAACCCCCTTTTCCCCGTTGGTGAAACGGTGGCTACGCACACATACACACACACACACACACACACACACACACCACACAAAAATCCACCAGGGTAAGAGAAATCCAAGCGTACAATTCCCCTATAATCATGGTGCCCAAGTGGAACCGTAGAGAGAAAGAGTGTTCGTGCTGCTGTTCCCCTTCGCGTCAATTCCCCTCCCGCCGTGCCCGGCTCCCTCGCCCCCCGTTTTGGTCGACTACCAACAACCCCCTCGCTCGCTGTGCGCCCGCTACACGCGCTTCTTTTTTTTTTTTTTTTTTTTTTATCCATGAGCATTGTCGATGATGGCGCAGCTGGTGAAGAGCGACCCCCATGGGTGCCCCCATAGAGCCACGTCACACCACCTGGCCACCTGGAGCTCAGTACATATATACGTATGTGTAAAAGGATATTTTGAAACCCTTGCATCCACGTAATGTTGGCTATAAGCCAATCCGGCTTTTTCGACGACGTCACGGTCGAGGACGACTAAGAAAGCGTATTTTTCGACGAAAAATTCACAAAAATTGTATAATTCTGTAAATGTATAAGAAATACACGTGGCAAAGCGTAACTCCAAATCGACTGCACAGTTTCGTCAAGAAAAGAAAAAAAAAAACAAATCTCCGAAACATCGATTTTTCGTTCCAAAAAACAAAAGCAATTCTCTGCAGTGAGAATTGTCCGATTTACACGAAATTATTCACAATTAACAATGTTTTTGTCCGGTGATTTTTATTTTCATTTTCAAAAAGAAGACTCTGAACTAATTAACTACTTAATTATTTGGTCTTACAATGACGAGCGATAAAAGTACACCGACCACGAGATACGGCACAACAATTGATGTGATCTTTCCAAGATATATTGAAAAAAAGTTGAATTTTGATCCTCATTTTCTTATTTCAGTTATCATAAATTAATGATTTTATTTATAAACTGCACGGAGAGAATTAAAAAGTAATTTTTGTCGCGAATTTCACGGTCAAAAATTACCGTGATATATTTCAATGTGGTGACAAGTGAGAAAAGCATAATAATTCGTATGCGACAAGTTTTTTTTTTAACTCACGTTACAGAAAATTTCAAATACGTAGCTAAAATTTTACTATACAAGAAGGGTAACGCGCACGATAATTTTTACCGAGAGCACAATACATTTTCTTATAACACTCATTAAATTTTATAATAAATCTTAAAATAACTGTTATTGAGACGATACTTTTTATAGACATTTTTGAAAGGTATAAAATAATAAAATGCACAGTAAAATTTCGCTGATATTATATATTTTTTAAATTTAAGTTTTGCGTATTTTGTTACACATGAAAATTTACTAGAAAATCTGGTAAAATTTTCTATCTGAAGAAGAAATTTTATTTTATTTTCGTGAAAATCTGTGTTTTACTCAGTAATAATAAGCGAAGTTTCAGGCTTGTCATCTGGTTACCGTTACTGCACGGTAATTTTTAACATTTAATTCTCTCCGTGTGCACAACTCAAAGTGAAGAGGAAACTAATCATGAAATTGAACGACGAACCTATATTATCACTAATATCTCATGTATTCAAGCTATGGTTTTGTATTATCATTATATGATTAAAATTTAAAAAACTGAAAGAAAAAATTTGAACCTGCATTTACTTCCTCCTCTTATCGACTATTAATAATAAAACGATCAAACCAAAACGACGAAAACAAAATTATATACTTTCAGCGATTTCGTGACAAAATCGTTAAAATTGATAAACGATTGATTGATTTTCATGACAGGAAAGTCCTTGAAATGACCTTCGTATGCTTAAATTCATAAAATTGTGATAACGAAGCCATAAGGGTTTGCGCAATGGATATATTGTCTATTACGAGGGTCGCGAGTCCTCAAAGTCCGATGTCTTCAATCATGTGTGTACCATAGGTGTTTCTTTGGCTCGCGGTCACCCTAACCAAAGTGATCCATGCACCGGGCTCCCTCTCTCTCTCACTCTCTCTCTCTATATCTCTCTTCTCCAATCCTATACAGAACTTTCCGCATACTGTCAGACACCCATTCGGCACTTAAATATGTGAAGGGCCCGAGAATGGAAACGCGTATAAATTGCCCGTACGCATACTGATGGAACTTGGGAAGGGGAGGCTCGTCGCGGTGTCTCGTGCTTCGCAGTGCGTTAGTCCGCGCTCCTGCACTCTGCGCCCCATTCAGAGGGAGAGATCGGAACAACCGAGCGGGGTGAGGTGGGGGTATGCCACGTTCCTCGTCATTGTAGCGCGCGGTGGACGCGTGCGAGAACACAACAGCCCGATATCTTTTTTCACGTATGGTTGCTTGTCAAAATGGCTCCGAGGGTTAATTCGCAGGAATGGGGGAGCCTAACGGGGACTCTGGGCCTCGTGTCCTCCCGCGTGAGATTTATAACCCTGGGCTGGGTCGTGAAGGGGAGGAAGAAGGGAAGAGGGGTGAGGGCGAAATGGAAATTTGCTATCACCAAACTTGATTATAATTTCTCAACAATGATAAAATTAAAAAATTGTTTTTTTAGTTCAGCTCATCGGGGCATAAAATTTCTCCATCCGTCGAAAATAACGAAACGTCAAGATACCTGAGACGCAGGTATCGAATTTGCCAGGATCATTATCTCAGATTCAATCCTTTCGGGATAAAGTTGATCGATGATGAAAAAAAAGGAGCATCAGGAGAGAAACGAAAAGACATAGGCCAAGGAGAAAAGAGAAAAAGAAAACAATAGAGACAAAAGACGCCACCTAGACAGAAATAACAAGCGGGGAAATAAAGAAAATGATCGGAATAAGGGGCGAGCCGATCCAGCGAGACCAGTCGAGTCAACAAACGTCCCCGAAGAATGTGCTTCAGCGCCCGATACAACCCTCTCCGAGTTGTCCCATTGATCAACTCCCTTCACACTACATTCCAATACCTAGGCGAAATTGCGTCCTCTTTTTCTGCCCCATCTGCGAGGCGAGAGAATTAGAAAACCGGAATCCCGGTGAATAGGCAAAGAAAAAGGAGAAAAAAAATGAAATAAAAGTACATAGTACCGAGCGCCAAATTCAACTGGACTTGAAGCTATCCAGGTATGGAGCTACCACTTGTACGGTATCTCCAAGACCAGAGAGAGAGAAAGAGAGAGAGAGAGAGAGAGAGAGAGAGAGAGAGAGAGAGAGAGAGAAGCGTCGGGCGCGTGCCACTGCTCTCCCATTGAAATTCCGAATAAAGCCGACGACCGTCTCGCATCGAGTTTACGTCTGTGTGTATGTCAACCCCTGTCCCCTTCGTTGGTATCCCGTATTCCCTGTGCTCGTATTCTCCAGGACTTCTGGCCTCATTTCCATAATATCGCGGAGGGACGTACCCATCTCACATGTGTTCACGGTTTTAGAAAGAGAGAGAGAGAGAGAGAGATAAGCGATCACCGAGTGCCAAAATAGACAAAAAAGAAAAAAAAATTGAATCCTCCCTTTTTGCACAAGCTTTTTCGGCCTTATGTCGGCCCTACCCTTATGTCGGCTCCATCAGCGGGGAGAAGAAGGAGGGACCCGCTCTGGAGATCATCATTTTTCCATAGCAAATGCTACAAAATCTGTCGCGTATTTTTTAATTTGGGATCGGCGTAAGCGTGGTGCACACGCGTCCGGATGTGTCACTAACCTCTGCGGCTTTATCGGTCTCTCGTCTATTTACCTCGGCGCGCACCCGTGTCATGCATATAATCGCTATAAATTAGATAAGATAAAATCGCGGCCATATGACGTCTCGTTTTCGATATCAACATATTATTTACATTACGGTAATTCGTATTTACATATATATATATATATATGAGGATGTGACCAAATGCACGCCTTACAATTTTTTACAATTTTTCTCCACCAATGTGACAACCGATATCATTTTTACTCAAATTGCAGCTATTTGTAAAATGGCCTTCGTTAATTTAAAACAGGCATTTTTCAATACTAACTCGTCATATTGGAAGTAAAAATGATGATGACGACGAATTAAAAAAATATACAGTTAAACTACATCAATTTTGTGCACTCATGGTTGATAAAAGTATGAAATATTACTGCGTCTTCAATGAGAAAAAAAATTCGATTTTCACGGTTTTTTTTTTATCTCACCGCTGCCAAATTTATTATTAGAATTGAAAAAAAAACTCAATTTCGACCCCAGTTTCTGAAAGAGCACACTCGAAAGTACTAGGAAGCACAAGTTTTATTTAAAAATTCTCCTTTGTTAATATAAAAAAACTTCGCTTGAAAATCATTTAAAAAATCACAATTCTTCGGCGCTAATGGGTTGACCATCTGATTGCGGTGTAGATAAACTATAGGGATTTTTCCAACCCCCTTTTTTACCATAGGCGTTTATTGTAAATACCGTGGACTTTGCTCTCCGTGTATTGGGAGTACAAATTAATTCGGTCCGTTTTTTTGTGATAAAAAATCCATTTATTTCAAAATAAAAGGTATGAATAGATTAATCAAAGTATTGTCCATCTCTCGGTTACTACTTTTTCCCACCTCTCAGGCAATTTTCGAATTCCATCTCGAACAAAAAGTCTCGTCATTTGAGGCGATCCAAGTTTTGAGCCAATTTTCGATTTCTGCGAAAGAAGTGAACCGGTGAGCTGCTAAATCCTGCTGCATCCGTCGGAACAACCAGTAATCAGAAGGAGGAATGTCCGGAGAATACGGCGGGTGCGGTAAAATATTCCATTTGAACATTTCCAAATATTTTTTTACGACTTTTGCGACACGAGGCCGAGCGTTGTCACGCAGAAGAATAATTTTGTCATGTCTTTGCTCGTATTTCGGCCGTTTTTCTCGTAATGCACGGCTCAAACGAATCAATTGTAGTCTATACCGATCGTCCGTAATGGAATCGCCAGGTTGTAGCAGCTCATTGGCTCATTTGGCTGTCCAGGGCGAGGCTTGTCTTCAACGCTGAAATCGCCGTTCTTAAAGCGTCGAAATCATTCCCTACATGATTTATCAGTTGGAGCATCATCATCGTAAACTTCAACAAGCGTTCGATGCGCTTCAGCTGCACTTTTCTTCCAATTAAAGCAGAAAAGTAAAACTTGCCGCAAATGCCGCTTAGTTGACACAAAATTTGACATATTCAACACAGTAAAAAACAAGGTTTTTTTAATGGAACTCAAAGCGATGTAAACTGAATGTTATTGACAGATGTCTAACCTCTCTGAAACCACCGAAATCAGCTGTCACTATGAAACATTCATAACAGCCAGAGCCATCTCTTGAAAACGGACCGATTTAATTATGTACTCCCAATATATATTTATGTATTGCAACGTCGTTTGGGACAACGAAACAATTCACCCGAGACAAAAATAAAACGAAAAAAAACTTTGGATGAAAAAACTAATGGTAGAATGATTGACAATTCCATGGCGGGAAACATGTGCGAAGATAGTTCAGGCACGTTGGCCCAAGTATTTCGGTATTATTGTTCGAAAGGGAAAGACGCTTTGTCGATTGATTCACAAGTGTTGTTACGCAATTATGATGAGAATAGACTCGCTTTAATGAAAATAGAACGGTGAAGATAACACAGGACCAAGCGAACACGCTTCGTTGCAATTATTTTAATAATTATCATACATTTATTTATTAATAATTATCATATATTGGTTACATTTCGAGTCTGTATATTCCTCAGTATCCCTTGCCTCTATCTTGTCTCTCCAGAGAGGGAGAGAGGGAGAGGCACACACACACACACACACACAAAGTAAAAGACAGAGAAAGGGCTAGAAAAAAGTCAAAAAGGGCAGGGCGGGGGAGGGGGAGGTGGGCGAAGCAAGCATCTGTGCACACACAGGTTCAATGATGCGGGTATTCCTTGGTTCGACAAGCCCCGCAAGTTAGAAAAAGAAAGAAAGAAGTGAACAAAAAAAAAAGCAGCGAGCAAATAAAAAGAATTGCTTTTCATCGTACGCGATTCTTGCTGTTCATTATTTTGCCAAGGCTCGAGGGGCTCTGGGCGGGGGCGAGGAGAGTAAAAAAGAAGAGCGGGTGCGTGACGGGGGCCGGCAACGGTACTTGAGATATTCCGGTCGCGTACACGCCACATCTTCCGATATTATACACGAACGGATTTACGAATTGCCGGTTTTAATAGATCCCCCCCCCCCGCCCCCTCCCGGCCCCCTACGTAACTATATGAATCCCGCCTCCCTGGCCCCGCTGCCCTTTCGCGCACACGCCAAGTATCTCTCGCGTGTTTAATGAGGCGAGAGTCTTTTGCAAGGATTAGCTAATACCGTCGATTCGTATACACGCGTTTCGTTGCTTCGTACAAATTGTTCTCCGCTCTCGAGAGCTCTATGGGGCACATCGATGGGCCGCCGAGGGCAGAGAGCGAGAAAATTGGCCAGGGTTGAAAAGCGGGCGGACGCACGTCTCGCGAGTATATCTCCTTTATGAGACGATGGTTGTATTTATTATTTGGGGGCCCAAATAAATGAGCTGGGTTTTGGTTTTTTTTTTTAATACTTCAAAGGCTGGGCAGCTTTTTCGATAAGACACGTGTGTATATGAAAAGTAAGAAATTGCTTTCTCAGGTTTAACGAAATTATTGGTACTTGTGTATCTTTTAGTATCCCCGACAATGGGTTGTTTTTTGGCGGAATTTTTATAAAAATTAATTTTTAGCCGAGGGGGGAGGAGGCGGGGGAGGGCGGTCCGAAATCAGCTTTGGAGATCCAAAAATCGTACACTTAAATTTTACCCACCATTCGTCCAGTTTCGACAAAAACGACAGAATCGATATTTTTTTCAATCAACCCTATCTCGGCCGCTAATTAACCATTTGGGAATTCATGACCCTCTTCTTGAAAAGGTTTTTGACAGACTCGCAGAGACTGCCTTGTACCCGTGGGATATCTCGTTTCCTTCTAAAAATAAAATAAAAAATAAAAAATCCACCCCAGAAACGCGAAAATCGCGACATTCAAACACATAGCGGATGGGTCGAAATCCATTCGAAAGGTAGATCGTTTTCGCCAAAAATGAGGCCGAGATAGTAGTCCCCAAGACGAAAGAGCGATTCTTCCGAGGCCAAAACCACAAAGTGGGCATTTTCGAAAGTTTTGATGGCTGTTTTTCCATTCCTGTTATTATTATTAAAACTAAATAATAATAAAACCAACAGCAAAAACATAAGACATTTATAATAGTAATTTACAGACTTATCGTATGTATGAAAGAGACGGAAATAACAGGGCGCGGAGCTATTCCCGTTGTACTATGCGAACGTTACCGAGCGAAACTTCGTAGAGCTATGAGCCACAAATACATTCGTTCTCCCGCTACACTTTGGGCGAATAATAATAATAATAATAATAACAATAATAAAAAGATCAAATACGTACTCGCGTATGTGGAGGCGGCTCTCTCTTGGAGAGAGAGAGCGAGAGAGAGAGAGAGAGTGTGTTACGTAGTATATTTATTCCGTAAGGGTCGATGATGAACAGATGCTTAAGTAGACGCTCCCCTCAAGCGCACCCTGAACGCAACCTACACGCGGTCCCCACTCCCTCAAGTCCTTTGCTAAAAGCGATAGAACGGGAATACCCTAACACTTGTAAATGTATGTATATATATATATATATCCACACGTGTATTCGTGTACATGCCAGAGTACAAAGCTCCGATCATTCGAAGCGCGAGTCTCCCCGTACAGTTGACGTGTATAGTGGTAGTGATAGTTGAGATTGTGAGATTGAGAGCCAATCGGCTTTGCCCGCACGACGCATATGTAACTCTCTCTCTCTCTCTCTCTCTCTCTCTTGCTTTGCCTTTGACATTCGATATATCGCGGGCCGCGCACTCGGATAATACCCGATAAAAGTATAATAATTCCTAATTCTCTCAAACATTTCATTACGTTCGTGGATTATGCTCTTAGGGCTAACGTTAGGACGTATACGCGATGTAAAGAATTTTCTGCCGAGATCAGGCTCACTTATATTGCGGTATTGAAGTTTGGCACTTGTTTGGGTTGGAATGTAATCGTTGAAATGCAACGAATATTCATAATCACGATTTTTTATTTCTTCAATTTTTATTATTACAGCGAGTTTTTTATATCTGCATATTTCAAGCTTGGTACTACCGAAAAAGAAAAGCGGCATGGCATTGGCGGCGCCATCTGTGTGTCAGTCCCGAGACTTAATGACCCATGTGTTATGTGTGTTTTCTTAAAAAGGCCGATAACGAATGACCCTCATAGTGTAGGGATCCAATACGATGACCGATTGGATCCCTATCAGGAAGTAGGAACAAGTATGGGAATCGAATTGGATAACCTACGAAATTTTCTGCACGGGATGGTGCATCGAGATTCCTGGGCTTGTCGTTGTAAACCCACGTATGAGGTAACTTTTCTCGAGGCGCGATACCTATCGAGCCCGCTTATATAACCCTCATATATATTTATATGTATGAGGGTTGAAATAATTCGAGCCTGACAACAGGTCGCAGCTCTCTCTCTCTCTCTCTCTCTCTCTCTCTCTATAAATTAAATATATATATATATAAATGTATTTTACGACAATTCTGCCGTCTATATATACAATTCTTTCCTTACTCTCTCTCTCTCTCCTTCTCTCTCAAAAGGGCTAGATCCCTATGTGTCCTCTCGCCACCGTCATAGGGGTAGTAACCGGCAGAATTGGAGGAAGAAAAAGCCAAAAGCAAAGAGCGCGTAAAATACAACGACAAAAAAAAAAACCATCGAAAGAGACGAATTTACAAGGAGCATCGAGAATTCGATGGTCTGCGGGTTGATTATATGCTCGCGGGTCAAGAGGACTGCTGGCCTGCTCCTTCAAACCTTCAATAAATCCTTATTACAAGCCCCCCGTTATGGCCGAGACAAAAATTTGAGTTTTCTCATCCGCCTGAGCGGAGCTAGCGCGCACTTTGAATAATGAGGAAAGAAGAGAACGAAAAAAACATTGGTGGAAGAAAAAGAAAAGAAAAGAGTACTGGTGGGAACTTGAGGAGAGAAAAAAAGAATTCGAAATTTTTCGTAGCTACGCATTATGTTCGAATGTATGGTAAATAATATTACAATGCAAATGATTTATAATAAAAAAATAGTAAATAAACAACGGACAAAACATAAATGATGATATTAATCAGATAAATAAATTTTATGAAAGAGATAATTAGATAGATAAATAAATAATAACAATTAGATAGATAGATAAATTATAATAATTAGATAAATATTCTTAAATAAAATTATTTCGTGACCAGTTGCATGGAATTTCGATTAAATTCGCGCGAAGAATGGGCGTTGATTTATAAGTGAAACTTTTACAGGGATGCGACGAGAGAGAGAGAGAGAGAGAGAGAGAGAGAGAGCGAGAGAGAGAGAGAGAGAGGCGACTTTCCATTATCAAGAGCATGTACAACGTGACCATAACCTCACAAATTTTCCAACCGAGTTTTCTGATAGATAGTTAAGTTTTTAAAAGAAAAAACGAAGCATCAGACTCAGGAGAATTCCCCGACGCAGAGCTTGACGATTTTCTTTTGTCCAAAATATTATTCATCTCTGAGAAATCTCTGTTCGGAAAATTTCAACTATCCGTCTCGCGCTCATACGTCGCCCGGTACATGTCTTCTATTTCGCCTTAATAAAAATCGCTACTCGTTCGCAACGCCAAGAGCGAGTATTAAAAATGATGTGCTACGCTATACGAGTTCGGCGTAAATTGAAAGTTCAATCGGTTATTGCAGCGAGATAGCCAAAGAGCGGGCGCTACGACGTGGTCGGCGAACAAGAAGATGATGGAGAAAAACAAGAACGAGTAGGTAGAGGCAGAGGACAAGGAAGATGCGAAGAAAAAATGGTGACAAGAGGAGCAAGAGGAAGATGAGGATTCTCATAAACTGCCTCGAGTGTCTATTTCGTCACAAAGTATATCAGGAATAGCATTCTTCGATTAAGTGTGAATCGAGGGAAGAAGTTTCGCTTCGCCTTTCCCACTCTCTATCTCTCTCTCTCTCGATTCTTATATCTTCGTATCTCTTCCTCGACCATTGCGAGCCGTCTTCTCCTCGTTTGCCTCTCAAGTATTCAGAAACGGTAATTAGGATGCTAACGGACATACCACCGTAATTGCTATTTGAATTCTCGTCTGTGATGAACTCCCGGTCGAGGGTTATTAATAAAAACTCCTCAATATATATATATATATATGATGAGAGGAGATTTTAAAGTTCGACTTCGAGGACCGTCCTCAAAACAGTCAATCATCCTCAGACTCACCATCATCTAAACCCCAACACCTTCAATACCACCATTACTGAGACGTAACGGGTTCGAAATATCTTTAAAATAGAAACAGAAAACAGAAAGTCCAGAGTTCGCAATACAGTTCTCTTTTTTTTTCATTTGAGTTTTTTTTTTCATTTTCCCGCTCGTAGCATTTCTGCTTCTTCTCGTAACGTTCGACAATAATTCTCGGAGCTACGTCATTTTTCGACATAGAGAGAGAGAGAGAGAGAGAGAGAGAGAGAGAGAGAGAGAGAGAGAGAGAGAGAGAGAGAGAGAGAGAGAGAGAGAGAGGGAGAGGGAGAGAGAGAGAGAGAGAGAAAGCGGAGCGATGGAGAGAGGTGAGGGGGTTAGGTGGGTGAGGGATTCAGGAAGATTGTAATTATGGAACTGCGAGGTATTAAATGAAGCCCTTGGTGTCGCGGACGATGGTAATGGCACTTGTACGATCTCCCATGGTGTATTGCTTTACCGTTCACGATCCATATATACCCATATATATGGACACATATACGCATTTATACACACCCATTTATATGTACATTATGTGTGTGTGTGTATATATATATATATATATATATATATATATATATATACTTATAGGCTTTAGATCGGGGGCAGCTGCCCGGAAGAGCCCAACCGCGATACTTCCTTCCCGTATATACATACATATATAAGAACCCTGTCTCCGTCCTGTGCCCTCGAATTATATATTACATTCCCCCGTTACACGAGATATTACATGCACATTGCCAATAAAGATCGATACCTGTTATCTTTGAGGGCGTACGTTGCGTCTGCCACTCTTGTTTCTTGGTAACCGTGTAGCATATTAACAACGATATTAACTAATTGGTAACTGGTTTATATACATGTGCGTGTATTCATTTATTTATTTATTATTTTTATAATACATTTATTTATTTATTATTTAAATACATTTATTTATTTATTATTTTATTTTTGTTATATTAAACACGGGTATGGGTACGTTTCATATTTGTTGGGTGTGCCCATTGGATGGGCAGGTTAAGAGTGATGTGTCGGCGTTTTGAAAATATTATTTTTTTGGTCTTAAAGGTTTTTGGTCTTAAAGGGTTGGTCTTAAATTGTCTTTCCGTAATCAAATGTCTGATTTCTATATCGGCAGTCTGCAGTCTGTTTAATGATAATCGTTTAAATTCTGCTATCAAATCTCTTTTTGATGAGCCATTCGTGT
Source organism: Ophion ventricosus (assembly GCA_963932345.1). Taxonomy (NCBI): domain Eukaryota; kingdom Metazoa; phylum Arthropoda; class Insecta; order Hymenoptera; family Ichneumonidae; genus Ophion; species Ophion ventricosus. The sequence goes on along the minus strand of OZ010723.1, from coordinate 17,309,730 downwards.
AGCCACGGTAAAATTTGAATTTTGTCTCATCACCTTCAGGTGTTATTTAAAGTTCCTCGATGCTAGTTGCTCGTGATAATGCAACGTTAGGCAGTGCTAGTGAATGTTTATTTTCATACTCATAAACTATTTCTTCAAATGAGCCACCTTGAGATTTATGAATACTCAATGCCATTGCCATTGGAATCAAGGGAAAATGGCCTCTTTTTGCATTTGTAGTTTTGTTTCTATTTAGAGTGTGTGTGTGTGTGTGTGAGAGAGAGAGAGAGAGAGAGAGAGAGAGAGAGAGAGAGAGAGAGAGAGAAGTTAACGGTGACGGTGACGTTTTTTCTCACTTTACTCCCCAGCGACCGAGCGCGCAACGAGGCTATAAAAGCTTCGCTTCAAAATTGTAAGACCAAATAATAATTAATCGAAAACGCCTACACATCGCTCGCAACCTTTGGCCGTCCAATGCGCACATCCTACACATATATAATACGTGCCCCCCCCCAATACCCGTGTTTAAAATAATTGGCGGACTATAATTGTCAAAGAGGGATGCGCGACCCCGATCAGTCAACATAGTTACCGCGAGCACCTCATGTTTTTGTTCCCTTTTTTTCCCCGCGTGTCGCACAAACACACGAGCTCTCGTACACAATTCGATCTGCGCGCGCCTGCTTTCGGTCAATTTTATTGCGTGGGAATCGAAGCAATGAAAAAAAAAAAAAAATAACAATTACAAAGAACGAACCACAAATTCTCAAATTCGATACGAGAACGAATGTGTCTATAGCGCGATGATCTGGCACATTTTACTCATTCCATTATTTGTAACATTATGATTATTTCCGTCCGTATAACGAGCAGAGTGGCAAAATTCATGGATAACGTTCATAACGCACCTGCTGGTGGAAAAATGAATTTGATGAGTGTATACTAGTGAAATCGATTCTGGACACTAAAAATAAATTTAAAAAAATCGTACTTTGTAATTTTTTATTAAAAAAATTACAAAGTAGTACGACACGACTATTCACGACTATACACGTGAAGCAATTATTTTTATTATACGATGAGGCCTAACGAACTATTTACATCGGGAGTTAATTGTCAAATTGATTGACAAGGTCGGACTTTTCGGCAGTAAAAGGCTCATTATTCCCGACGGATGTTATATGGCAAATTCTCAATGACACTGGCGAGTGCAAAGCGCGTCCCTCGCGAGACAATGATTCTTATCTCCCGACAATCGCCTGTATCTTTGGGTCAACCGACGTGAATTAAAACGAAGCCGGACAATCGCACGTTCAAGAGAATGCGTCTTTGAGGTGAGCCCCCGAAATGTCAGGACAATGTCTCTCTCACTCGCTCTCTCTCTCTCTCTCTTTGTCGGCCTGGATATAAATGAAAAAGCCAGATGCGAAGTTGGGCTTCTAAAAATTTTCGGAAACCATACAATATCAAGGAGAGAAAGAGAAAGAGAGGGGAGAGAGATAGAGAGAGAGAGAGAGAGAGAGAGTCCGGCCACCAGATCGCTCTGGCTCCTGCTTAAGCCGCAAATCATTCGGGTGGCTTCGGGGATCTTAACGAGGTAAACGAGGGCTTTCTCAAAGTGAGTAATTAACGCGCATTCTCGCGCATAATAAACGACCCCTTCAACTGCTTTTCCTATATTAAAACGAATATAAATAAAAGTAAAAAGAAGGTGAAAAGAAAAAAAAAAGCAAGAAAAAAATCGCAACTCGCGCACAATGCTCTCGCCTAATTTTATTTCCCACGCAAAGTTTGCTACGTCGGCAAGACGCTTCCTCAATATTCGGTCTTCGAAGAGAAAGAATTTTCGCGCGACGAACAAAACGATGAGAAAGCAATGTGCGAGTTTCTTTTTTTTTTTTTGTTCACGAAAACTTTATTTCAACAATGCAATAACCTGACAACGAAAATATCCTCGAAAAAAACTCCATTCTTGTGTGCAAAACAATTCCGACATTTCCTATTTTAAGATAGTTACTTCAATGGAATAAAGATTCATCAGCTATCGTCGTAAATTCATTAAACTGAGTAGAAAGAAAAAACAGCAAAAATTAAGGAAAAGACACAAATAAAAATCGGAGAAAAAAAAACAAACCAAATGTAATTTGACCGAAGAACCAGAAAAAAAGATAGCAATTGAACTGGATTGAATGAATGATTGTTAAAAATTCACTTCACTAAAATTCCGTTGTGCGACTAATAAAAATTCTAGATGCGAATGAACGAAACGAAATGCAAGGGCGAGAGGGAATCCAGAAAATCGCGGCCTTTTTCACGCGCAGCTATGTACATATATCCAGATGGGTCTCGACGAGCCCAATGTCATCGACCCTCGCGTTCAAGTCCGTCAAGGGGTTGATCGAACCGGCAACTTTCCTTTTTTTGTTCTTCATTCTTTTTCTTTCCATTATTATTACGCTTTTTCGCTTTCACTCTTTGTGGATCTGTAACGAAGGGAGCAGAGACGTCGAGGTTGGGAGGGTACGTCGGGGGGGGGGGGGGGGTATAACTTCTAGGTTGCCACTGGCGAGTGTCAGAGGGTTTTGAAGTAAGAAAGAAGGGGGGGGGGAGGAGGTTCGAAAAGAGAAAATGAGGGCCCCTGCTCCGTAGCGTCAAGTCACATGACACATACGAGACACATCATCATTGGCCATTATATTCACAAAGAGAATATAAACGTTAAAACTTGCGGTACTCCAGCGGTGCGTTGCCATTTTTTTCTTACGGAACGTTCCAATTTATTCAGACGCGCGCAAATCGCGCGTGAAGCTTCAACCCTTCTACCTTTCCGTCCCTCTTCGTTCGTCTCCACCGCTACCCCTCATCCATTTGACAAGTGTCTGTAACTTGACATTACGGCATTCATCGTCGTGTCTTCGGGTCTATGCATAACTCTTGCACAACTTTACGCTTTTGTACGGTTTTCTTCTTTCTTTTTCATCGTTTAATCCACTCCTCTGTCATTTTCGATCGATCGAGAAATAAGAGAGCAAGAGTGAGTACGTATGCCCGTAAAAGAGAGAGAGAGAGCGGCAGAGACAGAGAAAGAGAGAGAGAGAGAGAGGGAGAGAGGGATGAACAACCAGAGAGGAAGAAAATTACAAAAGTGGAGACTTTATCTTCACTGGGAAAACAATCAAAAGTCGTGATGTACTCAGAATGTAGTAATATTGAGATTGAGAGATAGATAGAGAGAGAGAGAGAGAGAGAGAGAGAGAGAGAGAGAGAGAGAGAGAGAAGATACAGCAGGACTCTGCATTAAATCATATATAAATATATACAGGCATAATATTTCATATATACGATTTATATGAAAACATGAAAGATTATTCACGAAATTCTCATAAAAAAATAAAATTGTATATATATATATAATGAGACAGAGAAGAGGGAAGTGAAAAGGAAGTAGAAAAGGAAAACTGGTCATCGAATCCTGTCAATTATTATTTACGAAATTTTGTCAAAACCTGTAAATTATTATTCACGAACATTATTCGTAAAATTTCCACAGAAATATAGAAGTGAGTGTAAATACAAAGAGAAAGAGAGAGAGAGAGAGAGAGAGAGAGAGAGAGAGAGAGAGAGAGAGAGAGAGAGAGAGAGTCGGAAAGAGAGAAAATAAGAGAAAATTAACAGATTTCGATATCCTGGTGATATTTGGCCATATCACTTGGAATACTTTTGGAATACTTTTTTTTACGTTAATACACATAATGAATCCAATTTTCCATACAAACTTTTAGATCTCATTTCATCGTTTGAGAGGTTTATTTTCGAAAAATCCTTTCTCAATGCACCTCTACAACTTCTAAGGAACATAGCTCCTAAATTACATGTTTCTATCTCGAGCGGTTTAGGCTGGGCGTTGTCTATATTTCAGTCGGTTAGTCAGTCACGGAATTCTTTTATATTTATTGGATGATGTAAATTTTTCTATGGAAATTTCGTGCATATTTCTCAATTTTTTATTCGTTTGCCAAGACAAGACGAGCATAAGGCACACAGGGGTGAAGAGAATCGACTATCAAGTAGCGACAGGATATAGGATATGGATACCTCCTTCGACGAGAGAGTGTCTCGGTCATATCCTGGCTCGTGCCACGTAAGATTCCGCACCCCATATATAAGTATATATATCTATATGTCTATATATATATGAGTGTGTATGTGTGTGTGAGAGAGAGAGAGAGAGAGAGAGTGTGTATAAAGTGCACCAGGATCGACTACATCATTTTACAGTGTAAAAAAAAATATCAAGTTGCTCGGCGACAATGGACACGCGTGTACAAGCGTTTTATTCGGCTACTTCTTCGGCACGTGGCCAATATTACAATCCATCACCCCGTCAGCAACGTTCGCAACACTCGGATTTTCTCCCTTTTTTTTGGACACTTGTGTGCGTTCTGAAAGTTTGCCTTTCAATGAGTATTATTATTATTATCAGCGGTGTGCGATGAAGAATCGCATTAACGTTGAAAAAGTTTACAAAAAGTTCATATTTCGACGTACTATGAATTTACAAAGCCTTGCGCATTCGTCAACGGAACAAAAAGAGACACATATGGAAATTAACCCATATCCCCGAGTTGTAGAAATCGTGAGTCGCGATATATAAGCCGCGTATTAATTTTTTGTTGTCGCCTTTTTTTCCTCTCTTTCTTTTACTCTTCACTTCTCTCTCTCTCTCTCTCTCTCTCTCTCTCTCTCGTCCCTCTTCCTTCAATCCAATTATCTTTTATTAATTCGCTACGACGTTGTCCTCAAACTATCATAATAATTAACGTTATTATTATTATTGAACAACAATTCAATACTCTTCAAGCGATTAGAGAGAAGCAATGAAATCTTACGATTCCCCCGTGTTCGTCAACTACACGCACAAGTACAGCCCCCATGTACGAGTTCTCTAGGGGGAGAGGGAGACTGGGAAAAGTAACGGGACAAGCGTCGTTTGACCGGGATTGAAACAGACATCCGACACGAATGCTCTTCGACGTGACGGCCTAGGGATAATGTTTAATTTTGCCTAAAAGCCAAGGCAACTCGTTACCCCACAAATACACGAAGTAGAGAGAGAAAAAGAAAGAGAGCGAGAGAGCGAGAGCGAGAGAGAGAGAGAGAGAGAGAGAGAGAGAGAGAGATAAATTCGCGTTGGATCATAATGTACATTAAGGCCTTAGGCCATTCTAGAGGCCAAAAAAGGGCATATTTTCAGATTTTTTTTTCAGCGAAACCATAAAATAAATCGGAATTACAAAATAGGGGTTTTATTATACACGTAATTGACTATACAAAATAATTTTTTTCACAGCGATACATGTCAAAATGGCGACTGTGCAGCATTTTTCCGATGACGCCTTTATTTCTGCAAGGTCAACGGCCGGACCAACAGCTCCTATAATTTTTGAGTTATGATGAGACACTAAAGTTTTTTCGATTATATATAAGAATAGCTATAGAAGTACGTAGGATTTTTTTGATATGTTTTTTTGTCAAAATGGCGCATTTCTAAAACAAAAAGTATAAAATGCCATGAGAAAATCGTCAGAAAATTGTTTATAAAAAAGAAACTATGCAATATAATTTTAAAAAATCCTACGTAGTGCCTCAGAAAATGTAATTCTAAATATACAGTTAAAATTTTAAGTGAATCGGTTGAAATTTGAGTTATGAGTCCGGCCAACTTGAAAAATGTAGTTTTGAGATAAACGCGTTTAAAGTTAGTAGAAAGTCACGACATTAATCAAGAGGGGTTACGCTAGAATTTTTCACACCCATAATCTTTTGGAATATAATTTTATAGCTACTAAGGTACATTTTCAACAAAAAAAAAATCGATTTTTGGAAAATCCTAGAGTGGCCTAAGGCCTTAATCCAAAATATCCTTGGATGTATATCTAGAATATGTTCATCAACTTATACATATTACTTTTATATATATGTCAGTAAATAAATTAAAGTAAAGTAATAAAATAACGTAAATAAAATATTTTTTTTACTTACTTATTCATTATTACTTATAACTTATTATTATATACCTTATATTACTCATTATTAATAGTTAAGTAAAATTACGTGAATCAATAACAAATTGTTTTTTTTACGTAAATTCGGCGATAAATTACTGCAAGATATAAAATATTTTCTATTCAAATCGAATCATGTAAATTGTTGCATTTCAATCAAAATAAATACACACTTGAATGAAAAACAAACAAGGAAAGAGATACAGCGGGAGAGAGAGAGAGAACGAACGAGAGAGAGAGAGAGAGAGAGAGACGGACAGAAAGGAGGCATGAAAAAATGGTGATAGTGATTCGAGGGTCGCGCTGCGCTGGATGAGAATTCAGTCATCGTGTAGTAAGTAATTGACGACAGGCAATCTGGACGATTGCACAGACAGCATTACGACGTCAAAGCGAGCCCCTCTGCGTGTCATTCAAGTGTCAAACGAGAGGAGTGCCAAGTAAAATTGTCCCGGCCCCATCTACTTCCTTGTCTTCTCTCTCACTCCCTGGCTCTCTTACATTCTCTCCCTCTCTCTCTCTCTCTCACTCTCTCTCTTCTTGCATTCACCCTCTCAAATCTCGGGGCTGCTCGGTCGACCAACATTGCACCAAGTCACGAGTCAAACGTCGCCCAAAACAATCATTGGATGGCTCGCATCAAACACCCACACAAGTATACCCCATTCGTTCGCTAAACATTCATGAACCAACGGGGCTGCATTTCTCCTTCTTCACTCCTCACGCGAACGTGTCAGGGTAAGGAAAAATTTTTTCGCCAGTGGATCAAATATACGAGGGAGCTCTCGAGATGAACAATAGTACGTGACACAATTAAGGAGAAGAGAAGCGAAGAGAAAAAAGTAAATTTGGCGAGAGCCAAAAAAGTGAAAGTAACGATTAAAATATTGAGACAGGGACACCTTCAACTGAGAGAAAAAATGTCAAACGTCAACACAGTTTGTCAAATGAAGAAAAAAAATTTGAACGTACAAATAAGATGAATTTCATTTACTAAATAAAGAATTGTTTAACAAAAGAATACTCATTTAAGCTTAACTTTAATCATTTAAATCTTCTTAAATGCAAATCCTTAAATTTAAATTCATAAATTTTAATTACTAATAAAAATGTTCGTACATTTGAATGTAAAGAATATTTTAATAAAATAATAGAACAATTTATTTTAAAAAAAACGAGAATCCAAAAAATCTTTTCCGACTGCATTTATTTAGTCTAAATACCCACGAAACTTGCTCGACTTTTTTTTAATCACATACACACGCACACACGCCACTGTGCATTAACCGTAGCCTATTAAAAAGATTAAGCAGCGATCTAATAATCGAGTATACGGTGCTCGTACTGCCTTAATGCAAAGCCCGAGAGAAAGAGAACGAGAGCGAGAGAGCGAGCGAGCAGACCGCCTGAAGAATGTGCGCTCAGGGTTTCTCTCTCTCTCTCTCTCTCTCTCTCTCTCTCTCTCTCTCTCTCTCTCTCTCTCTCTCTCTCTCTCTCTCTCTCCTTTTTGCCGCTTGGTGTTTTTTCATCATGCCTGCGCATAACTTAAAACCACGGAGCGTACAAATTTTACACGTTAATTTTTCCGACGACCGGACCCGCGCAACAATTTCGTCCGTCGAGCGATTAGAATCACTGGAGGGGCGGTCTCGGGGGAGGGGAAGGGGATAGAGTGTGACGTCGCGGGTGGCAGCGATACGACGCTAAATAATTGGCGGAAAATAGCACACGCCACGGGTTTAGTTACATGCAGCATTGCATTGTTTATTACACCCGCACACGGTGACCCTACCTCCTCTTTCTTTTTTTTTCTCTTCCTTTCTTCTTCTCAGCCCGTGGGAGATCGGAGACTCGAGGAGGTAAAAAAAGTCCCGAAAAAAAGAAAGAGCAAAATTGTCGAAGAGAAAAAAAAGAGTTTGCGGTCCTTCATTCGATTATGGGAAGAAAACACGCCAACTACCATGAACCAGGATGTTTTTAACGACGGCGGAAAAACTGCGGAGGATACGAGAAGGAGAAGGAGAGCGTTAGCGCCCTCAATGTATATACCTATACCCGCTGGGAAACCAAGTTGTTTCTTTCAGCGATTAATATGCAGCGATATATACTCTCGCGAGAAAGATTGGCACTTTCGGGCGCGCACCGCGATTCCTGATTATTTTTCCGATTCTTTCCTTTCTGTTCGTTCTTTTATCTTTCTCTCTCTCTCTCTCTCTCGCTCTCACTCTTCTATTTTTTTTTCGTCGAGTTTCCTGAATTGGGCACTTTTCGCTCGCAGCGCGCTACATACGCGAGATTAATAGCAAGTTAAGAAGAAAGAAAAAAACTTAAAGCACGAAGAACATTTCGAAACTAGGACACCAAAGTTTTTCGATATCGGAATAAGGAAGAGAAAGAGAGAAAGCGAGACAGAATGATAGAGAAACAGAGAGAGAGAGAGAGAGAGAGAGAGAGAGAGAGAGAGAGAGAGAGAGAGAGAGAGAGAGAGAGAGAGAGAGAGATAGAGAGAGAGAGAGAGAGAGAGAGAGAGAGACAGAGAGATACCAGGTCTGTAAATATGAAACCGGAATTTGCCCATAGATGGCCCTAGCTGTCAATGTAGTTACCGTCAAGTCGCGTCGTTGGTGCCATTTGTTTTGTTGTGATCTGACAAAGATTTTTAACTCACAACAATACAAGTTCCATACCCCCAACATAGTTTGTTCTAGCGTTGAACATGTCAAATTTTGTGCCTGGAAATTACGATTTGCGGACAGCATTAATTTTCTGTTACCATTTGAAGAAAAATGCTGCAGAATCGCATCGAATGCTTGTCGAAGCTTACGATGAGCATGCTCTTGGTGAATCACAGTGCTTTGAGTGATTTAAAAAATTCAAAAGTGGCGATTTTGACGTGAGAAACGAAGAACGTGGGAGGCCACCGAAAAAGTTTGAAGACAGCGAATTGCAAGCATTGTTGGATGCTAAAACTTGGCGAAACTGTTAATACTGAACGCTACCGACAACAAATGATCGATTTGAATCAAGCTTTGCGTGAAAAACGACCAGAATATCAAAAAAGGCAACACAAAGTGATTTTGCTTCATAATAATGCACCATCACACACAGCAAAACTGGTCAAGGAAAGGATTGAGGCATTTAGTTGGGAAATACTTTCGCATGCGGCTTACTCATCAGACTTGGCTCCGTCCGATTACCACTTATTTGCATCGATGGGACACGCACTTGCTGAGCAGCGCTTCACTTCTTACGAAAATGTACGAAAATTGCTCGACGACTGGTTTGCCTCGAAAGAGCAACAGTTTTTTTTTTTTGCGTGGTATCCACAAATTGCCAGACAATTGGGAAAATGGGCTCTACTGCTCTACTGCTAAAAAAGAACTGCTAAAAATTCTACTACTAAACGGGCTCTACTGCTAAAATTGTACTGCTAAAAGCTCTAGTGCTAAATGGGCTCTAGTGCTAAAACTGGACGGCTAAATAGACTCTAGTGCTAAAAGCAGCTCTGCTAAAGAGTCTCAACTGCTAAAACGCAAAAGGGTATGTTTTTGAAAAGTTTTATTGGAAATCATTGAAACTGCTAAAACGCAAAAGGGTATGGTTTTGAAAAGTTTTATTGGAAATCCTTGAAAATTATTGAAAAGTTAATAGAACATTGAAAACAAAGGGAAAATGGCATGAAGTTTTCTAAGAAAAATTCCAAAAAATTTTCTCAGAAAAATTCCAGAAAAATTCCAAAAAACACGCACACCTGCGGTGCTCCTGTGCCTGCGCAAGCGGCGAGGAAGGAGATCATGGCAGAAATTAAGGAGAAGGCCGCGACGACTAGTGACAATCGTCATACAGTATAACCTCCCGCCGAGTGCAGCACAATGGCGCCGATAGCAAGGTAAGTTGTCTCAGAAAAATTCCAAAAAATCGTCAAAAAACCGCAAAAAGTACAGTATAACCTCCATCAGTGGGACTTATATGAGCCCTCTGTCAGAAGCTAGTTTTAGCAGTCCAGTTTTAGCAGTAGAGTCCATTTAGCAGTACAGCTTTTAGCAGTGGAGCTTTTAGCAGTAGAGCCCGTTTAGCAGTACAGTTTTAGCAGTAGAGCCTTTAGCAGTACTTTTTTAGCAGTAGAACCCGACCACGGGGAAAATATATAGCTAGTAATGGACAATACTTCGAATAAAATATTTTTCATCATTTTCATACAATAAACGTGTATATTCTATACAAAAATTCCGGTTTCATATTTACGTACCTGGTAGACAGTGAAAGACAGAGAGACAGAGAGACAGAGAGAGAGAGAGAGAGAGAGAGGGAAAAAGATGACGACAACGTTGTGTTTTACGTATACACATTGTCGACAAACTTACCTCACTCTCTAACCCTCGTTCAATTTAATTGGACCAATATGTCGTAATGATAAGTTAAGTCTACGATTTGAGTTTGCGGTTTATATATTGTATTTTGTAGCGTGCAACGCGAGCATAGACTACACGCATTTGTCATGCGTGCGCAGACCGGAAATATATATACACATGCGTAAAAATGTCCCCGCCTTCTAATAACACGGCAACGCGGCTTAAAGGACTACTAACAAAAAAAGAGGAAAACCGAGGACAGTGGGGCGCATATGCCGCAAAAAAAAAAAAACAAAAAATTGCACGCTTTCATATATATATATACGTATGCACACATGCGGATACGCGAACGAGCGAATAATCCGCACGTGATATACTTCACGTGCGCTCGCAGATATATATTTATTCGAGCGAAGGGCGTTTCTTTGCGGGGGAGGAAAAAAAGAGTGGCGTGGGGGAGAGAGAGAGAGAGAGAGACTAAAACGCATACAACCAAAGTAAAATATATACATTTCTCTATACCGAAGGAGAAATGTATCCTATGTAAAAAAGGACTCGTGGGAATTTCGCGAGAGTCGTTACCGGGCTTCGAAAGATCCGCCCTCACGTTTCCTGGCCCTTTTGTTTATTTATTTATATATATATATATATTCAAGGCACCGCGAGAAAATGGAAAAAGAAATAGCAAAAGGCACACACAGAATAAAAACAAAAAATTACAGTTACGAAAAAACGGTAAAAGTGCCAACGGTAAATCAGCCTTTCGTCATACCAGGCTTCGCAGTCATAAGCCCGAAAGCACTAGACTATGAGAAATGTAACGCATAAATATATATATCCATCTACAAGTAAATTGAATAGATTTATTTAAATTGATTAGATTTACTTATAAATTAATTAAATGAATTACTTGACTTTATTAATAATAAAATTAATGAATTAATTGAATTATCAATTCATCAAATCTACAAGTAAATTTAATACATTAATTTTAATTGATTAAATTTATTTGTAGATATACATTTACTGGTTCACTCAACCCCCGGTTAAATTCCGCGTACATTGTAACCGAGGTTCAATTTTCATATCTAAATCTTTTCAAACAAAATACCTTACTATACCTTCATAAGACTTAATATTTCCATTAATTCGTCCCGTTCTTATTTCATTCCTTCTCCCATATCCCTTTTGTTTTACCTCTCTGCCTTTCTTCTCTCGCGCCGCAATTTCATTACGCGATTCGCTGTTAGCATCACGTGGCGTTATTAGACTCAGAGTCCTTCAAAGTTTTCATAATCACGACTGGGCACTTCTGCTCCTATAATATCGCGTTACATGATCAAATCTTGTCAAAAAAAATCCAACAACAAAGAAACCTATAAAAATGTCGAAATTGCTCAGCAATTAAAAGTTCTCACGAGGGAGTGAGGCGGCGAGTGGGAGGTCTCCCATCCTTACGTTAAAGCCCTCGATCTGATAGACTGAAAACGGAAGCTTTTTTTTCGTAGATACGAGCACACTCGTGTGTATCAATGTATACATGTAAGTATACAAAAAGCAATATATACGAGAAGAAAGATCGGCCCAATTATGAAGGGGTGACAATGAGAACACTGGGAATTTCACGTTCACTTATACGTCGTTATGCATATATATATATACCAGAGGCATTCAGCGGTTCAACGACGATCCTATCGTTCGTGCGCAACGAGAACAGCCCTTATCTCGATACCTCAACGTTTCCTCGCATATCTATAATATCGAGAGCTTAGCCATTTACTCGAGTGCCTGCGATGCATTGTTCGTCTGCATATGCACACACATATGCACACATACTATGTACTCGATGTACGAGAACTGTACGTTGGCCGAGAACATCGCGACCCCCCCAACGAGCAATAAAGGTCTCCACAATAGAGGACTCGTATATACGCTGGTGTATATGAGTGAAAGACAAAGAGAGAGGGGCAGAGAGAGAGAGAGTGAGAGAGGCATGGTCACGCACTTAGAGTGCTGTCCGCGTATAACGTTTTTTTTTTTATTTGTTGTGTACACGAGCACCATTGTAGATGCCACCTGTTCGTGGGAAATATTTTTCGACAAGTACACACACACACACACGTATATATATGCCCTAGGGGAGCAACGTACGGATATATTTCGCGTTTTCCGACCTGGTCGAAATTGGATGTTCGTCGTAAAAACAAAATTCCTGAAGATTTTTTCCAATCTCTTATCTCAATTTCCCATTATTCGTACACTTTTTTCCTCCCTCTGGAACTTTCATTTCGAGCCTTGAGAAAAATCGGAAACGCGCAGCTGTCACCACAGAGGAACGAAAAAAAAAAAAAGGAAACGGAATAGAAGCGACAGAAAGAGTATCCGGCATACCGCAAAACGAGGCGCTGAAGTAAAGTGAGACACAGAGAGAGACAGAAAGAAAGTGAGAGAGAGAGAGAGAGATTTGATTTCGTTTATTTATATGAAATTATACCCTAGCAAGCTATAAGGCAAGAAAATAATGTAATAATAAAACAGTAATAAAATAACAACAATAATAAAAAATTAAGATAATAGTAATTGCGGAAAAGTAATAATGGTAACGGAAATAGTAAAAACTTATTGGTAATAATAATAGTAAGATCGAATGTAAGATATGAGGTGCTATGCCATTGGATGTAAGAAAGGGTGAGAGGATAAAAGAAGGAAAAAAGTCAAAAAATAAATAGATCTCCCAGCGGGCGCAAATTGCACCAATACAATAAGAAGGATTCCTCGTCAAGTCGTTCCGAATGTGTCAAACTGCCAAATCGCGGCGATCTCTTCTCATCGAGAAATGAGGACGCGAGTATGCGTGACATTGGGCCTCGAAAAAACCTTTGGCACGTTTCGCGCGTTCGACTGTGAATGCGCTGCTATTGTTTACAGGACAGCCCGCATACAGAAGTCTTTTTTTGCAAAATATATATATATATACATATAAAAGTATACGAGATAAGAGCTCCACTTTTCAACAGTAAACGAGTACAGATATGTGCAATGCATTTCACGCAATATACTCCACCACAGACATCTCTTTTCCAAGGCTTTCCCAAGGTAGTTCGTCCATGGTCAGGTGTCGAGTAGATTCGACTCTCATTGATAAATGCACACTCGTGTGAGAGTGAATTCCAACGAAACGTGCTTGATCCTATCAGTCTTACACGAATGTTACAAAAGCGATTTTTGAAGCTGCGGGTCTCGAATATTTTTCTCGAAAAACTCGTTCACAGGCTCGTTGAACAATCAGGTTTGATTTTCACACGAAGGTCTGATTTACTGATAGTTATGGGGCTTTTTTTAAGGATCAGATCGCCCTTAAAATCAAAACGCTCAATTATTCGAACGTTGGCGCGATATATACATTATGTCGCGGAATATTATCCTTTCATAAAGTTAGGGAAAATTTAGATGGGCCCGATCAAAGTCCGAACTCAATTTCCGCACGGGAAATCCCAATCTCTTTATCCCAATACTCTCATCAGAAAAAAATATATTGAAAATCAACCGGAAAAAAAAAGATGTTCAACCGCCCAGAAATTGTGTTTTTTACGAATGGTGACGAATAAATTATAACAGTTCTTGAATATTGATTTTTGAAAAAGCACCTCCCCGCAGTCCTTGTTCTTTCGTTCTCTTTCTCTCTCTCTCTCTCTCCCTCCCCCTCTTTCTCTCTCTTCTCCTTTTCCTCTGGAACCCCCGTTCCTTCCGAATGCCAATATCCATCATCGCGTTCGGTGTGGCAAACGTCGAAAGTCCGGGCGTCCTTGCAATCATCACGGAATAAGATTCTGTATGGACTGCGAGATATCCAATCGCGAGATAGAGACGCGTAACCACTGAAATCGCGCTTTTCACGCAGAAGGGGGGTGGGGGAAGATTGTTGCAGCCCACACGTAACAAGAGAGCGGGGGGGGGGGGAATTAATCGAGCAACTTTGAAGGTTGCCGAGGTGGAAGGAGCGATGGTGTGGAGGGGGTTGCAATGCAAAGCGAGGTGGGGGCAGAGGAGAGGTAGAGCGAGCAGCTGCATGACGCGGTCCCGTGGGGTGGTTGTGAGGGGGGGGTGTTACGGTGCGGGGAGGGGTAGAGATCAGTTTATAGGTACCGGTGGCTGGAAGAGAGTTGAGTTAGTCGGCGACGAGGTGGACGCGCGTGCGCCCGCGTCGACCCGTCGAGGGCGACTCTGGTCGCACATCTTTTCCATCGCCGCATTTTTTTTTTTTTCCTTCTACAATAGTATTCCTGCTACTTAATTTTTTTGCTCTTTCTTTTGCACTAATTTTTTTTCTCCCGCTCGGAGGAACGTTCGACGCGTGGATCGTGAGATCCGACGCGCTTGCGCGCTCGCGCAAAAGACCCTCGAGATTTAAAGGAAAAATCAAAGAACGAGGAAGAAGGAAAAAAGACATCAATTTTTTTTTTTCCCTACTCACGTGGATCGTCGAGCACACCCCTACGGCTGTGAGCATCGTCCAACGAGAGGGAGAGAGAGAGAAAAAAAGACAGGCAGAAGCCTCGATATACGTGAGTACTCGTATGACAATTATTGTTAAATGTTCGAGTGATTAAACGAACGAATTTGAGCGAAGAGCATTAGTAAAATCTTCCCACATTTGGGACAATCGTATACGTGAATGAAAAATCAAATGAACAATTATCGCGGAAACAATTCGAGTTAATGTGTAAATGTTTTATGAAAAATGCGCGATCGTAGTATTTTAAAATTTGAGAGGTGTGTGAATTAAAAAAAAAAAAATATTATAATAAATTGAACATTCGATGGCGCGTTCAATTATTTGTTTCAATTATTTGCTAATAGGCAATAATTTCAGTGTCAATTTGGCAATTCAAGACAATTAGGCTTTACGTGTCTTTATAATAATTTAGTAATGTTTTTCATATAGAATTCAAATGTACAGTACTTTTCATTGTTCCGAGTACATTTTGAAAGAATTATTGCAAAAATAACAACAACAATAATAGTATTGGTTAGATAATGATAATAATTATAATAATAATAATTATTATTTTCTTTGGTAATAATGAATTATACATGTCCATATTAAATTCGTAGGATAATAAGAATAATAATAATCAGCATGACGATTATTATCGATTTAAACATTATTATTATTATTATTGCCGTATTTTACTGCTGTTGTACTAATTAAATTTTTAAAAATATTTTATATGAATATAAAGATAAAATAAATAACCAAATAATTATTTAAATTCCTATTCGTATAACGAAAAAAGATAAACGTGTCAATGATCATACGAATACGCGTTTTCCTAACGAGTTTTTCGAATTATGATTCAACGCAGATGATCCGAGGATCGCCGCGGAACGAAACACGGTGCGGGCGCGAAAGGGCGCGAAAGGACGCGCAAGTGAGAGAGAGAGAGAGACAGAGATGCGAGCACGTTAATGTACAAATGACGATTGCGCGTTGAAAGATTCGTCCGACGGAGGAGTGACACGACGAGGCAATGACGTAGGCGAAGGAAAGACAAACAAAAAAAAAGAACGTGAAGAAACAGAGGAAGAAAAAAAATCGACAAAATTCCTTTCGCCATTATTTTCGCCGAGAGAACCCGAGGCCCGAAGAAAATGAACAATTCATTTCGAGGATCGAGGCAGAAATAAAAGAAACAATCGACTTTTGGAAATCGAGGAGGATCGGAGGAAGAAAATACGTTTTTTTTTTCGAAATCGAACGAACAAGTCTCCATTACGAAGATGGAAGAACGAAAAAAAAAAACCTCTTTTTCGCACCGTCCGAGCATCAACGAATCACGGGAAACTTCAAAATTTTGACGTACGTATCAGAGAGAGAAAAGAAAAACTAATCGAGTACACTCGTGTCTCGATCGCATCGTTCACCGACTGAAATTTTTCGAAATCAACCCTCCTCCGTAAAATTACCCAACATACTTTACCAAAATTTGTGGAACAGAAAAAAATCTTTGTAGTCCTACTCTTGATATTTAATTCGAAGAGTCAAATGAAATTTCACCAACGAGTGCATAAGAGAGAGAAAAAAAACACTCGTGTCTCGATCACATCGTTCACCGACTGAAATTTTTCGAAATTTTCAACCCTCCTCCGTAAAATTAAGCAACATACTTTGCCAAAATTTGTACAACAGAAAACAAACCTTTGTAGTCCTACATCTAATTCGAAGAGTCAAATGAAATTTCACTCACGAGCGCTCCCTGAATTCCAAAGAAACTCGCCAAAGTTGGACGAATCGCGCTTTATTATAAAATTTAGTTCGTAAGGCAACGTTACAATTTCATTCTTTCCCCATACAGTGAGATTAGATTTACGTAAAAATCTGGCCCGTCGAATCATAATTGTTACGATTATTTAACTTTTTTTTTTGCGAGCCAAAACAGCGAGAACAAAACTAGCAAAAAAAAAAATATCGAGTAAATAAAGCCTCGAAAAAAAGTCGAAATATACCGAGTAAATGAAGCCTCGAAGAAAATAATCAAAACTGAAATAATGCAATAAGCGAAAAGAGTCACCTAGTCGAAAAGAATTTCACAAAGCTAAAACCAAAATCAAGATTCTAGTCACGAATTCGTAAAACGTAAAATATTTAATTTTAAGCTCAGAATTATGATTAATTAAACCAATGATTAATTGATTATTATTCATTAAATCAATAATGATCGATAACCAAAGAGAAAAAAAGGAAACTTTGTGATAAGTGCGTCCATCTCAGGATCAAACAATAATAATAATAATAATAATAAAGCAGAATTTTCTAGTCACGTCCAAAGTACGAAATTACATATATATATATCTATTCGAACATGAATTAAGAAAAAAAATCTAGTCCATACTGTAACATTCCAGCATAGAGTTCTCGTCAATGAACAAAAATCTATCATTCTAGTCACGATATTTTCTAATCGAACCAAAATTTACCATCTTCGGAATAAAATACAAAAATAAGAATTATATAAATTTCTAGTCCTTAAAAAAAAAAAGAAATATTCTAGTCACTCTCTAGTCAGCTCTTTCTAGTCGATAGTCGTAGGTGTAAAAAAAAAAAAGTCAAACGGAAGCACGAGGAAAAATTAAGAGAGAAACGAAAGAAAAAGCACAACTTTTCTTTTTTATCGTATATTCGATCGTAAGAATATGCTGCAGGCCGACTTAACATGCAATTTCACGTTGGAGAAAATTCAAGGATTTTTCTCACGATAACCCGTTCTACTGCCACTCCCCCCCCCCCCCCCCCCCTGCCCGCTCGAGTGTTAAGAAAGAAAAAAAACGTAATTTTCTTTCTCCACGAGCCTTATATATACTACGCCCTTAATGTGTTATTATTTATGTGAAAAAAAAAATATTGACCGTGGATGCGATGCCATAATTCAATTTTTCAAAAATCTATGATGACGAAGAATTCGTCAAAAAAGAATATTGATAATAATAATCGTAATCATAATAATAAACAATAAAAACAAAACGTAGACAATACAATGATAATAATATACAATATTATATATTATTGTCATTATATTGTTTTACCTTTATTATTGATAGGATATATATAATAGCAAAGAATAATAATCTATTCCAGAGAAACGAAAAGTTTCAACACTACGATATAATCCCGTAGTCCGTAATTAATAAGAAATAAATAAGGGGCCTTGCCAGTATTAAATTCCCGTATTTTCGATAGCCCCGTGATATTCAGAAAAAAGTATAAATTAATAAAAGACGAAAGATAAAAAATATATATATTACTTTTAGAAAAAAAAAACCGTACGAGGCTTATCATAAAAATAAAAACTATAACAAAAGTTTAGTCATCAAAAAGTGAAAATAAAGAAATAAAAGAAAAAGGCATTAAAAACAAGAAAAAAAAATACACAAATAATTTCGATCTAAAGAGAAAAAATCAACAAAAGAAAAATTTACTAAAAGGACGCAGAAAAAATCAACAAGAATAAAAAGTACCGAACAAACATATCAGCAATTCCGATCCAAAGATTGAAAAATCGTATTAATTTCGCGTATTTGACGAGAGACTCAAAAGTATATCCTTCCAGTATTGAATACACGACACATAATCGTGATCTCGCAATGATCCGAGCCTTCGTAGTGGCAGCTAAGATTAAAAAGGAAAAAAAAACCTAACAGCAAAAGCGTGCGAATTTTAATTAAAAAAAAATGAATGAGTCAATTACGTGGTAATATCTCGATACCAGTGATTAAAAAATCGTATATTATTCCTTTGGCTGTGCAAATCGTCGAATTGCGACATGAAAAAAAAAAGAAGAAGAAACTCGATTTATCAAATTTGTGAAAATCTAGTCGTGGTCGCTAAACATAGACCCAGGGGGGGGAGATGTCTTTCCTCCATCAAATCTAGTCTCTATTTATTTTTATACTCTAGTCATTATCAGAGTCTCTCTGTATTCTAATCCTTTGTCTAGTCAATCGAACAAAGCTACCCCACCCTCCCCTCATTCCCCGCCATCTCTATCGAATTAATTTTAAAAAAATAATAACCGCGATGACCAAAGTTTTTCGAAATTATTATTCACCCGTGCAATGCGTTCGAAGATGAGGAGAGAAAAAAAAAGCAAGAAATAATGAGGACAAAAAAAAGGAGAGAGAAATCTAGTGTGTACCTTTGGCGCGAATGTTTCCAGAAAAATCTTCTTTGCCCAGTTACCGCGTGTAAACACAACAAATATCCGTGCGTAACTATATCTATAAATGTATGTGCGTGTGTGTGCATTTAAACACAATGCACACCTAACGAGAGTGAAGTCTAGTCAACAGCCTATGAACACGACCCGAAAGGTACCTCACGGAAATATCGTACATCTTCGGGATTGAAAAAAGAAAATGGTAAATAAAAAAAAACGGTAAAAAACGGGAGGGAGAAAATAACAAGAAAAAAACCTTTCAAATTCAGGTATAAAAAATTGAAAATTATATATAGGAATTTAGGAGATTTTTGTCTTATTCTTTCATTTCCGTTTTTTCCTTATTTTTCGGATTTACAATTTTTCAAAAACATAATGTAAATATGTAAAAAATTGTAATTTCGAAGAAAAAATATTTCCGAGGATCTAGTAGGGTATTGATCTCAGTTCATAGGACAATCATCTAGTCCCTAAGGCATTTAGTCGTTACGAGTTAACAATAAAAATCGAAAAATAAAAAACATTTCGATAATATATCAATATATCTATAATAGCGAAGAAAAATTATGATTTTTAATGTCGCCATAAAGAAAAGGAGATTTTAGTAAAAATACCTTTCTACTTTTTAAAAAATGGTGTAAAGGAATTAGCATTTGTATTCAGCGAATTAGTGTATATGAGCATGGTGTATAGAATATTTATTGTGTGTGAACATCTACTGAGTGAATAATCTCAGAAAATATTTATTTCATATCCTTAAGATTAAAATTTGTTCATATATATATGTATATGTATGGACATGAATTTCGAGCTGATAAAAAAAAGTATGCGGAAATATTAACTTATTTATTTACGTGTGCGCGTGCCAGCGATTGTATTATCTCGTGTGCTGTCTACGATTTTTTCTGTATTTTTTCATATATTTGTGTGCGCGTGTGTGCTACAATTATTAAACTGTATTTCAAAAGCAAAATTCTCGTACGTGGTTAAGTTATTTTCCCGCAATAATCAAAGTATTAAAAGTCCGTATCCCAAACCGTTCCAACCTCATCCCGAAATAAAGAAAAACTTGTCCATTGAAGAAAGTTGTGATGAAAAAAAAATTACCAATGCGCGTGTCGTGTTAATCGCGTTTTCCCCGTGATAATCGCGAGGTTCGCCACAAATCGGCAAGCGCAGCCATTTTGGTTAAAATGTCGTCTGCGACGCTTATTTTTAGTGTCGTGTGTTCTTTTTTAATTTGTATCTCACTTCTGTGCAAGAAATGACGAGCTGCATCGATTGGTGCGTTAAAAAAATATTTCATTCCATCAAGAAAACAAAAATTTGACCTTTTCGAGTGATTTTCGATTTACTGCTTTGATTTTCCAGCGATTGAACGGAAAAAAAAGTTGATAAAATTTTCATGACTGCATTTTATTAACTTTTCTATTCTTTCGTATGTAACTTTAAATACGAAATTTAAGTAATACCTTTCTATTTCTATTTTTTCGTTTTCCTACTAAAAAAAAAAGTAGTCGAAAAACAATGGAAAGGTCAAGAATTTTTTGACCTTTGAAATGCCTCGAAATATTACGAAAAGGGGATATGATATCTGTGGTCCCCAATTCTGACCACGCAGCCTTCATATTTGACCCAAAATAAGACCTTTTTTTTCAACTATGATAGAAATCGAAATTCGAAGCTTAAGGGAGTGAAACAGGAATTTTAAAGTTTGTATAAGACAATGTATTTTTTCCATGTATATTCTTTTCCTGAAAAAAAAAACAATTATAAAAAACCCCTAATTTTTGACCTTCTAAATGGTCGTTCTCCCTTAAGGTATGATGGTGTGCATTGCAGCCACTCATCGCTGCTATGTTTCTCAATATCACTCATTTTTTATTTACCTTTTTTTTATTAATACTTTATGTCGTGGCAGTATATGGCAATAAACTTTAGAATCCCCGTTTCACTCTCTTAAGGGTAGAATTTCGATTTTTACCACTTTTGAAAAAAAGTCTTATTTTGGGTCAAATATGAAGACTGCGTGGTCAGAATTAGGTGCCACAGATATCGTCATACTGCCACGAAAAGCGTAAATATTGCGCGAAACGTACGAATAGCACGTGGCCAAAGCCCTCTCGAAAGAGCGCAAGAAAATGGTCGAACGTCACCTGTAAACCTGACCATCGAAAGAGCCTTCACAACTTCGTCCAACATTGCGGATAATTCGACGGGGAAAATAAAAAGCGCGAAAATGATTAGATAAAAATGAAGATATTTTGCATCCGACTCACCGAAGAAGCGAAGTTTTGAACAGGTCTACTACCTACCGGCTCTCTCTCTCTCTGTCTCGCTTCCCCTCCCGTGTTTGCGCGAATAAAAACGAGCCACACGATGTAAACACGCGCTGTAGGTACGAAGAGAGCCGGCCGGCTCGTTCATCGCCGCGTAGCACGGCAAATGCGTCGGTAGAGGACACTCCAGGAAGGAATGTACGTGACGAATAAAGTGACTCCCTCCGCTGCACCATCGACCTGCGATACGTCCGAAATCGTAAGATAACTCGTTCGTCAACAATTTTCCGGCAGAGAAAATTGACGCGGCGAACGGGATTGAAAGTCAATGGTCGCGATAAAATCTCGTAATCTACTGTAAATTTGCAAATAATTTATTCTCGCACAAATTTCACGGTTTTTTTTCGGATCTTCAAAAATATTTCAGTTCAGAGAAATATTTAAAGGTGAAAAAAAAATGTATAAAAATGTTACTGTAATTTACTAATGATTCAAAAGGGATCCGGCTTATGTGACCAGCGCCGTGCCTAAGGGTGAGGCAAAGGGGCAGCTGGTCCAGGCGCCGTAGCGCGAAGGCGGCCGGCAGACGCGTGTAGATTTTTTTTTTAAATAAAATTAAGAATCTTGAATCTACAAGTTTGAATTGAAAAACGATTCGTTGAAAAAACAATCCGTCTAAAATAATTCACCGACTGACAATTCGTTGAATGTTTGTGGTAAACAAGTAATAAAAAAAAAAACAATTAACTGAATTACAATTCGTCAAATGAATCCAGCGAAAAGACAATACGAGACAACACAAAACCACCCAACACAACACAATTTACCAAAAAAAAAAGTCACCGATTGAAAGATATAAACTCTTGAATTCTTTAATATTTTTTGAACAAAATTGTTTATTATATAAAACTGAATGAGTTATTTTTATTTTTCATTCGGTAAAGAATAATAAATCAAACTTTTCATCATTATTATTGTTGAGGCAACCATTGCTTATTACATGAAGATACATTTTCTTTTTTTTATTTTTATTATCGTTTTCGTTTAAATTCGTTAAAAATTTTCAAGTAAATTATAACTTATAACGATTGTTAAACACGGATAAATTGGATTTATGATAATTGTATAGTGATATAAATAAAAATGATGTAAAGATATAATTTATCATTTATATTTATTTATAAATGATAAATGTATAGTGCGAGTTCTCTTGTGTACTTATTATCGTTTGTGGAAAATTCTTTCTTTATTTGTGTTTAATTTTGTATTAAAATATCTGTATCGGAAAAGGCGGCTTCGCTTAGCTTGCCCCAGGTGCCCCAAGGGCTAGGCACGGCGCTGTATGCTCTTACAAAATACGGTCCTCCGCGAAACTATCCAATACTCCGTGCTATAGCGAGCGGCACCAACTACTGGCTCGGCAGATCGCTGCGCAGTCGACTCGCGACACGGCAGAAACGATCGATACCGACAATACCGAGCTTCCTCCACTCCCGCGGCTCCGCACAAAGCGCCGTTGTACGGGCGCCGGAAAACTTCTATACATAGGTATATATACGATACAATTAATACACATCTATATATACATTACGATCCGTATAAACGTCAGAATAATTATCCAATCGTAAAAATCGCGTGAACGTTGCCCATTAAGAGTTCTCCGGGCATTCATTTAACTGAAGATAACGGTGCTATCTATCGCGGCAAAAACATGACACTTTTCTATGACATTTCGACGGGATAAATCGTCTCGTACCGTTTCAACGTCGTCACTTTTTTTTTGACGTTACAGGTTATGATTCATTACCATTCTATTTTTTCGTACGTTACTTTTCATTCACTCGCACGTTAATGATTTTCGTTTGATTGCGTACGAAATGCACGAAACACTTTGCTCGAGTGGCCTCGTGCACTTGACTTTGGCCATACAAAATGCAAAAGAATTATTACCTGGTGTAATGATATATATATATATATATATGTATACTATTTTTGTGTACATATATATACGTATCTGAACAATGTGTCAATTTCTTTTGTCACGTCCTACCCTTCTGACCTTGCCATTCGATACTCCGGCTCGGATAATCTCTGTGCAGATAAGAGCGCCGCTATCAGCCAAAGTCCCTGCTTGAGCTCGTCGATCGGAGATTTCGTCGCGGTCATTGTTCCTCGTCGTACAATTCCGCAGAGCAATCTTCTCCGGTCCTTTCCATCCTGAGATTCGATATTCGTACCCTTCCAACAACTGCAAAGCCGCAAACTCAGTGAATTTTTGTTTTCAGAAATGGACTGACGCGCGCGGACCGGGACAAAAATGTTGCCCGACAAGGAGGCCAACATAGACGCAATGACGGAAGGTTTGCAAGGGTTTTTCCGGTCTGGAGTAAAATCGAAATTCATTTTTCAATTGATCTTTGATGAAATGTTGGAGGTTTTGGATTTTATGTTTAGATCATCTTGTTAGGGTGATTGATAATAGATGCGTCTATTGGCAAGTTGACAGTCCCAGTGGTCCTTTGGAGTATTGCGATGCCGGTATAGTCGCAAAAATTCGACACGACAGAACTCATGCATGCTGGACGCCAAGCCATTGAGGACCCAATGAACTGAGACAAATCCTAAAGAGCTGTTCCAGCAGTAAATCCATTTGTATTTAATTAATTGAATCTATTGAGTCCGCTTGGCAGACTGATTAGTGTTTGGGCTTAATCGACGAAGTGATCAGTCGAATCTTGTTATTGGTTGAACGATCGACTGAGTTTGTCCGAGCTTATTCGAGTACAATCGATAGACCGATCAATCGAGTCTAATCCGTTGAGTCGTCTCGATTGGATCTGATCAATCGAGTCTAATCAATAAAGTCAAACCTACGGAGTCCGGTCGATAGGATTCAATCAAGGATCAAAAATGTCCTTTGCTGCGACTCTCGCGATCCTCCAAAAGTCCATTGGAACATTGCCGAAAATTCGTCTCCGAAAAATTCTACTCTGATAAGAATCGCGATAGGAAATATCGTTGAAATATTTGCTGGCTGTGTTACAGAAGGTGAGACTCAGCCGGGAGGCAGCGTGGAATCTCATGCCGGTAAGTTTTTGTCGAGTCCTCAATGTCACGCAGCACGCCCCAATCTTATTGCTCGTCTTTCATTCTTTTTCTTTCTATCTTTTTTCCACGTCTGGTCTGGCATCCGAGCAAATGTAAGGTCGCAAAAGCATCGCTTGTAATTGAGTTAGGGATCCAGTGTGGGTTATCTGTTACGTTACAAGCGGCGGGGCTTCCCCCCGGTAATTTTTCCAAGGCATTCCGAAATTGGCTAACGAAATAGGCTCGTCGTACAGAGAGAGACGCTTCGATCATACCGCTCTCTCTCTCCCTTTCTCGCTACCCCACCCCCCCGCCTCTGTACACCCGCGTTACGAATCCCGAACGTTAGTGCTCGACCATCGAAGCCAGAATGAGGATTGTCGCGTGTGAATATCGTGGATACAAGCCGCGAGATACCGTACCTCGATTGCATCGAAAATTATTTATAAAGATCCGGATACTTCGCAGATACGACGAGCGATTTGCGGCTCGCGGACAATTCCTTGGAGAGCGGACCGGAAGTGTCCTCGCAGTACACGACGACGACGACAACGACGACGACCGCGGCGTGCCTGGATTCGGCCAACGTACATCTCACCTCGCAGACTGAATGCAGCGACGCCGCGAGCATCTACACGGCCAGCACTTCCGTTTCCGGATACGGTAAACTTTCGCCACGATTCAGACACACTGCGAAGCAAATCGCTGCGTCTTTTTATAGAGAATTTTTATCTAACTGAATCTACTCTTTGGAGAAAAATTCGGGCAGACTTTTAATTTGAAAAAAAAAACGCCAGTTCTTGTATTGTCCAATTTCAATTAACTCAAAATTAAAGTAAAAAATCACCTCTCGTTCTTTCGTCGCTCTGACGTTCTTCCTTGTCTCGAAACTGAAAAATTTGCAACGGAGATAGCGCGAAATGCAATTCAAATCAGCGCCAACCTTGTCCCATTTTTTGTTGTTGTACCGCTGCAGCGCAGTTTCGTCGCGTCGTTGCACAAAAGTGAATCCGCGACGAATGAGGAAAGAACTTTGAAACACGTGCGAACGTAATTTATATATGCCGTGAATTATGACAATCATTACAACAACTCACCATAATGTGGACGTGAAATGACGTGAAACGAAAACAAAAAAAGAAATGTTTACGACTTCGACAGAGACGAGTTCAAGCAGGGTGAGCGCCGTGACGGTTGTCCTGCCGTGGGGAGCTCAGAAAGAGACAGTGAGACCGCAACAGATCGAGGACATGGATCTCAGGCCCGGTGAATTCGTCATGCGCACACTCTTCGCCGATTTCGCGTCGCAGGCTGAAAAGAAAATCGACGCTGTGATGGCCGAACCGGTAAGAATTCCCGATATCTTCAATTTTCCTGAAAATTCCTCGGAAAATTCAAATTTCTGTTGATCGATTTTGTGACAAATTCACTCCGAGAATTCGTCGCACAGTGGCGTGCAAAAAAAAAAAAAAAATAACGTTGTGCTAAAGTGTCGTGTCTTTTTCCTCTTTTTTTCTTTGTAGGAAAAAGCCTTGTCGAAAGTGCTGCAGAGAGGCGAAGATCCGCAATTCGATCAGTTGCTTTCGGCTTTCGGTTCTGTCGCCGAGCACTGCCTACCGTCCATTCTGCGCGCATTGTTCAAGTGGTACGAGCGCCAGTTGGTCGATCAAGTCTCGGATCAAAAGAAGCCCGCGCCTGGCAAGGAGGATCAAAAGGGGAAGAGGTTCGTCCTGATGTGATCGCCCAACTCGCGGGACTTATGAATTTCAGTCTAATAGAGTCACCCAACAACAAACTCAGTCTCGGAAGCCGATAAAGTCGAGTCTGATACCACTTAAGTCTGCTAATCGAGTTTCCGGTGTAGATGAGCCTGAAAAAATAAACGCGTATTCGAATTAGTTAACAGGAAAATAAAAATAACGAACAGATAATGTTCTTTTTATCATTTCATGAAAATTCTTCGAAAAAAATGAAAAATTCTGAAATGCCAAAGAGTATTACTTTCCGCAGCATCATGTATACGATTGTTTCGGGAAGCGTCGAGACCGTGGAGAAGAGCGAGGGCGATTTGCTCCAGGAGCGACGCGATCTCGCCGTCGAGTTTATTTTTTGCCTGATGCTGATCGAGGTACTGCGACAATTGCCTTTCCATCCGGGTCACGAGGATCTCGTAACTGACATCGAGAACATTGCCTTCAAACACTTCAAGTACAGGGAAGGGTACGGATTGCCTTATGTCCCTTGGCCTTTGGATTATTCCATAATATTCCAATAAATATCATTCGTCTAAATCGTCGTGTACGTTTCACAGAATTCAAAACGAGCCGAACGCCGCAAATATCCATATAATCGCTGATCTCTTCGGCGAGGTTATCGGAGTACTTGCCCAGTGTCGATTTCTAGCAGTTCGCAAAAGATTCATGGTAGAGCTGAAGGATTTACGCGCCAGGGAACCCGGGCCTCACACAACTCAGAGCATCATTTCTCTTCTGATGGGCATGAAGTTTTTTCGCGTCAAGGTTCGTTTGCTGCAAAGAGACGGGAGCGATTTTTATGCTCATTGTTATTAGTACTGATATAGTAATTATTATTTGCAAACCTTGCTGCAAATTTTATAGTAATATAGAATTTGATAAAATAGATATAGTAATTATTATTTGCAAATTTTGTACACTAATCTCGAAAAGAATAATGATGATTATTATTACTATGACTATTATAACTATGTTACTGCTATTATTATTGTATCATTATCGCTATATATTGTTATTATTATTAGCGTCACTTTTATTATTAGCATTATTAGTATATTACGATGATGATGACTATTATTAATTTCTAGATGGTTCCGATCGAGGAATTCGAGGCGTCCTTCCAATTTATGCAGGAATGCGCCCAGTACTTTCTCGAAGTAAAGGACAAGGACGTAAAGCACGCCCTGGCGGGACTCTTCGTCGAGATTCTCGTCCCGGTCGCGGCGGTCAGTTGAATCGGAAACGATAAAAAATATTCTCAGTAAGAACAAAATATTTGAACGAAAAAAAAAGAAAAGTTCTTTGTAACTTTTAGGCTGTGAAGAACGAAGTGAACGTGCCGTGTCTGAAGAACTTCGTGGAGATGCTGTACTCGACGACCCTCGACATGTGTACAAAATCGAAGCACCGTCTGGCCCTCTTTCCCCTCGTCACTTGTCTATTGTGCGTCAGTCAAAAGACATTTTTCCTACAAAATTGGCACTACTTTCTGGCGATGTGTCTGTCGCATCTGAAGAATCGTGATCCAAAGATGTGTCGGGTGGCCCTCGAGGCGCTCCATCGTTTGCTCTGGGTTTACATGATAAGGATCAAGTGCGAGAGCAATTCGGCAACGCAGAGCCGTTTACAGAGTATCGTTAACTCGTTGTTTCCAAAAGGCTCGAAAGCTGTTGTGCCTCGCGACACGCCGCTCAATATATTCGTCAAGATAATACAATTCATCGCACAGGAGAGATTGGACTTTGCGATGCGAGAGATTGTCTTTGATCTTTTGTCGGTTGGCCGACCTGTCAAGATAATCCTTACACCGGAACGCATGAACATAGGGCTGCGAGCTTTTCTCGTTGTGGCGGACAGTCTTCAGCAGAAAGAGGGCGAGCCACCGATGCCAAGGACGATGGGCATACTGCCGAGCGGCAACACGATTAGAGTGAAAAAAACGTTTTTGAACAAAATGCTTACGGAGGACACGGCACGTAGTATCGGTATGTCGTCGTACTTTCCTCACGTACGTCGCGTCTTCGTCGACATACTGCGCGCTCTTGACGTACACTACGGCAGGCCGTTGATGATGACGAGCACCCAGAACATGAACAAAGAGCCGGACGAGATGATAACCGGCGATCGCAAGCCGAGAATCGACTTGTTTCGCACTTGCGTTGCGGCTGTGCCTCGACTCATACCGGATGGCATGACCGGCGCTGAACTCGTCGATCTACTAGCACGACTCACCGTTCACATGGACGAGGAACTCCGAGGCTTGGCGTATCAGAGCCTTCAAACTCTGGCTCTTGACTTTCCCGACTGGCGACAGGACGTCATTCTCGGGTTCACGCAGTTCCTCGCGCGCGACGTTCAAGACACGTTTCCACAGCTCATCGACAACGGCCTCAGGATGTTGCTGCAATTGTTGACTAGCTGGAAGAACGCCCTTACCAGTCCGAGCCCCAGAGCCAAGGAACAGGCACTGGACAACACGAGGATACATACGCGCGTCGAGGCTGGCGTCAAGAAGAGCGAATCCACGCAGGTTCGTCAATGATTATTCCTTCACTCTCTGTTCTTCCAGTTCTTGATTTTAAATGACGTCTAGCGATCGGCCTCAAATATCTGAACATTATAATTTTTCTTTGTTATTCGTGTAAAGTGACTAGATGATATTACTCAAAGTTCCTAAATATATGTAATATTTTTTTAGATAAACCCAAAATATATTCTTTTACAGCAAATTTCAAATGATGTTTGTCTCACATTTTTTACTACACATGGAATTTTACAGTTTGATGACTTATTGTTTATTTCGTATACTTTTTATTGGCATACAACACACATCTGTTTCAAGACGCAGAATATAAATATATAAAAATTTAGAAAATTATTCACACTTTTATACCAGAAAGCCATATTAAAAGTCATAAAAACAAATCCCTATTTCTTGCCTTAAAAACCCTTAAATGTCATGAAATTTCAGTTCTGCCCAAAATTAGACACCCTGTTATAATTATAATGACATCAAGGCTTGACTTCAGCGCTGGAAATCTGTTACTTGAAATTACGGTTTGGCTTTTTCTCTTCCGGTTACAGCGAGTCGAGCCCGTCTCGAGCGTCTTTCATCTCGTCGAAGGTTTCGCTCTTGTGATGCTCTGCAACTGTCGCCTCTACCCGCGTCGCCTCGCAGTTCACATACTCCGCGAAGTGAAGGTCTTGCTGAAAGCGCTCGGTACGTGAAGAAAAGAAAATTGTTATTCTCTGATGCATTACGGATGAAAAATTGCGATCGGACGTTTAATCTTGTTTTATTTCGTCACTCAAGGAGGTTTGGAGACCGATCAGCCGGTAATCGACGTCATAGATGCCTGTTGTCCAGCGGTTCTAGAGAAATGTTACCACATGTTACCACCAGCGGAAAAAGCGGCCGCGGCCTCGACCTCCAACGTTGATCTTCAATGGATCGCCGATCGCAGCAGTTGCGTCTGGACCGCAGGTCGGCTGTCAAATCGTTTCGTACTTCCGGTCCTGCATTTTCAATTTCCAATCTTCTCATTGCCTACGGAAAGAAAAACAGAACAAACATTAATTATCCGTTGAGCGTAAAATGCATATAGGGGAATTAACGTCTCTGCGATTTTTCTCTCATTCAGGCTTTCACGACGAGAACAGCACGAAGAGCTCTTCCCTGTTGAATCTGAACGGGGCCGATCCTTGGAGCACCTGTCTCTTCGCCTTCCTCGAGAAAGATCGAGTCTTGACGCTCTGCCCGAACGCCACGGCGCACTCGTGGCCGATCGTTTTTACCAGAATTAATTCCCTATTCTCCGTGGTTGACCCGACGTAAGAAATCGTATCCAATGAAAAAAAAAAGCAACGAAAAAAAAAAAATACATCAAATTTGTCGTAAAATTTGCTCGCCTCCTGGATAACGTTTTCGCGTTTACGAAAAATTCATCCGTGCAAACATTTTTTTTTCTCTTATTTTCGGAGTGAAAAAAAATCTGCGCAAAATGTCATTGAAAAAAAAAAAAATGGTTTTAACGAAACGGCGTACTTGGACCTTTTCTTTTTTCGTAGTCCGGTGAACGACAACAGAGCGTCCTTGTTGAGGAGCTCGACGACGGTGCGAAAGCCCGTGAACGAGAGGGACGTTTACATGCACGTGTGGAAGAATTATCTGACGTTCGGCTATCGCGTCGTGCCGCCGATTCCGAGCCCGATAATACGTTGCGCCAGTCCGGATCTCAGTCTCAGGTAAATCGTCATGAAACGCAAAAAAAAAAAAAAACGGCGAATCTCTGCCCGGTCCTTCCCGGATTAGCTTTCGGACCGTGTGTAGACGACGAACCAAAATCCCAAAACAGAAAAAAAAAATACAGCGCCGTTATCATTCACAAACTCATCGATACAGAGCTAGATTTAGATTTTTTTTTTCTCCCACAAATCATCTTATCGATCGTTTTGAATGTGGAGTAAAAAAAAAGAAAGAAAGAAAGAACAAAAACGAGCGACGACGTCGCCGTCATCGTCTCGATTGATTACACGGTATTAATTGGTGTTGGGTCTTGTCTGCTTATGTCTGTTGTGCCACCGTTAACACTGGCTCTAATCGGCGCACTTCTCCCTCGAAACTTCCAAAGAGAACATACGAAAACACAATAACGAAAAAAAAAAAAAAACGTACAGTTCCTTCGACATTATAAACTCCGCCGCTTGATATCCGTTGCACCGCGATGAACAGTTTTCAATTGAAACAAAATGACACGAAAAAACTAGCACCAATTCGTACCAGACGGGCACGAGTACGCAAGAGAACAATTGATCTTAAGTGAGAAAAAAGAAAGAAAAAAAACAAGAAACTGGCAACAATTGGCACATTTTTCAAATCACACTTTAGCACCGAGCATCTTTTCTATCTAAATATCGTGACATACCCCGGCATGCCCAAGTTTACATTGAAGAACAGTTTAATCATATTTTGTTTTTTTTTTATCGTCAATGTTCGCGTGTGTATGTGGAAAATTGTCGTTTTTTCTTTTCTTTATTTTGGCATACATCGTTCATAGAGTAGTCTCTTCGTGTCTCTTGGGTGTCTCTTATATCTTTGTCTCTCCTCCCGAATTACCCGTGAACCCCCGCCCTGACCTTGCCCTCTCTGAAATCGCAGTAAATAATATATTTGTTGAAACAAACAAAAAGAAAGGAAAAAAGAAAAGGCAAATAAAAAGAAAACGAGCATTGGTGGTACACTGTATTGCATACTCTAGTGGTCAGCATACGGTGGAGTTTGGTGTGTTGTGCATGAGTAAGGAGTTGAGTCAGAGCCTGGAGAACCTCGGCGGGGCGCAGACCCTGCCGGGCCGATTCTCCGTACCGTCCATTTCCGGCATCTACACCAGGCATAAGCGGACCAGGTGAGCCTAAGTAAACCCTTCACAACAAACAAACAAACAAACAAACAAACAGAACCAAATGAAAACGTGAAATACGCAAAATAAAAGACAAAAATGACAGGAGAAGACTGTGGGATCGCGAACACTTGGGATTGCTTAGGATTTTCGCCAAATTAGCTGCTGTCTTGTTTGATGTTTTGCTCGGCAAGCTGAGAAAAAAAAAGTACAAGTGTCCCATGGAGACTAGAGCCAAGGAGTCCTCGACATTCAAACCCGTACCCGATATGCCGAAAAGTGAAGGCGGCGCTGGCGACGATTCGATCCAATGTAACATATCACATATGAAGCTAACATGTTCTATCCGGTTTTGACGGATGAAAACTGACGTATCTCACCTTGGGCCTCATTGTTATGATAAAATTAAAGAATGATACGTTCATTGGTACGAATAAAATAATTTCTTTCTCGCGCGCGATTCAATTAGAAAATGGAATAATTTATTTGATTAATAATTCAAGATTAAAAAAACCTCATATTTTTTTCTTTATTTTTATACAATAATTCGGTATTCGCCGTATGCGATAAATTCCATTCCCACTGAAGTTTGGACTCCTGAATCTAGCCTCCATGAAGCTTCCTCTCGTTGGCTTGACAAGGATTTCCTGGGTACGGCCAGGTCGGCCAAGAAGAATCCTTGCCACGTATTTTTCGAGCGAAAAAAAAAATTCATGCCAATTGCGACAAACGTACAAAGCATGCCAAAAAGAGGCGTAAATAATTGCAGATGTAGCTTTAGAAAAAAATCGTTGAACTAGGGATTGGGGCACTGGAAAAATTGCTAAAAAAAAAGAGAGAGATCGAGTGTGCGCGTCGGGGACACGCATACTCTGCTCCATGCATACGTATATGCTTTGTACCTTTTTTTTCTTCCTTCCAAACAATCTGAGTAGAACTTGTCCGGATCGTTCGTCGTACGGATATATTAGTGCTCCTTTTCTATGTCGATGCACACGAGATTTTAGAGAAAAAAAGTTGAAAAAAAAACAATTGTTTTCGGCCCTTGGTACGGAGTGAATTCTAGAGGCGAAATGTTCGCAGCTCGTCGCCGGACAGCCTGTCGGCCGAGAGAGGCGACAACAAATCGCCCGGCAATAACGCGAGCCCTGCCGCTCTCTACAAACTTACTGTACCACTGCTGAGATGCGAAGCTGTCGACGTGAGGGACGCGGCGGTTCAGGCAATCGGAAAAGTAAACGCCGATGCTCTGAAGTAAGAATTTTATAAATATTGCGTAAATATTTGTAGTCATTTTCTCCTTTTTCGTCACTTCTTTCTCTCTAAATTGTCTCGAAACGATCGGCTAATTAGTCACTTCGTGTTTTTCTTCGATCGTCAGAGACTTGATGGAGGAGCTGGCCATTTATATTCGGGAAGCTGTAGATCGGAAGCAAGAAAACATGAGACGAAGACGACGACGCGACGCCCTGAGGCTTCAGCTCGTCAGAGTTTTGGAGCTAATCGCCGAATATGGTACATTCGGTATATGGTGAGTTCAAGTATAAAAAACATACTGACGCATTTATGTTTGCCAGCAAAAGTTAAGAGGTTTCCGTCTCTGAAACTGAATAGGAATAAATTGAAAAAGCAAAGGAATAAAATCATGTTTTTTTTTCACAGTCCGGCTGTACTGGATCGCGAGACCCAATCGCTCCACCCGACATTCGTCGAGTACATCGACGGTGCAAGAGTCTACCTCGAGAACGAGACCGACAAGGAAGCCCTGGCTGTTCGCGACATTAAATTGCACTTTTGCAACTTCGTTCGTAAAATGATCAAGAGCTTTTCTCGTGAGTCGTGTATCGGATATTCCCGCGAAAAAAATCGATAATTTCAAGTATTAAAATATAGAAAAATGTTTAAAAGCAAAAAAAGGAAAAATAATTTTTTCGATTACGAAGCGCGATGGAACAAAATATATAACACACTCATCAACAACGTTCCTGATTTTCAGTGGAGACTTGTCACTCGTTGCTGAAGCGCGATCTACGAAGAAATCTCTTCACGCTGTTCGCAAGTTGGGCCGGTCCTTACGGGCGACCGCTGACGAATTCATCCTCGAGCCACGACGACGAAAAACTCTGCTCGGAGCTTCAACTGTCAGCGCTCCACGCCATGAGCGGTTTGCTGTGCAGCGGTCCTTGCTTCAATCCTCAATCTCTCTCCGAGGAGGGTGCCATACTCTATCAATGGATCGACCTTCTGTTAGCCAGCAAAGACGAAAAGGTATGCGGATAAATCCAATATACTCGTGAGTCGTTGATATTCGTTTGTGATTCTTACTTGTGAATCGTTGAGACATTTGCAGCAGCCTTTGTTTTTTATATACCGCTCGCTCTCTTTTTTTCCGTGCGTCGCTTACGATTACAATTCGGGGATGGACGATATTCCGTGTAGAATAAATTTGAAGATAAATTAATATGGATATGTACAGGGTGTCCCGTTAAGAGTGTTACGAGCCACCGGAAATGAATTGTAATACAAAAAATGTTTAAAAAAAGTTTCACAAAGCCTTTATCGGAGCAACAGCCGGTGTTTCGTCGATTGACTACCATACGGACAATTTTTACGGTTTTCATAATTGGTTGACGAAATACCGGAGTATAATTTGTTTGGCTTATTTCAATACGCTGAATCTCCGTTGCTCGTTATCTAACAAATAACAAATATAATCGAGAACGCGTCATTAAATTGACGGATAATCTGCGTCTCTATTCGTCCCGATACGTGTCAATGTTTATTGTTATCTCGTTCGGGACTTTCTCGCAGATATATACATTGGCGCGCGAAACCGTGGTTCTCCTGTTGGAGGGAAACCCCGACATAGGTACGCTTCTCGATTGGGTGGTTGATCGTTGCTACACCGGTTCGCCCCAGGTTGCCGACGGATGTTTTCTCGCTCTCGCGACCATCTTCAGCGCCAGGTTCGACTCATACTACTTTAGGGAGAGAGAGAAAGGGAATCTTTCCCTTTCTCTCTCTCTCTCTCTCTCTCTCTCTCTCTCTCTCTCTCTCTCTCTCTCTCTCTCTCTCTCTCTCTCTCTCTCGCTCCATGTTGAATCGAGAAAACAGTTCGCACAACAACACGTTTAACCGGGCTTCGTTGTACCTTGCAGGGAGTATCCATGCGACCATTACACGAGCGTCATCAACGTCAGCCTGATGAATACCGGCTGTCCAAGGGCGCCCGTTCACGACGCGGCTCTGCAACTCTTGCAGTTGCTCGATCAGCGATTCTTCGGCAACGTGGGACCGCTTGCCGCTACTGAACCCGACAATGGTGAGACAAAGAAAAATCGAGAGAGTTAAATTGATTGCGAAGTTTACAATGCCATTGACAAATTACAGGAAAAAAAAAACACGATAGGAAGGTAAATTGTGAAGACGACAAAGCGATGGCAATAATACATTAAAGAAATAATAAAAATTATAACAATGGCGACAAAAAATAATTAGAGCGATAAGAAAATAAAAGAAAATAATGCTAATAATAACGATAAGAATAATTACAATCGAAATACGGAAAATTGAAAGATAATACTAATGTATGAATAATCGTAAAGAAAATAATTAAAGAGATAACGTGGCAATTAAAAAATGCAAAATAATTCTCAATATTAAAAGCAACGGAAATGACAATAACAATAATAATAGTAATAATTATAATAATACTCAATACGATGAATACAGTGACCAGACAGATAGTGCAATAATAATAAATATAATTCTAATGATAATAATACCAGTGATAATTATAACGATTTTAAATATTATCCTTCATTACAAAAAAGATAATAATTATGGCAAAGAGAGAAAGTTAGAGTGAAGAGAAAAAACGAAAAAAAAAAAAAAGTTTCGGTACCTTTACGTATTTTTACACGTTCTCAAGGCTTTAACATCGCGACTATTCGTTCTCTCTCGAGGATTGACGAATAAGATATGTCGTTCTTTGGAAATCATCGCTCCGCGAAAATTCGGGTAGCTTGTAATTACCGTCCCAGGGCATCTCGAGGACTATCGTCCGTTGTCGAGTCTTCGAGCTGTTGGATCGCGCCAGTTCGAAGCCTGAAAAAATTCAACGAAACGTTCGATATTTCAGATCTTCCGGCTACAAAAGGCTACGAAGAGTACAACACGTGATTTTATATTGAAAATTTGCTTTTGTAAACAATTGATTAAATATACTCGTAGATCAGTTTTTGCATTTGAATTTTCCGAGATTAAGTTGCTCAGGATCAACTTGCAAGCAGTGATATGGAATCGGAAAGCTCACTCGATAAAATCCGATCGGATCGCGGATTTTTCATTACTCAATATGATGCATTGAGCCCGAGGCCGAAAGTATACCGAATTGATTGGTCCGCAGAGACGCACGTGGTT
The DNA here is from genome assembly GCA_963932345.1 of Ophion ventricosus. Classification (NCBI taxonomy): domain Eukaryota; kingdom Metazoa; phylum Arthropoda; class Insecta; order Hymenoptera; family Ichneumonidae; genus Ophion; species Ophion ventricosus. Next base: position 17,273,679 of record OZ010723.1, on the reverse strand, counting down.
CCAGATCCCTATGGCTCTGCGTACGATGTAGTATCATCCGTAATACGGCTTTTCGAAAGTTTTGCCCGCTCGCGCAGTACAGAGCGAAGTTTATCCCGAAGTTCGTATCGAACAGGAGATTAGACACGTGCTGAATTATCACGGTAGCTCGGGGCGGTTCCTCGTTCGCCTGCAAACACGAAAACACACACAAAAGTATATACAATGTCGCTTCGTGGGACACAACTCATTTACTTCTGTTTGGGAAAAGTGCACAGTGAATTGATGATTTTAAACGGAGACCCAGATAATTCACGTATGCTAAATCGAGCGAGTCCGGATACGCGTACGATTAATGACAAAAAAAGCATTACTTTCACGCAGAATAAAAAAAAAAGCTTTTCACTGATGAATCCCTTGGGCCATTGTCGAGATAAAATTTATCAACGTGTACCACAGCCCGTGAGAGGGATGGGGAAAAAACAAAAAGAGAGAAGGAGAGGGAGCGAGAGAGAGGGAGAAAGAGAGAGAGAGAGAGAGAGAGAGAGAGAGAGAGAGAGAGAGAGAGAGAGAGGGAGGGAGGGAGGGAGCGAGAGAGAGCGAGAGAGAGAGAGAGAGAGATTTATTGCGTGCTCCGGAACAAGTTCCCTAAGAGCACCGTGCTTTCATATTGGTACATTACATCTAGTTTTGAAAAGTATAACATTATAAAGATATAATATATAAAAAAATAGAAAATAAAGGTGATAGATTTTAACAAAATAAAATGAAAATATAAGTATATAATATAAATATAAATAACGTAAAGGAGAAGGAATTAAAAAGATGTAACGCAAGTTAGCAAAAAGCTAAAAGCTCTAAAAAGCTGAAAGGTCTAAACATCTAAAATAAAATAAAATAAATAATAAAAATACAAGTATATAATATAAATATATAATATAAATATAAATAACGTAAAGGAGAAGGAATTAAAAAGATGTAACGCAAGTTAGCAAAAAGCTAAAAGCTCTAAAAGCTCTAAAAAGCTAAAATAAAATAAATAATAAAAATATATATGATATAAATATAAATAACGTAAAGGAGAAGGAATTAAAAAGATGTAACACAAGTTAGCAAAAAGCCAAAAGCTCCAAAGCAGAGAGAGAAAGTACCTTGACAAAAGCGTGAACCCTCATGACGTAGGCGGGTAGATTGAAGCACAGAAAGACGCTGGAAACGACGAGCAACATTTTGGTGACTTTGGCCTGTGATACGGTTGTGGCGCGTGGAATACTCTGTGACGAGGATGTCCTCATGTTTCTGCGCGATCCAGTATTGGTCCTCATGCTTCTTCGTACCCGTGCGAGTCTCCAGACGCTCTTGACGATGAGTCCGTTTAGAACAGCGATGACGGTAAATGGTAGAACGAAGGTGAGCAGGGTGTCGGCTACGTTGAAAACGCTTGCCCAACTTTCCCACTCCTCGGCCAAATTGCAAACAGTCACGTTGACGATCCTGTTGCGCGGAGGTCGCGGACTCGAGAACCAAAGTACGGGACTGCACAGCACAAGGCCCAACAACGTGAGGCCGGTTAGTATAGTTTTTGCGCGCGCTATCGTGCACATCGATTGACGCCTCAGCGGATAACGAACCGCGATGAAACGCTCGACCGTGAACGCAACGACGTACCATACACTCAAGAAGCTGCACAAGGTCGGCAGATATACGAAAAATTGGCAGTAGCCTGGTCTGTTGAATATCCCGATACCAACCATGTTGAGCCAAACGACGAGGAGCGAGGCCAAAAAACCTGTGTCGCTTATTGCCAACGCGGCGAGATAAAAACTCGACGAGGAACGTCGCATCTTTGTGCAAAAGAAGATACAAACGGACAAAAAATTACCGACGCTACCCAGTATCACCAATATCGGTGGATAATAAAGTTGAGCACCGAGCATCAGAGTCTCCACGAGATCCACCGGTGCACTCTTGTTTACGTTCGTCGACATAATTCGAGAATTTTCACGAACGATGCCGCTGTCTCCTCCTAGCTGTGCGATCGACGATCAGATCCTCGCGATCACGTTCTCCAACGAAAAATCTCGACATCCGCACGGTCGTGTCCGCATCCGCCCAGGAACGAGCCGATAATCGAAGCCATAAGTCAAGAATTTATGGAATTCACATAACTGTTGATGTTTCCGCTCTTCTTTTCCTTCTTCCGAGAACGCTCGTTGGACCAGTGCCAATTTTCCGCAACTACGACGAATCACGTTTTCCCGCGGTCAATGTACCCTCGTGTGAATCTCCGTCTTTTCGTTGGTTGGCCCCTCTGTCGAAGCGAGGAGCGGATAAGGATCCAATTTGAAGATTCTTTCGCAATTGAAATCGCGTTTCAATTTTGAGGCTGCGTATATTTCTTTGCTTTTGATTGTTCGTTTTAAACGTTGCCGAATTCGAAATCCAACAAGTTCGAATGTTTCAATTTCGTACGAAGCACAAGAGACGTCCAATGTTTAATCTTCGTTCTCTTTTTTGCGTCCAGTTCCGGTATCGAGTCTCGGCTGAAAATTCGGCCGCGATTTCACCCTCGGACGCACAACACCGCTCCTCGCTATGGTCGTAATTCGACTATTTCTGCCGCGCGTTCGTTCGGCTCCCGGACACTGATAAAAGAAACTCGCGCGCTTCCGGCTTCTGCGCGTGACGCAGGATATCGGCGCGTGTCACGCGAAAACGAAAAAATCACAATTCAAGGCTAATTCCGTTCTCGTCGATTCACGCGTCTGGAACATCGACAAACGAAGAGTCCAATTGTTTTAATTATCGACAAACTGTTGAGCAAGCCATCATTGCTTTCCCGTTGCTTTCGTTTTCACGCCTTTTATTTTCTTGCTCTTTTCCCACTTCAATGGAAATACGTTCGGAATAGTTGGAAATGTTGAAAAATCGCATTTCGATATTTCGTTATTATTAATATATATATATATATATATATCCAGAAGTTCGGGTGAGAATTAGATCGTGTCGAAACCAAAAGTTATTTTCTCCAAAAATATGAGCGAGTATAAATAAAAAATTTTGATTGTATTTCCATTTGAAAATAGATAATGTTATGATGAACAGTGAATCAATATTCGTCAATTACAATTGAATATTGTGGCTACAAAAAAAAAAGTGTTTTTCAATCTCGACATAATTTTTACCACAATTTACAGCTCTTTGAAGGTCTTTTTTCTTCCTTAAAAGTACAAAAAGTACATTTTTTTAGATTAATCAAGAAACCAATTGAATCGTTTCAAAGCGCCAATTAGTTTTTTTCACATCCGCGATGCGCCAAATTGCGAATAAAAATCACCTCGAAAATAAAGAGATGCAAAAGAAAAGCAAACAGTAACCTTGTCGAGGGATTAATGTCTGAAGAATCGTTTCTAGGTCAGGATGAGCTTGGAACGGGTACTTTTGGTGCGTCAGGTGGCGGTCACGGTGTTCCCGTTGGTGGTGGTCCACTCGTCGGCGGTGTCGGTGCTTCGACGAATACGAATGCACCGGTCAGAGGTGGCACCCTCGATGCTCTGCTATCCACGACCTACTGCCGCAACCAGATGTATCTGTCGAGACAACTCGCCCAGCTTCATCCCGAGCTCACGATGCCTATGTTCAGCGGTGAGTACCGTTCGATTTCACACACGCGAGAAATGGAAAAGAGGCGGCGAAAAAGGAAGTAAAGAACAAAAAAAAAAGAGAGGAAGGAGGAAAAAAAACCTGCCATGAGAATTCCAAACTCGTTTGGTCGTTGCATTCCGCTGCGGCTGGTTCCCTTGAAGTAAAGGACAAAAAAAAAAGAAGACAAAACGCAACCAAGTTACACCTTGAAATTGATCAAACTCGCGACTACAAGTCTAATGAAAAATCTTCGACAGACATTAACACACGAATTCCAATCAATAATGTTTCGCACTCTCCGGCAATGCACCGTTGCCGTTGTTTTTTTTTTTTCTTTCCAGTCGCAAGATATCGTATATTCGACGAGCGTAAAAAATCACCCAAATAAAATAGTCTTTTGATTTTGTACCGAAGTAATCATAGAAATAATTCAGGTTTCGGATTATCTATTGAATTCGTAATAGCGTCAATAATTCCGATATGATTCTAAAATTATAAATGGATATTAGTAATAATGACATTAATAATAATGTCTTTTCCATGTGAATAATAATTGGGACATTATTATTATCAACCGATATGATCGTGAATATAATTATAATCTTGTGAGTACAATAATAATTAAATATTACTCAAATTATAATAAAATAAATAATCATAAATTTTGTGTTATAGTCTTGCTATAATAATAGTAATAATATTGATGATAAAAATAATAAAATTTAACTGCCCTGAAATCTCTGACACTCCAGTATTGAGCGGCATTTTGAAATAAAATAAAAAGGAATCTTGCGTAACTGATATAATTGAATAAAAAGAAAGAAAAAAATCACTACGGTCCATTAAAATAATCCGCTGAAGCTGTGCGGTGAAGGCTGCTCCACTCGTGACATTATTGCGTTTTGCGGCGAGGACAAAAAGCAAACGAAAAGTGCTCGTCGATGGAAAACACGAGAGAAAAAAAAAGAAGAAAAAAAAATATTGTCCGACAAAACGTGTTTCGGACCGCGGAAAGTTTCCGAATAATCGTATTATCGAAAAAGCGTTGGATGTATCGATGGAAGCGCAAAAAGTCAGAGGGGCCGGGGGGGGGGGGACTATTATCAGCGTCAGGTAGTCGTCAAGTGGTCATCTACCTCTTGTCATAGCGGACGCATGACGTCCGGAATTTTAAGCGATGAAAACCACAACCGCACAGCAAAGGGTCGCGCATGGCCCTCGTATATAGAATCGCACGCGCCTACGGTGTCCGACCTCGATTTTTCTCATTTTTTTTTGTTGCCCTTTTTCACGTCAAGACGACCCCGAACGCGTTTCAGTCTCGTATTGCGGATTCGTACGAACGACCTTGAGGCCGACTCGTGGTCGTGACGAGCGTTTCGTCTCTGCGGCAAATACTGTTCCGGACATTTTTCCAAAAATCGAGCGCTTCTACACTCGCAAAATTTGTGGTAATTCTTCGGTTAAAATCGGCGATTTCTAGAAAAAATTACCGATCCGTTCATTCGAAGTCCAAACGAACCCAAACGCGCTACTCAGAAAATGATGAGCTTTGTTACTTTTGCTGAATATTTGGTTAAATTTAATAAATAAATTAGCGGATGAACGCGTTAAGTCGATTCGAACGAATCCATTGCTCTCGATGGAAAACTTGAGCGAGGGAAATAAAGCGAGAAAACTTGCGCAACTTTCTTGTGGGTTTTCAGGTGTTGCAAAAAAAAAAAACAGATGCGGTAATTGGCGTCGATTGACCGATTTACGTTAGAACTGACAGCATCATCGTTCGGGAATCATGGAGTTCCATTTATAAACCCTGAGAAGCTTTCATCGTCTGGGGAGAGACGAGACCGGATTTTCCATTCTAAAATCGCGCCTGCTATAATACACTCGAGTACCGAATATCTGTAACGAAGGTTCTCTCTCTCTCTCCGTCCATCTAACGCTCTCTATCTCTCTATCTCTCTCTCTCTCTCTCTCTCTCTCTCTCTCTCTGGTTTCTGTTTGCGCTTGTCCACTTTTAGAAACCAAACAAGTTGGGGCTCTTCAAACTTACTGCGCGATTTACGTGCTGCCTATATATCCATTATTCTCCTCTTTGTTCTACGATCCTTTTTGGTATATCGCTCGTCTCTCTTTTGTCTCTTTTCTCTCGTAGCTCGTCCATGCGCGTACATATTTTCCTCTTTTCCTATCTATTGGCTCGTTATCTCTATCTCTCTCCGCGGGCTTTCATGGCGCAATCGTAATTGCACTTAGGCAAACGTTCCGGGAGTACTCGGAGGTTGATCACGGGCGTATATATCCAACGCGGGGTTTATTCAACCTCTTCGCCATGTCCATCAAGCTATTTTCTACAACAGCCTGAAAACGTTCGGAGATTTCCATTAAAAGCTTCGCGTTTATATACCTCTCGTCCCACATAGCGGCATAACCGTCATTTTTCTCCGCTCGTGCTCGCACACACCGTCCCGTTTTTTTTTCTCCTCTCGCGCTCTTCTTCATCGCAGCTTTTTTACGCCTTGCTTTTATCAACTGCGCAGCGAGAATTTCTGGCGCGCGTATATTCGCGTGTCAGGCCGCCAGGATAAACTCAAAGCGACGCGCCGACAGATTTCCAACTTGCGGGAGAAACGCGAGAAAAAAGAAAAGCCGAAAGTCTTCAATCATCGGTCCCGTACGCAACGTTGGAAATGGGCGAGCTTTTTTTTTTTCCTTGGTGTTTGACTTCTTCGAGGCTCATTACGTATCTCGTTCCATTCGAATATTCCCGAATTTCTTGCGGTGTTGTCGCTAACGCAAAAGCTCAGGTGTTTGAGAATTTTTTTTTTATCACGGAGGGAGGCATGACGTAAAGTGGAAAGAAAATATGAGACAATCAAAATGTTTAGACAATATTAATAGTTGCAACGAGTTTCCAAATTGCACACTTTTTTCTAAACCATTCGTTGTACTCTGTATACATAAAAAAAAAAATTCTCGATAGTTTTCTCCCAAAATCCATCGTACGTTTATATTTTTTCGCGAACTGTGTTAAAAAAAATCGTCAAAGGTCTAGTTTTCCCGTTCGGAGAAAAAGAAAAAAACGGGGAACCAAATTTATTCCCGAATGTCCGAATTTTCGAAAGAATGTGGCAATATTTTCCAAATAGGTTGCCACGTCTGTTCGATCTCTTACAGTCCTTCGCGAATTTTCATTTATTTTTATTTTTTCTCATTTCTCTTTACCCATCGTTTTTTTTTTTCACGTCGGCCCGCAAGATCGTCCGTTCGATCAGTATTCCCATGACGCGTCCATCAAGGGACATCTTTCTCAACTTCTCGGAATACGGGGCGACGTGTAGGGACACGGGTGTCAAAACAAGGGTGTTCTGTCCGAGCGAGCTTTTCGATGTCGAGAAAAATAACCACTTTTGCCTTTTTCAACGTTATTGTATAGGCGCGAGAATGGATTTTTTTTTTCGTATCCTAGGATACTCCTGGCTTTTATCGGTGTTCCGTGTAGCGACTGGTGCCTCGTGCAATTGCGTCATGTGCGTCTGTCATGGCTTCGTAGCTTTTACAGTTTAGCAACTATCGTGCCGAAATTTGTCAGGCGCCTACGAACAGACGCTATATGGTGTCCGGTGATAAATTTTTAAATCAACCTCTCTAATGGTTTTTTTTTCCGTGCTTGAAATACGTCGATCGAAGACTAAAATTTTCGCGTGCTCGACTACTTTGAAAAAAGCTGAAAGCTCGTGGTAGAACAAATAAAAAAAAAAGAATATTTGGAAATAAAGTCCTTTTGAGAAGAAATGTTGTATTGTCGCTTCCTGCAAAACGAAAGGAGAGTAGAAGATTCATAAAAATAATTAATCTTGTTCGAGGTCGGCTGATGAGCAAAAGAAAAAGTAGAAAATTACAATGTAACATAATTAGCTGCGGAAAAAAGAAATTGACAAGCTTCTATCTTTCATATTTTCGACGATATTCGAATAATGTTAAATGTCAAGAGTGATCAAGTTTCAATTAAGGGGTTACGTGGGTTACGAAGCCAAAAAAAGCCTGTTTTCTCTATTTTTTTTTTAAATATAATATATAAATTATTTAATTCAAAATATTTTGTTATGTGAAGAAAATGTATGTTCGCTTAACTCACGTGTTTGTTTGCTTCACAGAAATAACGCATCGATTTCAGACAGCGAGACGCGAGGTGCGCCAATTGTTGCTTCAGTACTTGTTGCCCTGGCTCCACAACATGGAACTCGTCGATCCGAACGTTCCACCGCCCTCCAATCCGTCCAGCTATTATCAGGTAACGTTGCAAAACTCAATTATTCAAATCAAGACAATCTAACACAGTATGCTTCGGTAAAAAAAAAAAGTGGCCATTTTACCGAAGCACGTGTCGCTTTACTTCTCGTTTATTGGAATGTATATGTGAGCTTGATCAACATACGACGGACGATTTGAGTTCGACGTTTTCATGAATAAGCTTCGATCGTCCAGAGCTTTTGTTATGATCGTGAATCCACGTGTGAAGGAACGATCGCGTGAGGGCGCATTCCTTAATCGTTTATTAAATCGTTCGAACTCGTCCTGTTGATCAAACACGGACGAAAAAAAAAAAGAAAACACGGATGAGGTGTGTAGAAAAAAAAAAAAAAATTATATTTGGAGGCGCCGGGTATCGATCCCGGTACCTCTCGCATGCTAAGCGAGCGCTCTACCATCTGAGCTACGCCCCCGTCTGATATTTGTGATCTCGTAACGGCCAGTATTACCTTTCACTCTGGTCCAATTCTTTCTCCTGCTCATCGATCAAGAGCCTCCCGTGCAACAAACTGCCTCGGCAGTTGGCCGCGTAACTCGAGTCAGTCCTCGTATCTTTTTCACGTTTCCGTGTATCGCGACATCGCAGCTGCCTCAACGAGCTATCTTAAAAAATGTAAAAAAAAACAATAAAAACAATTGTAAACAATAGACGGGACAAAAAAAAAAAGAATGATGGAGGCGCCGGGTATCGATCCCGGTACCTCTCGCATGCTAAGCGAGCGCTCTACCATCTGAGCTACGCCCCCTCTCGGTAATGTGTATCACGTAAAGGATCAATGTGAACCAAACCCGTGATCTACTTCGGGAAAATTCAAAGTTGTTCGCGCGTGGTATGAGGAGAAAAAAAAAAAGAATGTAAAATCGACGTTGGAGGCGGCGGGTATCGATCGCCGCTACCTCTCACATTCAAAGCGAGCGGTCTACCATCTACGCCCTCTCTCCCCCTCGTACTTATACTTGTAATCCGAAGGATCATGACAAGGATAATTTCTCATCAGTTCCTCGGATTATCAGGAAATTGACGGAAAATATTAGATGAATTAAAAAGTTCTAAGCGTTTTTTCGCTTCATTTCGACGATGAAATTAACACAGGATTATCCGATTTAGATCAAATATGCGCCGTTTTGTTCGATAACTTTTGTCCATTTTGAAGGCAATTTCATAATTCCGCGATTGAAGAAGTCCTCGTCCCTATTGGTAGAAAACTTGACCAGCTCATTTTCACAAGCCTCTCTTGAGGCCAGTTTTGTACCATCAAGAAAATTTTGCAAATGCTTGAAAAGGTGATAATCGCTTGGTGCCAGGTCTGGACTATACGGCGGGTGCGATAGAACCTCCCATCCAAGCTCTCGGAGCTTCTGGCACGTCGTTAAGATGTGTACGGCATCGATCCTGGAAGTCGATGTCCTCACGACAATGTTGCCAACATCCTCGATTTTCCGTCACCCTTCCCTCAAGCTAAAATAGATCGCGGTCATCTACAAATTGAAAATTACGCGAGAGTTTATCCACACGAAAATTTCTTTCATTTTCTTACTACTTTGATTTTTCGCTCTCGTTTATTCTTACGACTTGGCGGGTGTTCAATATTCGTCAAATACTTCGTGTGTTCGCAGTATTATGCAAGCGACGTAGCACGTGGTGGAGCACGTCGCGAGGGCTGGGGAAGCGCCGAAGCAACGGAAATGGTACTCAACAATTTGTTTTACATTACGACCAAGGTAAATACATAGGCGCGTCCAGTCCGCGATTAAGCCACGTGCCATTCAACATTTATGCCGAGATTCTCCTTGATTGTTGTATAATTACATGTGTTGTACAATCGCTTCGATCGTCTAGTTCTCGGACGAGCATCCCAAGGAGGTCGAGGAACTCTGGGCCACCCTCTGCGGTTGTTGGCCCAACAATCTCAAAGTCATTATACGATATCTAATTATCGTGTCGGGAATGGCACCGCTGGAACTCTTGCCATACGTGAGTACAGTCCGTAGTACGTAGCGTTCTGGAAAACGAGAGATTACTGAAAAATATGAGGGAGAAAAAAAAATTTTATCCGATACGTGTAAAGGAAAAGTCAAGAAAGTTTCAGATGAAAAATTGCAGATTGATTTTCGGCATTTGGCTCGTTAAGTTTCTCCTAGGAGCAAATCAAATTTTCCAATAGCGAATCCCTCGTAGGAGAAGTGAAGTTGATTAACTAGGAAGTAACGTACGATTCTCCAATTGGCCCAATCTTTTTTTCTTAATCATCTCTTTGTGATATTCTATTTAAATAAACCCAAACAAGTGAATATTAATACTGAAAAAAAGAGGCTAACATATCCGAACAAACTTTCTCTGTTGGAAGTTATATTTATTTTCACAAGAAGTTACTTTGTAAAAATAACTTTCAAAAACGCAAAAAAAAAACTTTTTATTCTATAGAAATAACTTCTAAAAAAACCCCAAACAAGTTCTTTTTATCGCAAGTTATTTTTGCAAAGTTATTTTCGTGCAGTCATTCCGTTATTTTTGTCGAAATGATTAGGACACGCCACCGAGGAAGGTGAAACGTTTACACCAAAACAAAGCATCCTCTATGAGAGAGAAAAAGCATCCTCTCAAATAAAAGTATCTTACCCCCCATAGTTCCGGGCCTCTCGGCAGAGGCTTTTCCTGCAAGCGGAAAAGAAAAACACGCGGGATATCGCTAACAAAATATTATTCTCGAACGAAAGGCAAAGAGGGTGGTGCTCTTTTTGGCACGAGCGCGTCCGGATCGTCTCGTGGACGAAATGATGATCGAGCTTCAAACGGTCGAGACCCTCAATTGTCTGATCGAACGTACGGAAACGCCGCCCTTCTACCGGCTCACCAGTATGAGGAAGGCATCGTCCCACAGTGATGCACCGCCAGCGGATCCTGGAAATCCCTCGAGGGATTTGGCGGTCGAGAAAGGGACGATACACACGAAGCGTCATTCCGGCGAGGATCCCGTTAAAACTGGGTCAGTAAGAAAAACAAAAAGAACGCAAGTATCTATTTGCGTCAACCGCATTTTCTTGAAAACATTTTTTTTTTTTTTTTTTTTATAAATGAAAGGGTAACGCCGCCACAATGAGAGAAGAACTAAAGAACATTTTTTTTTCTGCCATAACACGGTTACCTCTTAATTGAAAGCCGTTATCCCGTGTCTCTGTTCGCAGCTCAAAGTCTGACACGGCGCTGAGAGCGCTCGCCGGTTTTCCAACGCCGCGTATCGAGAAGACGAGAACCACGAGCGGGCCACCGATCTTGCCGGACGATTTGTCGACGCCGACGACCGAGGCCGAGGTTCGTTAATATCTTGTAAAAGCGAAAAGAAGAAAAAAAAAAAACGAAAATTAGATCAGTCCAGGATCTTAGAATGTATTTCGTATTGTGAAAGTTACGACAGATGATTATTATCTTTTTATTAAACCTTGTACCGGCTATTTTCGATTCTTTTGAACAGTTTTATGAAGCGATTTATCTAGTTTCAATTAAATATCGCAATAATCCGAGCAAAAGGAATCCTATGCATCAATAATTCACGTAACATTGGCGATCCGCGATCTCAGCTGACGACCGACGAGTCGCTGTACGCTGGTCGCGCGGGTACGACGATGGCGAGCAACAAAGTACCCGGACACGGTGAAAAGTTCGACATACCGCAGCCCCATCCGTTGCCAATGCCCGAGTACGGTGGTTACTTTGCACCCTTGACGGAATATCTGCCGGACAGTTCGCAGCCGATAAGCGGTTTTCACAGGTGAGTGGAAACGAGTACGAGAAAAGTTGAGCGTACCTTGGGTTTTGTTCGTGAAGAGATAATGGACTGAAGTAGGGGGAGAGTGGGGGCACAATGTGTCACGGGGCACAGTGAGCCACATGCGGTTTCCCGGAGCTTTGTAGCTCGTAAATTCCGAAATTTTATGTGTTGAATTTATATTAGGTTTCGTCAAGCCTAAAAGAAAGTCTATAGCAGCTTGCAAAGGATTATCGAATATTAAAAATTGCTTTGAGGCTTGGAAAAAAAACATATTTCGCTCGCCGAGAAAACATAAAATATAACAATTTCTAGCGGCTCCGGTTTTCGGCCCCAATCGATAGATTTATTATTTATGATGCACTCAGTGACTTGTGTTTTTCCATTCGTAGTTTCATCAATAATTATTCTCGTCGATAATCAAATATTTTACTAGTGGGGTACAATGTATCACGGTCAACTGTCAAGTACATGCGATTTCTCGGAGTTTTTTAGCTTGTAAAATCCGAAATTTTTTGTATTGGTCCGTGATTTATATTAAGTTTCGGCTGGCCTAAAGGGAAGTCAATAGCAAGCTCACGAAGAATTATTAAAAGCACAAATTTAGAGCCTCGAAAAAAAAAAAATTCGCTTGCCAGGAAAACGTCAAATATTGTGGGGCAATTGTGTGGAGCACAATGTGTCATCGAGTTGTTGAGCGCAATGAGTCGACTCCCAATGTTATTGGCAAACAATACCCGTTGTGAAATTATCGGTGTGTATGAAAAACTGTTATCTATGTTAGGAAAATACAAGAGTTTCAACCAGCTCGTACCCTACGTGTCGCAGTACTTGACACACTGTACCCACCTATCTGACACATTGTACCCCATCCGTGGGCCACAATGAGCCAAGCCGCAAATTTTTTTCGATCCCATTATTTTAGGATTTTAAATGTTTTTGCAAAAAATATGGTAGCTTTATTGTACGCCTGAAGGTCTATAAGACCGGTGGTGACCTTTTTTTTCGAATCAGACTACTTTGGTAAGAGTGAAAATTCGATGGAAAAAACGTGACACACTGTGCCCCACCTTCCCCTATGTTGTAACGAAGCTGAAGCGAAAATTTACCTCAAAGGTGCAACATAGCCGTGATGCTGATAACGGAAGTGGTGGTTGACGGTGTCCAGCTCGACTGGGCGATCCACGTACCACTGATGCTGCACATAGTGTTTCTCGGTCTGGATCACTCGCGTCCCCTGGTGCGCGATCATTGTCGCGCCCTTTTGCTCAATCTTCTCGTTGTGCTGGGCGATCATCGTGATCACTTGGGTGTGGCGCGAGTCCTGTTGGCCTCGAGAACGGAACAGCTTGGCCTGGGTCTGGCGACCCCAGCGTTGCCGGTGCTCGAGCACAATTTTACCGAGGTCGATCCGGAATTCGACAGTTATCTGTACGGTCCGCCATCGACAATGGTGGTGGCGCCGGCGCCTGCGACACCGCCGCAGTTGAATTCACCCGGGGAAGCGGTGCCGACGGTGACAATTCCGCCGCCCCCGCCACCACCGCCGCCTCCTCCTCCACCCCCGCCGCCGCCACCTCCACCTCCGCCACCTCCACCGCCGCCACCTCCGCCACCGCCGCCGCCGTTGCCCTCCGCGGACGACGGCTCACCGGCTGACTCGCCGAATCCATCCGCGAATCCTGGCGGCCCGACGTTCGGTCAGCAAAACGTCCGAGACAGCAGCGGCGTGCGTCAGCAGGGTGAAGGCTGTCGCGCCTGGCCGAACACTTCCGCTGGCCTCCCGGTGATCGTGACGCCCGAGGACGCGGCCAATTGGAATGGTCCACAACCCGGTCCCAACATGCCCATTCAGGACGTCGTGAAATCACTCATAAACTTTCTCGCCTCGAGGATCGATCAGCCGCTCTGGAATTACGAGGACATGACCGCGAAAGTCTGGTGGGTAAGAAGCGCCGAGCAATTGACAGTTCTGCTGAGACACGTGTTGCGGGTCTTTCGTGACTCGTTGCCGCACGCGCACGTGAGCCAACGCTGGGCGGAGACTGCGCTGCAGCTCGGGCTCTCGTGTTCATCGAGACACTACGCCGGTAGATCGCTTCAGGTCTTTCGGGCGCTTCGCGTGCCCATCACCTCGAGAATGCTTTCCGACATATTGTCTAGACTCGTGGAAACGGTTGCCGAGCAAGGCGAAGATATGCAGGGCTACGTGACCGAATTGTTGCTCACCCTCGAAGCCGCGGTGGACTCGTTGGAATCGGACTTTCGGCCTCTCGACTTCATGAAGGAGATCTTCAAGTCGACACCGAATCTAAACAACAAGGATCCCGCCTCGGGTATCGTAATTGGCGGCAAGAGAAGCTCCGGCGGCCTCGGTTATCCACCAGGCGCGCACGTCTTCGCTCATCTTCATCAGGCTGGCCACACCCGCAGTACCAGCTACTCCGTAAGCTACTGCATGAGAAAGAGCAGCGCCGCGGTTGTCGCCACCTCGAGCAACAACGATCCGAAGGAAATGGACTCGCGCGTCGTTGGCGGTGTTCCCGGCTGCAACAAATATCCCAACACGAATCTATCGAGATCAAGGTCGGCGCAGTCGTTAAAGCTGCTCGGTGACTCCGCCACTCAGGACGACAAGATGACGATACTCGCACAATTGTTCTGGTTGTCCGTGTCCCTACTGGAGTCCGATTACGAGCACGAGTTCTTGCTCGCCCTCAGACTCCTCGGTAGGGTACTGCACAGATTACCACTGGATCGTCCCGACGCCCGTGACAAAGTCGAGAAGCTCCAACAACAATTGGGCTGGAACACTTTTCCCGGTGTACACGCTCTCTTACTAAAAGGCTGCACCAGCCCAAACACTTACGAGCCCGTCGTCACTCTTCTCTCCCAATTCACGCCACTACTCGATCTGCCGGTCGTCGATCCAACCCAGAGCCTCGCCTTTCCCATGAACGTTATATCCCTGCTGCCTTACATGCTGCTCAACTACGAAGACGCTAATGAGTTGTGCATCAGGAGCGCCGAGAACATAGCTCAAGTGAGTGACCACGCAATGAAAACCATTGTATTTTCTTTTTTGCGCTGCTCGGCAAATTATGTACGTTACGATTGCGCAGGTGAGTGCGGAGAAGGGAAAGAAACTCGACCACTTGGGTACTGTGATGACGCTCTACAGTCGTCGAACATTCAGCAAAGAGAGCTTTCAATGGACCAAGTGCGTAGTCAAGTACCTCTACGACACTTACGCCCATCTGAGCTTCAACATGTTGGCTTTCCTCGTGGAGGTATTGGAGAAGGGACCGAGCAGCGTGGTTCTGCCAGTACTCAGCATAATACACTGTCTGCTTCACTACGTCGATCTCGCTTCGCCGGCCGCTCAGCCTATAAACACAGAACTATTGCGTGTCATTTCCAAATACGTGGAGGTAAAATCGTTACGTTTGACTCCTCAATCTTCCTCCGTATATTCGTCTTCCGTGCGTTTGCAAACTCGCCCCTTTCGCTTTCAGCTCGCAATTGTCATCTATTTGCACTCCCTTAGAATACGACCGTGGTTTTTAAAAAGAAACGCACGTTTTTCAGGGGCCCAACTGGAAGGAAGCGCTAAAAATTTTGAAACTCGTTGTGACGAGATCGTCGAGTCTCGTCGCGCCACCTATCTCGCTACACGGACCCTCCTGGGAGTCCTCGCTGACCTCACCTCATCCAAGCTTCACCGACACTGAAATATTCACGAAGAAAGAATTACCCGGTAATAACAGCAGTAACGAAAAATCATCAAAGAACAAAATTCAAGAGTACCCCTCATCGAAACAGCCAAAAATGTTTTTTTTTCTCGAAATCTTCACCTTGAGATACAAGATATCGGAATAAAATGTTTAAACTCGATTCACACAAAATGAAAAAAAACACATTGCGCTTTTGTCATTGACAATTTTCGATAGGGCACTCTTGAAAGAAAAAAGGAAAAATTTACTAACCGCACGTCTGCATGTTCGTGTGAAAAATGTATCAACCAGTTATATCCTCTTTTTCTTTTGTTTTTTGACACACCCACGCACACAATTACGTCCTTCGACGCGGCAACCACTGCACTAAAACGTTGAAACGGGCCGTTATAAGGTTTCGATAAGAATAATAATAGATAGCCTCAATGTAGCCAATTGTGATAATAATAATAATAATAATAATAATAACAATTATACAATCAAAGGCATATTTTTTTAGTTACATCCGCTTCTCTTTGCTTCATTAAACAATAATAATAAGAGTACAGCAAAACCTCGATTAATCGGGCAGGCTGAGACCGAAGTCTCACGGATAATCGGAAATCGTTTTTTTTTCGTTTTGGTTTGGTACATGAAGTCCGTAAGAACTTCATATATCAAATCACCGCATTTCAACCACGGCTCGATTTCCGATTCTTCTATACTTACCAATCTACTTCTTGCAGTACTGCTGCAAAGCCATAAGAAAATAGAATATTCTCAGATGTCTTTGAAGCATTGTTCTTAATCTCAATGTAGTCGTCTGCCGGCATTATTTTTCGAAATGATCGTGCAATAATCCACACCCGGTTAATCAAGGTTTTACTGTAGTAGTAATAATATATTTTTACTTATAATAATAATAATATTAATAATACAACGAATTAGCGAGCATTGAACATTGACGGGCTTTTCCGGTACACGTTGGTACTAACGATTGTTGAATCGCAGGAAGAACGATGGACTTTACTTTCGACGTGATGAAGACCCCGGTGATCGGTAAGAGATGGCTGAAACGTCAGATCGACGAGGAAAAGGCTCTTGGATCGCCGAGGCGCTCGTTGTCACTATCGCCTGCCGACAGCAGTGCCATTTCCGGTTGGAAGAGACCCTGGATGTCGCAGGTAAATTATACATCGCCAACGAATAAACCCAAACAAAAATTGTCCAACGAACGAATGGTCGATTAACTGATTTTTCTTCAACGCGCGTTTTTTTTTTGTTACTTTTCGTACAGGGCCGCGTTCGTGAATGCTTGGTCAATCTATTGAGACCTTTCGGCCAACCAGTCGGCCTGCCGAAGAGTCCATCCGTAAGTAAATTCGTCACTGGTTTTCATGCATACCCCCCGACTGTCGTTATCGTCCAGTTTTCTTTTAGGACGAACACATTAGCTCAATGACACTGTATAGCAAGGTAAAAAAAAACAAGCGGGTTCTCTCATCTGAAATAACACGGAAACGCAAACAAAAAAAAAAGAAAAACCAACACACGCGTACACAGTATAATGATGAAAGTGAATTCGGATGCACAGTCACCTGTAAAGCAAACACACAGACTTGATTGTTGGATGTAGTTGATCTCGTTGGATCTGAGGATGTATGGGGGTCTTACTCGAGAGCTTCGCCCTGATAAAGTTCAATATTAAGAAATACAGACGAAACAATCATTAAACAGATTGAAAGATATTTGAGCATTTAAAATTTCGGCTACTTTTGTCTGGGATTCTCCATACATCTACAACACCCTTACTTTACTACTTGCAATCACCTGAAGTCCGTAGTACATTTCCTTCGCAATGTTCCCGCTCTAATTCATGAGCGGACCGAACCACCGATAAATTCTCACAAAGTAGCGCCAACAAATAGAGAACAAAAATAAAACACTTTATCGTAAATTGATGAAACTTGATTGCTTTTGGAGAAAAATATTCATACGAATCGAAGAAACGCACTCCGCACGCAATTTCGTTACCTTTCTCGGAATGCAAAGCTTGAAAAAAATTCACACCGACACGTGTAGCCGCACTCACACGATTGCAGTGTCCGTCACCGTGCTGAAACTTACGAAAGAGCCCGTAACTTTAGTTACGCGCTGAGGATGCGATCGAATGTCTAATTTTTCTTTCCTCTTCTTTTTTTTTTCGTTGTTGTACTTTTCCGTACCAGGTTATATTCAGCCAGAGTTCGGATCTTATGGAGAGACAGTCCTCGATGGCATCCTCAACGGAAGAAGTGTCCGGCGCGAACAATGATCTGAGCGGGGGATCCCGAAGGGACGATGAGCAATTCGGCGTCTTCAAGGACTTTGATTTCCTCGAGTACGAGAGCGAGAGCGTCGAGGTAATTATCGACAATCAGCGAATCCTTGGGGAGGCGGGGGTGGGGGGGCATCAAGCATCGAGTATCATCGCAACTTCGGTCGTTCGTTCTTGTTTTTTTTTTCTATCAGGGTGAAAGCACGGACAACTTCAATTGGGGAGTTCGCAGAAGGCCGCTGAGCGAGGGCGAGGAGAGGGAACCGAGTTTTCGCCAATTCGAGGAGAGTCTCAGCGAAAAGACACCATCATCGAGCAAACACACGACTCGGGTAAATAATTGTTGAAGGTCGAGCGTTTTACCGATTAAGGGGAGAAAACCCTTTTGAAGCCCCGCAAATGAGCCATTTTTTGTGATTTTTTTTGAGGGTGATGAAATAATCGCTTCCTTTTGAAATAATCGCTTCCTTCCTCCAAGTTTTGGATCTCCACTGTGAGCTATAACTCCGTAAATATTTCATATTTCGATTTTTCCTTTTAACAGTATCTTCTTAACATATTATAGTTTCGAAATATGTAAAAATAAATCAATTTTTTGAAAATTCTAAAGGCTATTCTCCCCTTTATGTTGAAGGGCACAGATTTTTTCAGACGTAGATACGTCCGATAAAAATTCAACTACGTTTGCGAAAAACAAAATTTCAAGTCGAGGCAATTGTCCATGAGCGCAGCAAGGGATCGAAAAATTATGGAGACAGATCACTGTTAGCTGCAAAAAAATCAGGTCCCTTTCATATTAATCGCCCAAACGTCCTCCCCGACCCAAAATGTTTTCCAGTTCCACATAGGAAAGGCAAAAAAAAAAGAGATAAGGGGATAAAACCGTGAAAAATATTGTTCTTTTGAAGCGTGGAGTTGCCGAGGAATCGTCGGACGACGAAGTGGGCTCGGAGTCACCACTCGACGAGGTTCCTGGGGGTTCGGGAACGGGCCAGGAAGTCAACAGCATTCCCGGCATGTTTCCGCCCTCCTCGTTGTCCCTGATACCGAGTCGTTCGCGTCACGATTCATCCACCAGATCGGACACGTCGTGAGTAGTCGTTTACCCGGCAATCGTTCACTCCGCTACCCTAAGCGCTTGGCGAAGTTAAAGGGACAGGATCGTGAAATCTCGTGAGGCCATACGAAGTAACGGAGGATTAGCCAAAACCTAAAGGGTTGAATTCACTTACAGCGGATCTAGCGCCGGTGACTTGGGCGACGTAACTCCGTGCAACGCTTCGCCGAACCTCTCGGCTCTGTTGCCCTTCCGTCAGGTCGTCCGCGACGACGCCGAGGAGATCTGGCGACAGCAGATACAACACCTTGTAACGCAGTCGCCTTACAATAGCCTGGAATTTTTCCACCTGCTAAGCAGAATTCTCAGGGTGAGCAAAGAATATAATATTATATAATATTCTCTATATTATATTATATTATAATATTATATTATATATTAATGTTATATTATAATATATTAATATTCTCTATAATCCTAACCAATATTATAAATCTGACTTTCTGTCTGTCTGTTTGTTAATCAATCAAGCCAAAACGGCTTGAGCGTTTTCGATGAAATTTAACATGTAGATAGTTTATGGCCTGGGTTAAGACAGGATACTGTTCATTCCAATATCTAATATTTTTCTAATTATAATATTGTATACTCAAATCTAATCTAATTATGAAATTAAAATGATGATATAATCAATAAAATTAAAAATATAGATAGCTTATGACACATAGGATACTTTTCATTCTAATTCTAATATCTAATATTCGACTCGAATCTAATTAAATTATGAAATTTTCAGTTTTATATCATTCTTATTATAGGATACAAACAAATCAAATCTAATTAAAATAGATGATCATATAATATAAAATCTAATAAAAATATATCTAATATTTCTAATCTAATCTACTGTAAATATCAAATTCAAATTCTTATACAATACAACGGAACAAATATAATTTAAATTTGATAAAATCTAACGTCTAATATTTTGCTAATTATAATATTGAAAACAATCTAATGATGAAATTTTAATTCTCATAGAATACGAACGGCTAAAATATAATCAAAATCGAATATAATCTAATATGATCACATATTTTACTAAATTCTGAATGACGTATGACGGCCTTTAAAAAAAATAATCCATTAAGGGGTATTTTAACACAAATTGCGAGATCCACGCAGACGAAATCGCGGGTAGCAGTTAGTATTCTCTATATATATTAATATTCTTTATAATATTATATAATAGTCTCTATATTAATAAAATGTTCTCAGAGATTGCTTCGTAAATACTTTCACGAGTAATGAAGTTTTCCGATTCGATATTGCAATCGTGCGCCTGCCAAATTGCAAAATTCCTTATTTTCTTTTTTCTCGTTTCTCCAGGACGTGAGCAGCAAATCGGTCGGTCTGACGCGAGAATCAAGCGCTCTGTTGAACAACGGGAGCACGGCATCGTCCCAGTTGGCCTCGCATCTGTCTACTCACGCCGAGTTGCTGAGCTCAAAGGCCGAGCCGCCGCTCGTCTGGTACTCCATCACGGTATTCGCCAATCAGAGGCTCAACGAGACATTGCGCTTTGGGATGCTCGAAATACAGGAACATCTCGAGACCTTTCTCGACAAGAAGGATCACGCCACTGAGGTAAAAAAAGATCAAGAGCAACGCGATCTTAACAATCGAGTAAGGTGGTCGTATCACTGTCGACTCACCCGTCACCGCGTCTTTTTCTATCGCAGTGTCTCGAGACTGTCAAAGCGACGCACAAGCTCCAAGTGCTGGGCGAGTCTCACAGCGGCGATTCGGGTCTCGACGAGATGTTGCCCGGCCTCGGTCGCGCCCTCTACAAGCTTCACTTTCAGCTCTTGTTGCTGATCGAGGCGTCCAACAAGATGCTCGTCGCGCTCTCAAAAGCGCGAAAGAGCGTCGCAACACAGCTGCAGGACATGTCGGCCGAGATTGCGAATATGAAAGTGGCGCTGGCTCGAGCTCTCGAGGAGAGTACGGAGAGCGAGCGCGGCACACCGACACCGAGTCCAAGCCCGTTGCCGGGAACTGGTGCGATCGAGGAATTCGGGAGAGTCGCCGAATTGATGAGAACCGCTCGATGGTCGTCGGCACTCGAGGCAGTCAGGCTCCACAGGGCTCAGTGGCCCGGTGATCCTTTTCACGACGACGATGACGTCACTACCGCAGTCAATATGTATTGCCGTTACCTGGGACAAGAGCGATCCGGTCAGTGCGCCAATTCCAACGAGTGTTCAACAATTTTTATCCATTTCTTCCTCGTCATCTTCTTCTTCTTCTTTATCTTGGATGCAGATTTGTTCGTGATGACACGGAGCGATCTCGAGATGAAGGAAATCATCGACAGACTGATGGAGAGCCTGTTCCAAGTGCTCGCAGCGGTAACGGGACTCGAGGCATCCGTCAAAGTGACGACGATTATTCAGAGCGATCGGGTGCAACTCACGGCTCACACGCATCACTCGAAAACCGACTGACAAACGCCAGCCCTCGGCAAAGAGACGCCTACAAAAATCTTATACTCGTTAATTAGTTTGTAATTCCTTTTGTTTGCGCGATGCAAAAATAAATAGTAAAATTAGGGAGGTTCGGGCGTTCTACCGATGAACGTTGAAGAATATTGATTTTTTTGAGACATAGATACATTCGATCGAATTTCGACTGTAGTTTTCGGTGCGCTACTTCCTTTTCGAGCAGAAAAGTATTTCAATCCCGACAATTCAACACCGTTTCTCGGCAATTGCTTAGACGTTAATATGTTTATTGCTCGAAAGCGATCTAGTGGGATTCGTTGCTTTTGAAGCTAAACCTTTATCGAAAGTATCTACGTCTCCAATAAAAAAAAAATCAGTATCCTGCGACATTGGTCGCTGGAACGTTGTAGAAAAACTAAAAAAATTCAAGTACACAAAATACATCGGATCAAGCTCGTTGGCCGATGTGAAAACACGGGCATACACTATTTATAGTTGAAGAAAAAACTAAACAAAAGCAACAAAACAAAACAAAAAACGTAGCTGCGTGGTTGAGTTGTGATCGGGAGAGGAAAAATCGTTAAATAATCATCGACGCCGGCCTGTGTGAGTGGGAATGAAAGAGACGAGCCGCTTCTCGTCTCGTTCTCTTCTCTTTTTTTTTTTAACGTGTGCACAAACAAAAAACAAACGAGAGCGAGATAGACAGGGAGAGAGTACGGAGCCATGACTGACGAAGAATCCTGTTGATTCGTCGATCAATAAAAGTTCAAAGAGAATTTATCCGAAACTTGTTCTCATTTAATCGAAAATCGAATCCTCCTCTTTCTCTTCTTCATCTTTTTTTCCTTCTCCGGAAAGCTCAGCGCAATGCTTGCAAGGGACAACGATCGTTCCAACGTGAAAGTAAGCAACGAGGATATTCTGAACATCGCCGAGATATTGGTGGACTGTACGATAAAGCGAGCGATCGAAGTTATCGAGACGAACAAGTCCGGGCTTCGGACGTTCGAGGGCACTTGTCCGGGCTGCGACAATGATGACGCCCGTGCAAATCTTCGCTACGATTGGCCAATCGCGAGCGACATGAGCGTACGCGTTGGCCTTGGATGCGTCAAGCGAATGATGAAGAATTGGAAATCCGAGCCGGTATGCGCGTCTTGTCACACGTAACTAGAATCTTCCAAATAAAAAATTATTTCTCACAGGGAATGCACGGATGGAAGTTTTACGCAGAGTTCATTGGCCTCGAGAGCGATGGATCCTCGGACCTGTACAGTTATCAGGTACGATGGAGCTTTCCAACGCCCGCGTATCCCGAGCCCCAAGTCACCGTGAGCGTGTTCTTCACCGTCGAAGCGACGAAATCTCTGCCACCGAACTGCCCGGTCGACGTGAGAGCCCTCATCTTTCTTTTTTTTAGGCTTTAACCTAAAGAATAAAAAATCAAAGAAAAAAAAAACAAAAAATCTCGACATCGTTTGTAAAAACGCCAGTAAATTATTAAAATTTATTCCACCAGGTGAAGTACGTTTTCGAGGGTACTAGATTTCCTCATCGTCCAAAAATCCCCTTCCGCTCGAAATGGATATACGACGTTCTCGACACGAAAACGATGATGTTCAAGTCATTCCACTTCTAGAGAGAAAAAATAAAATACACATGAAGAATAATCAAGAAAAATAAAATTCTCTGTTGAACTTTATTTTTCCTGACTGCGCAATTTTTTCCCATCGATTAATCAGAAAAACGCGCGGAATTTTCTCGTCCACGCCGTCCTCGGCGTGTGTTGCCGCTGTTATGCTCACCCTACAGGTCCGACCAAGCCTTATAAACATTATGAAAAAACAAACACGTTAGGCCAAAAGCCCAAACAGCCTTAAGCCGCGAGCATCTGTCTGCCAAAGTCGATCTGCTCTACGTGCTTTCTCGCTGGTTATAAACGATTTTGTCTCGGGCGCGTGCCGCGTTTGGGAACATGTGTGTACGCGCGCGCGTATTCACATATTGCCCAAAGAGACGAAGAGAGAGAGAGAGAGAGAGAGAGACTTTTCTTATTCCCCCGGTTTTATTTTTCGTGTGCAAGTGCGTCGCGATTTGAGGCCGCAAGCCTGCCGAGAATCGTAAAACTTGTGGCTCAGATTACAAACTCCGTCTGCTGCTGCTCGCGAAGCCGAGCAGGGGGCACGTGCCTCCCAAAGACTCCGGTGCTTTTGCTCGCACCAACTCGTCAAACAATAGGGAGCAGGTGACCGGGCTGTTCTTCGACTGCACTTTAAATAATTCACCGCTCGGTGAAAAACGTGCAAGCGAAAAAGGTCTCGCGGATATATCGATAAAAACAGCAAGACAAAAAAACTCCCAGCTCGTGCGATCTTGTTAAGGGGGCACACACACGAATAGACGGCGGAAAAAATAGGTTAATTTTTGGTATTATTCTCTGAAAAACTATTTGTCCGATTTCCTGAATGTAAATTTCAATTAGGCGCCGTTTTGTGATGAAAAAAAAAAGATTAATCAAAAAATCCTACGATGCCAAGAGCTTTATACATTACATTTTAAGAATCTTTTCGCGTTTTTTGCTTCGGATCAATCGACTGCGTGCCATCGTGGGGACAGCTATCCAAAATAAACAGCGCTCCCAATCAATATATATTTATACAAAATGTTGTCAATATACCTTAATACATATACTTTCGAATAAAACAAATTGGGTGAAATCGGACAAATAGTTTTTAAGATAATAATTCCCAAAATTCATCTATTTTCTCCGCCGTCTACTCGGATGTGCCCCTCAATTGTTTCCTCAAAACACCAACGGAAAATACACTATACTATTATATTTTATTATTATTTTTTACAAATACTTTTATTCCTGTATTTTTTTCAAACCCTGATCTGTTTATTCTTTAATTATAATTTTTCAGACTTTTGATTTCAAATAGTAAAAATAGTTGTAACAATAATAATAATAATAAGGTACTCATAAAAAATAAAGTACTCATCGTGTTGGTCACATCATAGCTCGATGCAATAAATTCTCATCTTTACGCGATGTAAGTAATTATTCTCTCCTGGCCGCGCTCTCGTTATCTCCCACGACGAGAAGAAGAAAAAAGGGCGAGAGCTCTCCTCAGTGTCTCGTCCTCGTCCTCCTCCTCGGTGTCTCGATCGCAGCCAAGTGGGCACAAAAGAAGACAGTCCCGGAGTTCGTTCGCGTTGGTCCTTCCAAATTTTTTCTACGTTTCGGGCACACATTTGAGTTTTTTAAATTTTATTTTTGTTTCCTCCCACCACGGAGCTTGGTGGTCCTCGAGCGCTTCTCGTCCTGAAACTTCGAAAGGGTTCAGAGGTCCCCCGGAGAGGAGAGTCACGAGAGGGAGAGAGAGAAAAATATTAAGCGGGATTATTATGATTATTGCGAACGAGAGCGTGAGTTTTTTTGCCGTACATTTTTTGACGTTTTGTTTGGGTTTGCTCCTCCTTCGGAGGGGGGGGGGGGGGGCTGCATTACGGGGCTCTCCACTGCGGGAAGATCTTTTCGTGGACACTGCTGACACACGTGTTTCCATTTTTTGCGGTATCATGTGTACAGTATTTGGTGTGAGGCGCATTGCGGTGGCCGCTTTCACAATAGTATCTTCTCCGATTCTCTCTCTCTCTTTCTCTTTCTCTCTCTCTCACTCTCTCTCGCTCTCTCCCTCTCTCCCTCTCTCTCTATCTCTCTCTCTCTCTCTCTTTTGCTATCGCTCTTTCTTCCTCCGATTTCTCGTTCGAAATCTGAGCAACCACAACCCGACAAGTGCATCCCCCGACTGCGTGCTGGTCGTCCGAGAAACGCCAAAAAAAAAAAAAAAAACAAACCCCTGGAGACTTTCCCAGCTTTTTTCTAGCCATCGCTCAATCAGCTCTTTTCAAGTCCGCGGGCTGGCCGTTAGAAAAACAAAAGAAAAAAAAAGCTTGACCAATACAGCTCTGGCATGTACTTTCAAAGAAAAAAAAAAAAATTTTAACCGTTAAACATTTACCAGCTCGGAGTCTCGCGGAGCTTACGATCCACACTCGACTAAATAAATATGTAAAGAAATTATCTCAAGACCTTGCTCGACGAGGGATAAGCTGACATTAATGAGGTCGGGCGGCGAGGGTTTTCGACGACGAACACCGTACACAGTGTCAACCACCACCACACCACCACCACCCGTGCGCATTTCCAGAGCGGGTTGAAAGTTTTCGTTTGCCGCGTCCTTTTTTTTTTTCCCTGGTTTTTTTCTTCCTTTTTCGGTCCTTTTCTTCTTTCTCCTCGCGGGGTATCCAGGAGTTTATCCTAAACATCACATCCGCCGGTGGAGCTTCCTCCCTCTTGTCGAGCTGGAAGTGAAGACTCGCGCGCATTAGCGTGCGTTCATCTTCCACATCGAGATGAGCGTTCTCGTACTCGTACACGTCTATAGGGTGTTCGGTTTAAAGGGTCACATATTGCTGTCAAAGTACGCGTTGTAATAAAAAAAAATGCTGAAAATAAAAGTTGCTCAAAGTAACTTGAAAAAAAGATTTTTTTTATTGAGCGTTTTGAAAAGCTTTGAATGTAAGCTGTAAGAATGTATAATAAAAAAATCTACAGATATTACACAAAGTGCAACTATTTCATGGCATTGAAAATGTAATCAGACTTTTCGGGTGATAAAAAAGGTACATGTAAATATATAAGAGTTGCTGTTTCTTTCTCACGCTCTAACTCTCTAACTCTCTCACTCTCTTCTCATTCTCTCACTCTTGCGGTCTCTCACACACATTCTCAAATTTTCACTCTCTCACTTTCCATCCATCCATCCATCCATCAAACCCAAACGAACAAACAAACAAAATCAAACCCAAACAAACCCAAACAAAATTGAACCCAAACAAACCCAAACCCAAACAAAATTGAACCCAAAAAAACTCAAACAAAATTAAACGCAAACAAACTTAAACAAAATTAAACCCAAACAAAATTAAACCCAAACAAACTCAAACAAAATTGAACCCAAACAAAATTAAACCCAAACCCACCAACATTGTATTTGAAACTTACAACTTGTAACCACAAATGACACGTAATGCAGCATTTTTCAACAAATTACAGGCATTTAACATGTCGCAGCTCCCGCCACCCTGTTACAACACAGCCGCAATGGAGTGGGGATAGCGTTAGTTTCGTGTGAAATCTCGCTAAATCAAACGCCCTATATACATCTTTAAAAGCATTTTCAATGCTAAAATGTTGCACCCAATGTCACGATACGAGTCGCGTCTTTCGCCCATCTCAGAATCAAACAATCTTTATTCGCAATATTTTTTATATTGCAAAGTGTCATTTCTAAGATAGCGGCTTGTTCGAACGGGACACCCTGTACGTACGGGCGTCCTGCTTCCCGGCGTACTCAAACATCCGTTGCGGCCAGATTCTCCGGATTCTCCGTTATTTCCGCTTTCCATTCGTCGTGGTAGCGCTGCCGCTAACGCTTCATCAATCCTGCGCGGGCGCTTTTTGTGCGCTCATTGACACTTTTTTTTTTCTTCGAGTGACGATTCCTTCTTGAATCGAGAAACGAGAACTTGCGAAAATTTTGAAACTGAACTTTCATTGGATGTCGTCACGGTGAAAAAAAAATCCTTCTTGAGGGCGTCTTCGTCGACTTGTTTCTGGAGCAAATACTCAACGATCGGCAGGTGATCTCGGACGGTTTTTTGCGCAACCCGATTTCTTCACTCCCTCTTTTGCTTCTTCTGCCCTTTTGCGTGCTTCTTGTTCGCAATTTCCTGGAGGATCGGGTTACGCAAAACGAAAGGAAGCAGGAGAGACAGAGAGAGAGAGAGAGAGAGAGAGAGAGAGAGAGAGAGAGAGAGAGAGAGAGAGAGTGTCTTTTTTGGGAAAAAGTTCAAGGGGGCGCCGGGAACGCCGACCCTAATGAAAAAAGCGTACGGAACAAAAGGAGTAGAGGGCAGGGGCTGGGGGATAAAAAACGTTCGAGGCGCGTGCCCCTCACTCTGGCGACGAGGGTAAAGGTCCATCGGAGATTTGAGGCAGGGTGCTCGAGTGAGGCTGCAACGTCGACGGTCGCGCGTGTCCGTTTCGAGCAAACAATTAAAGCCTGCCTTTTAACGGGGCTCGAGCGTTTTACCGATTTCTTTTAACGCGACTACGGCCGAGTAATAAACACTTTTTCGAGTTTCATTGTATCAATTGAAGGGAAAGAAGCACAAGAAAAATTGTAAATTCTACCATGACCGATAAATCTCTTGCTTCTTTTCGAAAACGATAAACCGGAACTTCCGGAAACTTCGAAATTGAGCTTTCATTGGACGTATTTTTTTTTTTTTTAATCAGTATCCTTAAACATTGATGGTTGAAACGGGCGCGACCCCTCTCAAACGTCGAAGGGCGTAATGGCCAATGGATAAGGTCGTGACTAGGGGGACTGAAGAAAAAGAGTAAATATAAAGCTTACGTGGGGTGAGGTGGTAGGTTGAGGGGATGTCCGGTGCTTCGGGGTCGCCTGGACACGCGTCACCGAACAGAGTATACCACGTGCACAACGTCTTCGTCTTCCACTTCGTCGTCGTCGTCGCCGACTCGAATCATACCCAGCTGCCTCTATCACAACGAGGGGGAGCCATGGAACGGATTCTAAAATTAGCGAAGCTCCTCGTTCCTTCGTCTCTGCACCACCGATGGCCCCCCTCGTTTATTTCGTTTTCCCTCTCACTCTCTCGCTCTCTCTCTCTCCCTTGCTCCGGCTCTCTCTGTACACTAGAAAATAATTGATGATACAATCATCGTCGTTGAACAAAAAAATCCAATTTTATGACGGAGCTTTTGGGAAAGGGGGCTCAAGTGCGTGTTCGGAAGCGCGAAAAGAAAAAAAACATGCCGAAAATAAGGGTGAGGTGTACGAAGGCGGAACAGGCCGGTTCGGATAATATTTATTCTTCTATGTAGTTTGCAGCAGGTAGTTAAAGGGCTGTGGGTTCATTGTACCATCGAAGATGAACTACAAGTATCTGCTATGGGGTCACGATCGTCCTGGACCCGGACCGAAAAAAAAAGAAGAGGAAACAAATAATCATCTCGGCTTCTCTGAACTCCTCTCTCTCTCTCGTATGGACCTTCAGGAGCCACGGAAAGCCCTGAAAAGGGGAACCGCGAGAGTAGGTACGCAGGCACATCTGCGTCAAGAGCGGATGCAGCCTGCATTTTACGAGCGCCCGATGCTTGCACGAGCGATATTCAGTCAGTCTCTTAGAGCTCAAAGCCCTAATACTACGCACCGCGATACTGGCACACGTCGCATTAACATGCACACGTACTCTCTCTCTGTCTCTCTCTCTCTGTCTCTTTCTCTCTCTTTCTCTCGAGCGACTCTAGCGCATGTTACTCAGCGCACAACGACTTCTATAATTAGAATTTCCTTCCTTCCTTCCTTCCTTTCTTTCACCCTCGTTTTCGGGACACCTTCGCGCGAGCGTGTACTCCGCTACTAGCACTTTTTGTCGCACTCGGAACGGCGAAAATAAAAGCTCCGAATTATCGCGGACTTCCGGAACACGCGTTTTTTCTCTCCGCAAAGCCCCGGAGGCTTTTAATCGGAGGATGTTTTAGTCCGAAAAGTTTTTAATTTTGATAGAAACTTTTTTATTTCGATCAGACATTTTTATTTTATTTAGAAATGTTCATGATAATTCAAATGTTATTTTTATCAAATAATTATGATTTTGGCTAGGGGATTTCTATTCTCATCAGTAATTTCTGATTTTACACAGTAAATAATTATATTAACCTAACAATTTTTCATCTTTATATTTGCATTATAAAATTCTGATTTTATCGAGAAAATATAGATTAATATTGTTTTTTAACTATGTTTCTATATAGAAAAATTCAATATTTTGGTATTTTAAACCGTGCAATTATTTTTGCGATTTCTGGGATCGGCATCCCTTATTGTACGCGATATTTCTCAATGCGCGTGGCGACACCTGTTAAAGAAAAGTTAGAGCATCGACGAAACGGCGGGTCGTCTGGGGAGAGGAGGAAAAGAGGTAAATTTGCAGAGAGGATGCGGCTGACAGAACGTTGTGACATAGGATGTCACAGAGCCCTCATCATAGAGAGAGAGAGAAAAAGAAAGAGAGAGAGAGAGAGAGAGAGAGAGAGAGAGAGAGAGAGAGAGAAAGAGAGAGAGATTCTGGTATGCGGGTTAACAGATTGAGAACGTCCGAAGGTAATTAGACGACCTGCCAATATTGCGGGTTGACGTAACGAGATCACCGAATGTCATAGCTAGGAACATTTTTTGCCTCTCTTTCTCTCGTCACCCTTGCCATTTTCTACGTCGGGACAATCACATACACATCTGTACGTGGCAGATCTATTTGCAAACTCTCGTACAAATACCACTCTAGCGATTCACCGGCGAGTCATTTCTCAACCGACACGAGAAAATCGCTCGAA
The DNA here is from genome assembly GCA_963932345.1 of Ophion ventricosus. Classification (NCBI taxonomy): domain Eukaryota; kingdom Metazoa; phylum Arthropoda; class Insecta; order Hymenoptera; family Ichneumonidae; genus Ophion; species Ophion ventricosus. Next base: position 17,243,889 of record OZ010723.1, on the reverse strand, counting down.
CCGTTATTATCTCGGGTCAACATCGAGTATCTCTCAGCGAGAAAATTTTTCACTTCTCCTAAAAAAAGAAAAAAAAAAAAAAAAGGATTAATAGCATTGCATCAATTAATGTTATAAAGAGTGTGGATTTTTTTTCTCGACGTAATGACTTAGACGTTCCAAGCTTCGACGAAGCGGAACCGTAACAAATTTCTTTTTCGAACAATGATAAAACGAAGTTTGTCTCGTTTAATCTCTCTCTCTATCTCGATTGCGGGCGGGTGACGAGCGGGCAGTCCGAAATTTGGCACGCGCTTGGACCGCTCGGTCCGTGCGCATCTCATTGATAAATTTTGTGCAAATTTATGTGATCGTTCGTACTTTATGAGAATATATTATTTGCTCGGGCAAATTCTTGAATGGCGTGCAATTTGGACGAATATTGACTTGCGCGGCGTCTAGAAATGCAGCAAATATGAATAAATTATTGTCAGAGTTGCGGAAATTTTCGTTTATTTTTTCACAATTAAAAAATATCCAAAAAATCATCTAATTTTCGGTCTTCTAAAGTGGTTGCCCGCCTTAAACGCCATCACGACGTGCGTAAAATTGGAAATTGGAGGGCACCGGCCTATTTTTCCAAAAATTGGGATAGAAATGATATTTTTTTCCCAAACTTCGCAGTTTCGATTCAGATTTTGAGGCGAATAGTCCTGAGTGCTCACTGACAACGTGAGAAAACCCAAGAATATATATCATTCCGAAATTTAGCATAAACGCCGATAAAAATAATTCGTATGTAAGCGAAAGTGGAGAAAAAATCGACATGTAAGGAGCTTTAATTTAACGAAAATAAGCGATGTTTCGTTGCTAGTTGGCGGCCTCGCTTGCCCGCTCGGTGTTGTCGATTTGGGAGCCGCAATGAATCACCACCACCACGACGAAGCTGGCCGATCTCGTCGACAATTATTTTCTCCTCGTTGCGCGATCAATTTCACGACGTGAAAACTTCAGGATCGCGTCAAGTAATTCGGCGCTCGTCCTAATCAAAGAGAGAAAGAGAGAGAGAGAGAGAGAGAGAGAGAGAGAGAGAGAGAGAGAGAGAGAGGCACGAATCGCTAAACTTAGAGCTCGCCCGAGCAGGCCCCGATTTTGCTCGTAGCAGGCGTGTCGAGTCTGCGATCCGTTCCTCGTCTGTGTACGCTCTGACCTTATCAATCCCGTAGCAAATTGGGGCTCGAGCTCGCCCAACACTCAAGAACATTGTAAAAAAAAAAACAAAACAAAAATAGAAAACCTCACAAATGAATTGCGACAATTTCGAAACGAATCCAATCAGATTTAGTCAAGCGCAAATTGGATTAATACGAGTACGGTCTTGATCATTGGATCCACGAAGACTGGACACAAGAGATCAAATTCCTGAGGAGAATGGGCTTTAAAAAAGTGTATACGAGCACGTGAAAGTTCTTACAACGATTATAACCAAAGCATCTCCGACCGGATGATCCACTAGAGGAAATATCTTTGTCCAGACACACAACTTGATCGTGTCTGGAATGAAGTGAAGGGTTTTCCGGCTGCTGATAGATGAGAAAAAAAAAGACTCGAGATGTGTGTTGGTCCGCCACGCGAGTATCCATTATCATATCTCAAGGGTGATTATCGAATCCCATTGAACAGTCTCACATGGATCTGCGGTGGTTGCGTAGTGGGTGAACGCGACTACACGCTAGTACATGGAATGGAAGTGGCAACGATGCGTGAAAGACGGGAGCACGGACACACGCAAGCAGCCTCGCACACAGCTCAAAGTAATGGAGACGGAACGAGGACGCGTGTCAGACGCGTGCCACTTGGATTGAATTCTCTCTCTTTCTCTCTCTCTCGCCCACCCTCTCGGTCTCACTGTCGCCCACACTCTCTTACTCGCTGTAGCGCGCCTCATTCTTTCCTTATGGCTGTTTTCTCCTTCTTTCCGTGCTTCCGGAGCGGTGGCAGAGAAGCTGCGGTTGCGGTGACTCGTTGTCTGCAATCCCATGCCTATGTACGGATATATATATATATGCTCCGGCATATGTATGGCTTTTAGGGACAGAAGGAGTTGAGATATCGGGATGAAGCGAACGTTATTTTTTACGACTACCAAAGTCATTCTGTGAACGGTCTCAAATTCTGATATTTATTAATTAGAAGCTGAGATATGGACAATCAAATAGCTCATTTTTTTATTTTTGGGTATCTAAGAGATCCGATGTAAAATTCATCATCGATTGTGAATATCACCGAGTTTTTTTTCGAAAGCTCGAAATTAAGCCAGCTAAACTGGAAAAACCTGTTTTCAAAAACGTTTGACGATTTTTTCAATGAAAATTGAGGGTTTCGGGAAAAATGAATGGTCAATTCGTATTCAGGGAGTCAAAAAAATCTAACAAAATGTTCCCACCTCGGCCAAAAAAGTTTCTTCATTCAATCGTTTCTCATTTTGTTGCCATTTACATTTTAGTCTCCTCTTTTTGGTAATTCTTTTCTTTATCGTTTGTTCTTGAAAATGCCGTTTGGTTTTTTGAGCTCCGTTAGTTTTTTTTTATTGTTAGCAGAATTTCAAAGATGGACCATCGATTTTTGTCATTTTTTCGTGTCTCCTTTGCCTCTTTTTCAGCTATTGTTCAAGTAGATTTTCCGAGAAAACTAATCCAGATATCGGAAAGAATCCAAAGGCATTCTCAAAGTCTGTAAAAATACATTTCGGAAATGGGATTATGAATTTCAATTGGTTAATGATTCTGGGCATTTTTGCGAAATCGGTCGAATGGTGTACGAAGCAAAAACATTCTATTTTCGGAATTCCAAAGACCCTATCCGATGTAAAATTGATCGCTGATTGTGAAAATCCCACTCCCGTTCACCTAAAAAATGATATTTTAAAAAAATATTCCTGAAAAATCCTCTTTTTGGTTTATTCGAACCAGAATCCTAAGAGCCTTTTTCTGATAGAGAGCTCAAAGACTTTACGTGTGTACACAATATGTATGAGCTTACTGTCTCCTGTCTCTCCGGCGACGTACGCATGCGGTCCTACGCGGCTTCCCTTCAACGTTTCTTCTGCACATCGGATATCCTCTTGGTGCACTGGCAATGCGTGACACGAGGAAGTCTGGATGTAACTTTTTTTCTCGCTCGCTCTCTTTTTCTATTAGATTTTTTCCATTCCGTACTTTTCGTCCGGTTCCTCAGGGTCTCCGGAGTTATCACTGCCGGCACCGTTACGTTGTACAGGCTGCAAAAAGAAGAAGGCATTGCAATTCTGATACAGGATGCAAGAGGGTCGTCGAGAAAGTGGGAGAGTGTCGTCAGCTTCAAAGTTTTTATTTCTCTCTCTTTCTCTCCCCTTACCCTTGCGCTTATTTTTTTTCGACACTTTCGTGCACAGTGTGTATGCACGCGCCAGCTAGCCACTGTGCCAACTGATCAGGCGGGGAAGGTCTTTGCGCGCTTCATTGTAACCCCTTTGCCTATGCGCGCGGTCGAATGTGCGTCGGCAGCGTTCGAGAGTTGAAAATTTGGCCCTTTTGTGCCTACCTACGCACAGAAACACACACACACATGTGCGCGCGCGTGCATACGGCTAGGCAGCATACACCAGCAACCGCACGAATTGCCACCACCTGCGAGAGCCAAATCTCGGCGGGCCAACATCCAAACCAACTCACAGATATACGTACCATCCACGCTCTCCTTCCATTGTACGTTACACCGTCTCGAATTCTCGCAATATCCCTCGCGAGTTTCACAAATCCGGCAGGCGGTAGGCAGAAGGTGTTGCATGGACGCGGGGGGGCTTCCGACTTTTTTTCATTTTTTTTTTCAACAGCACCGGTATGATGGATAGGCCACAACTGAGAGGGCACTGCAGAGACAGAAAATGTACAGAATCTTTGATTAAATTTACACAATAAAGTAAATATTATCATTATTGACAAAATATGATAAATTTATCATATTTTGTTTTTACCATCAATTTAATAATGATACAAGATGCATTGAGTTGACAATTATTTTGATATTTTTGGTAATATACTTATTTTTATTATTACTATTAGAGTTATAATAGTAACGATAATTTAATTTTTATAATAAGAATCATTGTTATTACTACTATTATTATTGTGACTTCAATAGTAATAATAATGATTCGTCTTATTATTGTTACTTTAAAAAAAATGATTTTTACTGGGGTATGATTATATTTATATTTTTCGTGCGTTCCCATGTAGGAGAGAATGGGGCACAATGTGTCACGGGGCACAGTGAGCCACATGCGGTTTCTCGGAGGTTTGTAGCTGGTAAATTCCGAAATTTTATGTGTTGAACCGCGATTTATATTAGGTTTTGTCACGCCTAAGAGAAAGTCGATAGCAGCTCACAAACGATCATTGAAAATTAAAAATTGATCTGAGGCTTGGAAAAAAAAATATTTCGCTCGCCGAGAAAACGTAAAATATAACGACACTTTCTGCAGCGGCTCTGGTTTTCGGTCCCAATCGATAGTTTAATTATTTATGATGCACTCAGTGACTTGTGTTTTTCCATTCGTAGTTGAATTAATTGTTATTTTCATCAATAATCAAATATTTTCCTAGTGGAGTACAATCCGTCACCGAGTGGTGGGGCAAAATGAGTCGACTCCCAATGAGGAAACAAAGAAGTGACGACGCTCCGAAGAAGCGCAATGTGTCACGAGCAACTGTCAACCACATGCGATTTCTCGGAGTTTTTTAGCTTGTAAAATCCGAAATTTTTTGTGTTTGTCCGTGATTTATATTAATTTTCGGCCACCCGTGGGGCACAATGAGCCAATCCGCAAATTTTTTTCGAACCTATTATTTCAGAATTTTTATTTTTTTTTGTAAAAAATATGGTAGCTTTATTGTACGCCCAAAGGGTCTATAAAATTGGTTTTGACCTTTTTTTTCTAATCAGACTACTTTGGGAAGAGTAAAAATGCGATGGAAAAAAAGTGACACACTGTAGACCACCTATATCCTGGCGGGTTTTAATTAATTGTCCTTAAACAAGCTTAATTGTCTTCCGTGATAACTATTTTTATTTTTTATGATTACAAATATTATCATTGTTGATGGTACGTGTCTGCATAGGAGTAGGAAATACAAGTGACTCCGCAGAGGCAGAACGAGACGGAGTCGGAGGGAGAGGGGGAGAGAGAGCGCGAGAGGAACAGAGAGAGAGAGAGAGGGAGACAGAGGGAGAGGGAGAAAAGTTGAGAAAAGGATTTTCGTGGATGAGTCAATGGGCAAGAAGAGAGCTCGTGTGCGGTTAGTCAGGAGTCCCTAATCGCAAGTGGGTACGCGTCTGCTGCCTGATGCTGTCAAGCTTTTATGTATATATGTCTGTATATACAGTAGAATGGAATTCGAGTCGACACAAGATCGTCGAGAAAGGCCTTGTGGCTGTAAAGGGGAGAATTTTAACGGAGGCGGCTGTTCCGGAAGGAACTGTCATTTCTTCACTTCGCTCTCTTCTTCTTCTCTCTCTCTCTTTCTCTTTTATCCACACTTAGCTTGTATCCGTCCTCGTCACACAGTCTGCGTGATTGCTGCTCCGTCGCCAGACGACGCGGACTATCAGCCACAACAACACGAGCCACGGCTTTGGCGTGCCTGAGTTTCCTTGTCTATCCTGCTGGCGATGCGGGGACTCGATGACATTAAGCCATCCTCGCACTCGGAATCAAGGGTTGTTCTGGTCGACTTCGTGCAGCATCCGTCGTGAAACATTGCGCCCATGACATTTTTTACGCCCGCGAACGCGCTGCGACTCAAGAACGATTTAGAGATTACATTTTGTGGACGGACTAAGGGAATGTTTGTTTGGGTTTACAAAAAATAGATTTTACAAAAAAATTGATTATTAACGCGCGGTTATTGAGTTAGGGCTTCCATTAGGCTAGCATTATTTTTTTGCCGAACTTGAATAGCGCTCGGAGTTGTAAGCCTCGCCGCAGATCCTTCAAGTTCGCACTCTTACACCAAGGGCCCTTGAAAGTCTTCGTACCAACAACCGAATCCATCCATTGCTCGGTTCGTGAAATTCCAGGAGAAGAAAGACACGTTGAAGCGATGCGATACGAGGAGTTCGAAAATCCCAGTGGCACGTTGCCAAATAATTCGTTTTGCAAAATGCGGGTGCGTTCGATGTAGCAAATGTACATTTATGAATTTTCTCTCACTTTCTCAGGGTCTTCCCTCCCCGAATATATATACTTCTGTTTATATATATATATATATATATATGTATATATATATATATATATACGTATGCATATACAGATTTGTATATATAAATATTTGTATATGGTACGGCTGGACCAAGTCAAACGAGAATTGCTCATTTTACATGTTCCGAGATACTCGTCATGCGTCTACGATTTGGCAGAAGGAAGAAGCTCGTGCTCGATATATGTATATTTTTTCACCAAATTCTTTAGATCCCTCTCGCATGATTGCCTCAGTTCAAATCCATCTCCGCTTAATATCTTTCCCAATACGTATAGACGATTGGCAATGCAGCAAAAATGAAGTAAATCGTAAAAGTACTCCCCATCAGTAAATTCTCGAAGTATGGAAAAATGCAAATTTTTCACATTTCGAGAGTTTAAATTTGGAAAATTGACAAGCAAACGGTGATCGCAGGGTTCACGCATGGCGGATAATAAACCTCGTGGTGCGGGGGAGAATTGTACGTTATATTTGGGTAAAATAATTGAGGTAGCCCTCCCTGGAGGAGACGAAGGTTCAAGGTTTCCCTGGCGACGCAAGCTCGCCGTCATCGTGGTCGTACTCGGTGCGTATGACGAAGAGACCGCGAGCCGGGAGGTCGTCGTACCGCGTGTGGTAGCCACTGAATTCTATCTCGAATGCTCGCAGAGTCATCTCTCTCTCTCGCTCTCTCTCTCTCTCCCTCTCTCTCTCTCTCTCTCTCTCTCTCTCTCTCTATCTATCTAACTCACACACACACACACTCTATCTTTCTCTTTCTCTCTCGGTCGCGACTCAACGCGGGGATGACCGTGGCGAGTACACGGGAGGTGGTTTACCCGTGGAGTACATGCGGCAGCTGCACCAGAGCATCAGGCTGCTGTTGCTTTCGATGCACTGCACCCGACGACTCAAAATAGCTGGCACCCCCCCCCCCCCCCTCTGCCCGTCTCATCCTCGCTTTGTTTTTTTCCTGGCCACGGCGCAACCCCATGCCAAGGGGAAAACTCGAAGAGCTTCGCCAAGTTGAAGAAGAAGAAGCCAAAAGACGAGGAGACGAAGAAGCGACAACGAAGAAACAAAAGCTCCGTGTCATTATCAATTTTTCTTGAGATATTGCTGAACTGAGGAAGTGATGAGAAAAAAATGTTTGACTCGTGATTGATAGAGATTCTACCGGAAGAGCAAAAGGGATAGTGAAACGGGCCAAGAGTAAGAGGGCCAAAAGGGATGGAGAAACGGGCCAAGAGTAAACGTTAAGGCTGAAAAAGACCGTAAAAAAAAAACGCGGAGGAAGTCTCCTTACCACGGATCCCCTAATTTCCAAAAGGAACCAGGCGTTTCCGGACACTTTTCTGTCTCTCCCGGAACATTTGAGGGCGGAGGGTGCCAAGCACGCGACCGATATTATCCGGACGGGGGCGATAACGACTGAGGGGAGAAGTATCTTTGACGTAGGGTATTGAAAAAATGCCCTCTTGCCTAGAATAGGTCAACAAGCAGGAGTTCATAGACAACCGAGATTAAGTAGAGGCTAGAGGGAAGCAGAAAAAAGAGAGAGAGAGAGAGAGGGGTGGAGGAAGGAAAAAAACACAAGGAGCTAGTTAAGGTGACTGACCTAACGAGGCAATCTAAAATCAGATGTTACCAAGCTGTTGGGCGTTTCATCAAAGTTGTCGTTAGCCCGCGAGACTGCGTTTCTTTTTTCCTTCGTCTCCTGCAACGGGAGAGGCGCGGAGATTGCGGCAAGAATTTATGGACGCGACTTCTGTTCGAGCGTAAAAATGGATATAACACTCGAGCATTAATCTTCCGGAGTTTATTCAATTCCAATCTCGGTCAGGAAATGCCGTTTGAAGGAAACACAATTTCGAGTTGAAATTCCGGCACAACACTCTTGAGATATACAACAACAACAAGACCGAAAAAATCAATTTTTTTTCATAGCAGGCACTCGTGAATTTTATTCGGCAGAAGAGAAAAAATACGCGAAAGTTTCTCGCAATTTTTTTTACATAAAACTACGAATTCTTGATCTTTTGTCAAGAAATATTACAAAGTGGCTAGACGAGAGATGACATAAATCATGAATGAATTTCGTTTTCCTTTTTCTGTTTTCGACCAACCAGGTGGACGCAATTAGAAACGATAAAGAGGCTCGAACAAAGCGGTCCAAGTTTCCAAAAAGTTGTGTACTACCGACGAGACTTTACAACAAGCGCGGATGCACTACGAACGGGAATCCGAAAAAATGCTTTGCCGAGAGAGAGAGAGAGAGAGAGAGAGATAGAGAGACTCTAGAGAGGAAGAGTCAGATAGATAGAGAGAGAAAGCTTTTTTCTTTCGCGGCAAGTCGAATGACCTTCGCGCCAAGATATATTTAAATGTATAGAGAAAGAGGGCCGACGATGCGAGAAGAGATAAAAGTCCGCAAGCTGAGGGAGCGGAGGCCGAGAGAGAGAGAGAGAGAGAGAGAGAGAGAGAGAGAGAGGGAGAGAGAGAGAGAGAGAGAGCGAGAGGGCGAGAACTTTTCTCTCCGTTTTACGGGCTGCTCGCGGCTGTATGTTTATGACGGATGATCGTCGAGAGATGTTTCCCTAAAGTGCAATGTTGAAAGTCCAACGAAATCTGGAGGTGTACGATTTTCAAACGCGAGATGGAGGGAAAAGAGAGTGAGAGATTGCTCCACGAGACAGAACTTTGCTATCTCGTTCCTTCGCGCGATAACTTTTCGACTTGCGTCAGTAAATGTACGGTCCCAATAGTGCTAGAGAGATCGAGAGAGAGAGAGAGAGAGAGCGCTCGCGATACTTACGGAAGCATGACCGCCGCGAAAGCGCGGTTCGTTTTGTCGGCGGCTTTATTTTTGGAAGTCAACGTCGATAGTGAGCGCGCGCGTGAGAGATTTCGGCGGCGGGACACCTGTTCCGTTCGGATGGTCTTCGCGCTTTTCCGAGCGCGTAAACGCGTATCGCTCGGTCTTTCGAGACACTTTTCCCAACACCTGAGTCGCTGAAACATCTGAACAGAAAGTCGTGATCTATCAATGCTGATCTTTAAATTGAATACTATCAATTTGATTATCTTGAAGAGGGAATACTAAAATTTTCCCAAACGCCTGTTATTTCTATTAAAAAAAAAAAAAAATTAAAAAAATCCTCCCAGCATCTCTCTGTCTATTATGATTTAAATTATGAAAAAACATTAATTTTTTATTCGAGGCCTCAGGCCTTTGGCAAAAAGTACTGTCTTATAGGTGGCCATTTTTTGTGAATGGTTTCGTACACTCTGAGCCGTGTACGAAACATCAGAACTTAGAGAGGAAATATCCGCCACAGATGCGCGTGCGTCATAAAATTTTAATGGAAGAAAATGTCTACGAGGTATTTTTTTCCTTCTCAAATACAGGGTGAGTAATCCGAGTCCAAATGTACAGAGAGGAGGTAAATAATTTCGCGAGTGTGTTACACGACCTCTCTCGCTTCTCTCGTCTCTCTTCGGTCCCCCGCCCCCCTTGCCCTGCTACTGTCACTTCTACTCGCCTTCGAGACATTTGCGCTCTCGCCCATCCGGCGTGTGTCTGCGTGTATTTTTTTTCGTATCCGTATGTATGTGTGTGTGTGTGTGTGTGTGTGAGTGCGCGTGTTCTCATGCGTGGTCGTTGAAGAGAGGCTCGCGCGGATCCGTGTGGTAGCATAATCCGTGAAGATTGAAGCAGGTTGGTGCGCTGGGTGGTTCTTATGGCACATTGCCAATGGTCCGAACGAATTTAGCACCGCGGAACGCTGACTAACTCGCGTGGCATTCATTCAATAGCCGGCCAAAAAGCACGGCTTCTCTTATACACACGCCCTGTGATTCTTCGGCTATGTACGCGCGCTCGCCAAGATTTTTCTCTCCCTCTCTCTCGCTAAGAGCGGCCTCGGATGCGAGAGAAAGACGAAGATGGCAACACTTTTCGAATCAAATTTGCTCGATCGACGGCTGTGAGGTCCCAATTTATGTGGCTTTGTCCGAGACGTTTCTGAAAACAAAAAGACGAGAATAATTGAAAAACGGGGAGAAAAGCGCGGTATCGTCTGAATTGGCAGGGGTTCGTTTACCCAAATCTGTCCGAAACCATTGTCTCTCGCTATACGCATGGAAAATACGTCCGCTTGCTGTTTCGGCTAAACGGAATCCACCATCTGAGTTTATCGACAGGAAACATTAGAAAAAAATATGGAAGAGAAAAACGCGCTTCGAACGCGTTTTACTGCGAGTAACTTAAACTGATAATTTGGTCATATATCCTTCAACATTCATCATTGAAACGTTCGACTTTCCTTAATTCGTCAGCGAACAAATTTCCGTTCTCGACTCTGTTGTACAGGCACACACAGAACCCAAACAAATCCGGCGAAGCCCCTCGCTGGAACTCCATCATTTTTCTTCCTTAGACACCGGAACCTCGGCAAAAAAAAACACCAATATACATACATATTCCCGAAGCGAAGTTGGTTTTCCAAGAGGCAGCGGAATATTAATTAACGTACTCCGGGGCCCGCACAGATGAATGAAATCGTAAGTAAATCTCGGAACACGTCTCCGTTCGCCACTCGGAGGGTCTTTTTTTCGCGCGACTTCCCCTCCACAAACAAAGAGAACGAAAAATCAAGAAGGAAGGAAAGAAAGGAAGAAAAAAAATAAAGTAACGAAAAGCCTCGACAGTGCGGCTGGCTGGAAGGGCTCACCTCTCCCCCACGAGCCATCCACCCCTCGTGTGTATGTGCATTCGCGTCTTAACGAGCATTCGGCGCGTGCCAGCAATCTGCAGAAACTCCGAATGCCTCCCTTTCCCTTTCTCAGACTGCCTCGTCACAGCGTCTGAAAAAAAACGGAAAGAGCGATCATGTGGGTGAGGAAAGAGAATTATAAGAAAGAAAAAATAGTTGCGTTTATATACTGCCCTGATTGGAATTGATATAAATTACCATTTTCCTGGCCATTTTTTCCAACAGATGCAACTGCAAATTCCACAAATTATAATAATAAAGGGGGGGGGGCAAGAAAACAAAAACCACATCAGAAGAACAACAACAAAAAAGAGCAACGGTGATTGTTGATGAAGTTTGTCAGAAAAGGGCTAACTCGTTGGTTTATCCAGTACCAGCCGCTGTTTATATCACGAGAGAACACACACGCGTAAAATACACAAACACGTGTGTGCGTGTTATACATGTATCGATGGGGCATATGCGCCCACGTGAAAAGTGCGGGTGTACGTTTAAGGCGGGTGGAGGGGACTCGAGAGCGAAGAAAAGGAAGAGAGAGACCCGGTGGCACATGCTCTTTCGTGTCCGTGGGGTGGGCGCGTGGTGCCTCAGCAGCATCAACGTTTCTCGCACTGCGATCGTGCGTCCCTTAGCTCTCTCACTCTCTCTCTCTCTCTCTTGCTTTCTCGCTCTTCAACTCGGCAGCTGATGTGACGAGGAGAAATCTACGTTAGGGGTGGGAGTCGTCGTCGACGACGACGACGACGACGATGATGAAGAAGAAGATGAAGAACAAGAACCGAGAGTACAGAGGAGCCCTCCCGGTGTATATACGTGGGGGAGGACGCGAGGGAGGCTGGGGGAACTTCTCCTATATGTAGCCCCGAATCTCAGACGGTCCAACTACTACGCTCGAAACTCACGAGGCGATAACATCCCTCTCTTTCTCTCGCGTCTTTCTTCGTGCCCAACACCCCGATCACCCCCGCATTACTCTGCTTCTTCAATCTTAGTCTTCTTCTTCATCTACCGGTGTCGTGCTCGTGATTGCCAATTTTCGTTTGCGAGCGTCAAAAACTCGCTGTATCCATCGACGAGATAAAAAAAAAAAAATTAACAACGAATCGATATTACTCGGTCGCGGATCGTCAATGTTTCTTCGCGTTATTCAACGACTATTTCAATGGAAACAATTCGAAAGAATTGAGAACAAAGTGGTCCTGTGATTTGTCGCAGAAACGTGCACGATAACAAGTATATATATATATATATACATGCGTATACATAAACATTTATAATATATATATATATATATATATATATAGAAAAGACGAGAAAAAGAACGTTTTCCGCGAGTGTATGTGACTTGTTCGCGCTGTGCGGTTATGAGTTGCGCGTATTGTTATTAAAGCGTCGCCAAGAAATATCCAAACGTATATATATTCGTGGAAAATCCAGGATCATTACTTGGCACATCGGTGCGACATTCACAATATGCCGAGAGCTTTTCTTATAACGCACAGGAGATACAATGGCACGGAGGATTTTGGTACATCGGGACGAGGTGAGTTCGTATTATATTTTTTACGATATATATATATATTATTATATAGAAAATATATGAGTGTGTGTGTATGTATGTATATATTAATATATACAGCACTGGCCCGTACACAAAATTTTTTTGTGTACGGGCCAGTACACAAAAAAATATGCAAAATGGCAAGGTGTCGTACTTTTTTTTTTGTTCAGCATAAATATATACATATAAATTTAAATCACGCAATTATCATCTTCGTTTCTTTTTCCAAACGCTCCAAAATATCGCATTAATGTACTAATTCGTTCGGGTTTATACCGGTTCTGTCGTACGACAAAGATACGTCGCGACGGAAAAGTTTTGCCGGCGAAAGGGCTCACAAGAGCAAAAAGAGAAAAGCAATAGAAGGATGAAAACGTGAGAGAGCGTGTATGAGAAGATGCAAAGGATGATATCGCGAATGGTAAAATAATGAAAATAGCGTCACGCGATAAACCCAAACGACGCATACCGTCACGATGCCGTCAAGCATCCTCTTGCCTCTCTTGCCGCCGCCGTCCTCGTCGTCGTCGTCGTCGTCAGCGGACGCCCAACGACGACAACGTCGGCACGCGCGTTCCGCGTGCTATTTCCGTTCTTCACCGAAAACGCGGAGCACCCGGCGCTTCCGAACGATTGTCGTCGTCGTCGTCGTTGTAGCGGATTGTAACCAACGTGCGCGTTTGCGCGATTTTTCTACATTTTTTGCACGAGTCCGTGCGCTACGAAAAAAATAATCATATTTCGAAAATTTGGATGTGTCGTGCTTTTAAAAACCATTTTTTTGCTTATCCTGTAACTTTACAAGACTCCTCGTAAATGGAAAGATATTCCTCAATCGTCTATATATTATATCATACTATTTGTTGCCTTCAACCTCTATTCCTCCTATGGAAATTTATATTTGTTTTAAAGTGATTTTTACTTGTCGAAAAGACCACTCAAAATCGAGTCAAGTGTCTCAAAAGTTCCAAAGCGAACAGTCTACGCAATATTTTTCACAGAAATTCCATTAAAAATTTAACAGTCACGATTTTTTCCATGGACAATCGTTGACGAGTTTAGCGTTCGTAAAAAAAATAACGTGGAAATGAAAATACGTGTAATCATTGACAAATAATTGTTAACGTGTGGCTAAATATTCGAATTTGTTAATATTGTTATCACGAATTCAGCAGAGGAGTTTTGCCGTATACGTTCAGGAAAATAAAATGGAGAATTAAAAAATATAAATCGGAAAGAATCCGAATGCAATCACTATACGATGAAAAAGTATAAAATCGGCAAAACGAAATTCTATATGTAATCAATTTTCTGTTGTATCTTAATTGCTATATATATATATATATATATATATAATAATTATCATTATTAAATAATGATTAATAATTAAATTAATTAAAGAATTATCATTTTTAGCGCTGTTCGCTTTTTCGGCTCTTCCTTCTTCTCATTCCATTTCACAAGATAAGACAAATATATGATAAGGCGTGGGTGCGAAATAAATGCAACGGCGATCCAAAGAGCGTATTATTTTTACCTTTTCCAGATTACAGTCCGGAGCGCGGTGTGAGACTGGCCGGTTACGGGGGTGGTCAGCCGACCTCGGACGGTGCGAGCGATTGCGGTAGCGAGACGTCCTCCGAGTGTCCGGAGGAGCTTTACAACTTGACAAAATTGGCGGAAGTGAGTCTCGCGGCGGCGGCGGGTACTCTCATTCATCCGGCGAGCAGTGTGTCCTCGAGGTGCTACGAGGAGAAGAGCGGCGCGTTCGTGGATCGATGGGAACATCGTCGTCGGGGAATCGACGAACTGTCGTCGTCATCGCCGTCGTCGTCGTCGTCTTCTCGCAAGCAAATCGTTGTAAAGTCGAGCGACGTATCGCGCGACATAGAAACAAGTAATAATGATCGTTTGGTGGCGACGAGTAGCGAGACGACGGAGCTGAGCTTGCGGGAGAGAACGCGTTTGTTTTTCGAGAGGATCGAGAGCGAGCGCGAAATACTCGAGACGCGCGGCAATTCTTCGAGAAAGACAACGGACTCGTCAGAGCCTCGATGCGATCAAGCCTCGAGGCCCACAAGCGAAACTTCATCCAACAAGTGTCACGCGGAGGAGGAGCAGCAGCAGCAGCAGCGCGCCTTACTGACAAGCTTACCAAGAAAACCAAATTCCGTATCGTCCTCCTCGTCCACCTTCTCCTCACCGTCGTCGTCCTCGTCCGAAGGCTCGAAATCGGACGACAGCGAGGAACACGAGTGTCCCGATTGCGGCAAAAAGTATTCGACCTCGTCCAATCTCGCGAGGCATCGGCAAACCCATCGCAGCCTTGGCGACAAAAAGGCCCGGAGATGTCCCCACTGTGACAAAATTTACGTCAGTATGCCCGCTTACAGTATGCACGTGAGGACTCACAATCAGGGATGCAAGTGTCACTATTGCGGCAAATGTTTCTCAAGGCCGTGGCTTCTACAAGGACACATAAGGACTCACACAGGTTGGTGTGGTGCGCGCGCCCTCAACTATTTATATCAATTGTTCATTCAGTTATTCAAATTCGAACGCAAAGTGCAAAAGATATTTTGCTAACGATTTATGAAATAAATAATCAAATCAAAAGTTTTAATCGATCAATCTAAAATCTAAGTAATTGTTTTTCGTACAGTAAATATTATATACACATATAATCGACAAACAAAAACAAAAAAAATAGAGGGTGTAAAACAATGCAACTTACATTTTCGCAGGAGAGAAGCCATTTAAGTGCACCATTTGCAACAAGGCATTCGCGGACAAGTCGAATCTACGTGCCCACGTGCAGACGCACTCAAACACCAAGCCTCACGTCTGCGGTCGTTGCGGCAAGGCTTTCGCTCTAAAGTCGTATCTTTACAAGCACGAAGAGTCCTCCTGTACGAGGGCCCATCATCGCGCGACTTCGGAAAAGCGAGAGACAACAACGACAACGACGACAACGGCGAGTTCGCTGCAGCAGGCGCGCGTAACCGAAACAACGTGTGTGACGGCGTCACCCACGAGCGTCATAGTTCAGTGTCCAGGTGGATCGTCGAGGGTGCTCGGGGCGGTGGACTCGTCACACTCCACGATAATACGACACACGAAGAATCATTCGGTCTGCTGCGAACAAATCCAAGTCTCTGCGTCGTCAGCCTCGAAGCGTCAATGTCGCGAAGGGATCGCAACGAGCAATAAGGACGCGGAGGATCTGCCGGTAGTCAACAATAATAATAATAATAAGCCGAACGAGTATCTCTCGAAGATGGTCATAAGAACGTCCGTCATATCGCCGAATCCGGAACATCTGGTGCGTCTCGGTGGCGCTAGTCGTGGCGGAACGTTGAACGTCAAGAAGTCCACGACGACGAGCTTCGACTTTACCAATCCCGCGAGAACTTCGGCATTCTCGAGGCCCAGCGCAATCAGTCTCAATCTCGCCATCGCCTGAAAAACGAAATTTCGTTCGAACAAAGAATACATAAACGACGAGAGAGAGAGAGAATAAAGAAACGAGGAGAAAACGAAGTGAGAGAAAAAAATATTAAAAAACCGACGTTTTGGCTGTAAAAGAAGAAAAAGAACGTTCGATCGTGCGACTCGAGAAATTCGTCGTACGCGAACACGAGTGAGCGATTCATTCTAATATTCCATTGATGGATGCGCGCGGCAGGCAACTTGTTCTTTTTATTATTCCACAAAAATTAAGGGAATATTCGAAAGAAGAAAAGGAGGGCGAAGCGACTCACAGATCCATGTTGGTCACTAATTTTCTTTACATATCTATGTCTGAAAAAAAAACAGTGCGCTCCAACATTCATTGGCAAATAGTTCGAATCTCCTTGAGAAAGAAAAAAAAAAAAGAAAGATGCCAACAAATCGAGAAGCCCGCGCGTCTCGCACTAACCAACAATCTTCCTAATAGGGACCACATAGCGAATAGCACCGTAATTATATATTACGAACGAAGGAGCAAAAGTTTCCGCAATCTTGGAAGAATCATCGACCGATTTTTCGTCTTCAACGAGTGTGTGACAAAAATTTCGCGAAATCGTGATTATCGTGCCTTGTATAATTAGTTTTAGTCGGGGGGAGATGAGAAGGTACAGTGAAGCGAGGACAGAGAGTGGAAAAACCTCGTTGAACGAACGCGGCATTCGTGTACTTATCTAATTAACCAAAAAAAAAAGATTCGTTCTTTGTTATTTTACGTTTAGAGCTTCGAGCGTAAATTTGTATCTACTTTAGTTGTCCTTTATCTTTTTGTATCTTGTCTCGTGTGCCCTTCCTCAGGCAGCTACACAACCTCGTCGCGCGCGTTGCAAGACTTCTTTTTTTTTTCTTCATATTTTCCAATTCTTTATACTTCTATTTACTTTTCTTTTTATCCCCTTATTTTTCTTTTTCTTTGCCCATTATTTTGTAAAGCTGCACGCGGAATATTAAAAATCCGTAGCGGTTAAGAGTGTCGAACTAGTCGAAATCGTTTCGCGTGGGATCGCGAACCTACTCTCGACGATCGATGACCAAGCAATGAATCTGAGCAACGGATATTCACGATATATATATATATACACGCACACACAAGCTTCACGTGTATGTGTATCGATATACTTGCATATGAACGAAAAGATCGATTGTGCCGAGTTAAAAAGAGCGCGAAACGACAATAATAATAATAATAATAAATTAAATGATAAGTGATTAGTCGAGATGGGGTTTCTAGCCCGATAATTATAAATGTAAAACGTATTATTTTAATGAGCCTTTATTGAATGGGGGAGATCGTTCGAGAGGCTGCTCTCAGCCCTGCGTTTGTGTCCTAGTCATCTCTGTAGCCCTTTATCGATAATATTGTTATCATTATCATAATTATTATTGATTGCACGACACGCGTTATAATCCACATATACGTTACTGTAAATAGAGCATTCCCAAGTTATTTTGTACTAGATCTAGGATTGTAAATAGTCGTTAAAAGGAAGACAAAAAAAAAGTACTTTGTATTACAGGTTATCTCGAATATTTTTTAGATACCAATGATATTCGCTCTAGCGATTAATGTTCATCGTTCGTTGTCATCGTCACGGAGTGCCTTATTATCGATCTGCGTCGATTTTTAACGTCTCTGTTACTTTCTATTCTACATGATATTTCTCTTGTTTTCTACGAAATGTGGAGATCTTGTCAATCGAAAAAAATAAAGATACGTATATATGAATCTATGAAGAAAAAAAAAATGAAAAAAATCTACAGATACTTCGTCCCGGTGTTTCCCTAGCCATCCAACTTTCTTCCGGTCGTGCGGCATTGGGCGACATTATTCCTATCGTTATCAACGAGGGCCCGCAGCAGGGAAAATGGTTACAGGGTCGTGACGAGCGTCGAGGAGGAAAAAATCTTTGCAAAAATCGGCCGCGTTCAAAAGGAGGAGAAAAAAAAATCAATTTGTACACTAATGGAAGCGATCGCGAATAGGCAAAAGTCTTGTGCAAGATCTCTCTCCTCCTCTCTCCTCTCATTCTCTCTCTCTCTCTCTCTCTCTCTCTCTCTCTCTCTCTCTCCCTCTCTCTCTCTCTCTCTGTCTATAAACAACAGCGTATCGTTGTCTTTGACTAATCGATCGGAATAAATAATTGGGGCGTTGTGCAGGAAGCGGGGGAGGGAAGGATAGAGGAGGTCAGAGCGGAAGGGAAGAACGGCAAGTGGGAGGAGGGTGTGAGAAGGAATTACTTCGAATCGATGCCAATGCCCTAACAAATGAGATCTATTGGCGAACCGATTGGGAAAAAGCGAGCAAGAGAGAGAGAGAGAAAGAGAAAGAAAGAGAGAGTGAGAGAGAGATCGAGTCTCAAGTATAGTGTAAAATGAAAATACAGACGAGTGGAGTGTTTCAACACTGAAGTGCAATGAACATGTCTAATGTTCCGTGTAATGACATATATATATATATATATGTATATACATCATCACTTATTATCATTATAATTCGGTAATAAGTTCTGTGGGACAAACCGACGATGTAAGATAGAGGCAGAGAGCGAGAGAGAAAAGATACGACCATCAATATGTGGAGGATGATATAAAGATCACTGGGCTAGTATATTAGAAAGAGGTTTCTCAGAATCGTTCGCGTGCTATCAGCCTCAGTGCGAGATTCTCTCGGAAAGTTGACGGGGGCAATCGAAGAAGCTTCGAAGACGAGCGGTAATATAGTCCCAAAAATTCGCCAAGTACAGCAGCGCAATACCAATCAACAAAGATCGGAGTTTACTCACCGCGGGTACGAATCCTCGCGGGAGTGACGAGGTGCAACAACCCGCGTTGATCCCCCTCGAGGAAAAATAGATCTTGAGCGATGAGCGTCGTCATGTGCCGGCATGCCCTGGCGATACTCTTGCTCTCGAGCACCGCCCTCGGCAGACACCACGTGAGTCTTCTTTTTTGCTTCTTTGTCATGGGAACACGGGACGATTGTCTGTAAAGGAAAGAGCGCACAGCGCACGATTAATATACGCTCGCGGCTCGAGTTTTATTTTTCCCTCGCTATCGAGGTGGGCGAATTTTTGACAATTTTCAACTGGATTTTTTTCTTCTGAAGAACCTTCCGAACGGTTTGTATGAAAGAAGATTCAGTCAGATATGAGCGAAATTTTATTTCTGGATGCATTGGCGTGTTAGGGCAATGGCGATAAAAATTGAAGGCATTGTTACTTAGTCATTTATGACTGAGAACTTTTACGAAAGTTTTGAGAAAATTCTACATGGCCTTTAATATTTAATCCTTTAATATTTTGTTCTATAATATTTGTCCTTTAATTCTGTCTTGTTAATACTTTGTAACGAGCTCGCAAGTTCCTGACAAAATATTCGCGAACCTCGACGACTCCAACGCTGCTTAACGATGGAAAAAATGCCTTTCTTTCTCTGTGCTTTTTTTTTTGTCTTCTTTCTTTTCTTTCTTTCACTCGACGACGCGAGAAGGCACGTCGCGCGGGTCAAGCGGTCAAAACTATTCGGCGAATTTTTCAGATGCGCCGCGATAAACTTGCGGCTTGAGAAACATTTTTTTTTTCCCGTCTTAAGATCAGAGTTCGAGCGATAAAGCTATGGAGCGATTAGACAGACCCACATTTTCCATTCTACGACGAGCGGGCGAGCGTGTCGCCCGTGGCTGAATATTCACCCCCTTTCACACGAATCTAGCACGATTTCAATATCGATGACGGGATGCCTCGAATTGGAAAAACAATAAAAACAATAACAAATAGAACGATCAATCAGCCGAAAAATGCCGGTTTCTTTGGAACGTTTTTTTCTCGAGATCTAGGCTAGATATCGAAAAAAAAATATATTTTAACCTCGATTTCTACATCGAAACTACACAAAGTAAATTTTTGAATGTGCCGAACTTTTGACATCGTAGCTTCCTGGAATTTTCACTTGGAATTAGTAATAAATATTCTTCAGACATTGCAGAATAAAAATTTGGAGAAATTGAATTCTTTGAACATTTTGACGCGAGGCTTTCGTTGATTCCAGGGCGATACAAGATTCAATGGACTGTCGAGCGATGCTCGCCAAGAGGTTCGGGCACACGAGGCCAGCCATGAAAAACCTTCGTCCTATACGGATTACGAAACGGTTAGAAAACCCCGACTTATGGGCCATTCAGTTATTCAGTAGAATTATTCAAAGACAAGTTACAATTGGATTGCAGCGTTACATCGCGCACAAAAATTTAGACGAGAGCATTTGTTATTTGGCGAGAATGGGAGAGGATGAAGGGACGAGGAAGGATCCTCTGAGTCAGCCACGCGGAAGGGTGCTCTACGTTTCGCCCACGAGCCTGACGAGAACAGAGGTGAAAAAGGGTTCTCATAACTGACGAATTTCGAAAATTGTCTCATTGCGTACGGAGCGTTAACACACTTTCGCCAGTTTTTCAGCCGGAGTCACCCACGAAAACTAAATTTATAAATAATTTCTTCTCGATCTCTATATTTTTCAAAAAAACTCTTTCCCTCTCTATATTTTATTTTGAGCCTTAAAATTCTCGTTTTACCGAACAGTTTTCTTAAAAGTGCACTACGAGAAACGAAATAACACGACGGAAAAAAAAATTCAGACAAAGAAATATATTCAAAGGCAAATTGGAAGTCTAGCCTGAATTGAAAATTCGTAAAGTATATCCGTACTTTCCGGCGGTAATGCATAAAAAAAAAACAACTCAAATATGTGGATTAGGCTTGGCGGCTAGTTGGGGATCGAATCGTGGCTTTCTGCAAGGATTCGAGCATGAATCTTTTGCGGGAGAGCAAACCCGTACCGGGCCGTTCTCGCAACGCGATAACGGAAGACGAGGAATACGGGATGAAGACGAAAACGTGGCAAAACAATGATCAGGTATTAGGGAGCGCCGTAGCCGAGAGAACGAAACGTCAGTCGTCCTCTCATCGTCCCGGAAGATTCCGGGGACAGACGCAATCGCAGTATTTGAATCTCGGCTCGGATGGTCAGAAGGAGGGAAAGGCCGAGGCGGAAGCGACCGACTACTCGTCGAGAGCCGTCGTCAGTGAGTAGTAATCCTCATACGTATTAATCCTTAAGGATCTATGAAAGTCTTAAGGAGTGAGCACCATCTACGCTAAAAAAAAAAAAGGATCTCCAACTAGTAAATAAAGATTTTCGTGGGTTCCGGCGGTCATCGCGCAGGTGGTAGCAATGGAATGGGCCAGGCGCAAAGCATGTCCAGCGGTGGCTCGGGATGCGAGGGATGTCCGGGACAAGGGGAGTACGATTTAGACGAGAGAGGTCCGGGAAAATTGATACGCCCTGATGGCACAGGCAGACCCGGAGGAGTATCCGGAAGTTTCGTGCCCGGATCAACCGATGCGGGGAGAACGCGGCCGGGTGGAGGTGTAACGGGTGTAGCGTATCCCGGTGGTACCCCGCCGGGAGTATATCCCGGTGGTGGATCGTATCCGGGAGGGTCACGTCCTGGTGCCGGGACCTCTTATCCTGGAGGCGGAGATGATAGGTACCCTGGAGGAACTCGACCAGGTCCCGGCACGCCGCATCCAGGATTAACGTATCCTGGCACGGGGGCAGTTTATCCTGGAAGAGGACAAGCTGGCGGTGAAGCAACATACCCTGGAGGAGCACAGCCGGGCGGTGGGACGCGGTATCCGGGTACTGGAACTTCGTATCCAGGATCATCGCAGCACGGTGCCGGAACGGTTTACCCTGGAAGAGGGCAAGCTGGCGGTGAAGCAACTTATCCTGGAAGAGGACAACCAGGCGGTGAAGTAACTCATCCTGGAAGAGGACAACCAGGTGGTGAAGCAACTCATCCTGGAAGAGGGCAAACAGGTGGTGAGGCAACTCATCCTGGAAGAGGGCAACCAGTTGGTGAAGCAACTTATCCTGGAAGAGGGCAACCAGGTGGTGAGGCAACTCATCCTGGAAGAGGGCAACCAGTTGGTGAAGCAACTTATCCTGGAAGGGGGCAACCGGGTGGTGAAGCAACTCATCCTGGAAGAGGGCAACCTGGTAGTGAAGCAACTTATCCTGGAAGAGGACAACCAGGTGGTGAAGCTCCTTATCCTGGAAGAGGGCAACCCGGTGGTGAAGCTCCTTATCCTGGAAGAGGGCAACCAGGTGGTGAAGCTCCTTATCCTAGAAGAGGACAACCAGGTGGTGAAGCAACTTATCCTGGAAGAGGGCAACCAGGTGGTGAAGCAACGTATCCTGGAAGAGGGCAACCGGGTGGTGAAGCTCCTTATCCTGGAAGAGGGCAACCAGGTGGTGAAGCTATATATCCTGGAAGAGGACAACAGGGTGGTGGAGCTACTTATCCTGGAAGAGGGCAACCAGGTGGTGAAGCTCCTTATCCTGGAAGAGGGCAACCAGGTGGTGAAGCTCCTTATCCCGGAAGAGGGCAACCAGGTGGTGAAGCTACATATCCTGGAAGAGGACAACAGGGTGGTGAAGCTCCTTATCCCGGAAGAGGGCAACCAGGTGGTGAAGCTACTTATCCTGGAAGTGGACCGCCCGGAGGTGCAGTAACCACGTATCCTGGATCAGTGCAACCCGGAGTCGGTGGCACGTATCATGGAGCAGTACGATCTGGCAGCGGAGTGACGTATCCCGAAGGAGTGCAGCCTGGCACGGTTCCCACGTATCCTGGAGGATCACAATCTAGTGGCGGTGTCACTACATACCCTGGAGGAGTGCACCCTGGTGGGGTACAAGGAGGACGAGGTGAAGGGACGTACCCTGGAGGAGGCAAAACGACATATCCTGGGGGTGCAGTTTACCCGGGCACTGTACCCACAGACGCTGGGGCAACTTACCCTGGCGGGTCAGGCTCAATCAGAGGACCAGGGTATCCCGGTGGGACAGGAACGACCGGCGGTCCTTCTTACTCCGGAGGATCTTACGCTGGCGGGACATCCGGAGGCACTTCTTATCCGGGCGGGCCACCCAGCAGACCCATGTATCCCGGAGAAGTTCCACCCAGCCCGGCTGTAACATATCCTGAAAGAACGCAACCGGGCGGAGGTACAACTTACCCCGGTGGTGTTGCACCGAGCGGGGGTGCAACCTATCCCGGTGCGACAGCCCACGCCGGGGCCACTGCCGAGAGCGGAGCCACGGCGTATCCCGGTGGTCCTGGAGGCATTGGCACGACTGGCGGAGCAGCTACATATCCCGGAGGTCCGGGAAGCGCCGGCACAAGCGGCGGAGTCGCCATGTATCCGGGTGGTCCTGGAGGCATTGCCACGACTGACGGAGTCCCTACATATCCTGGAAGTTCCGCAGGCATTGGCACGAGCGGCGGGATCGTGACGTATCCCGGAGGCCCTGAAGGATCAATACCGGGCGGTGCAACGTATCCGAGTGAAGTACAACCGGACGCTGGAATCACTTATCCTGGAGGAATGCCACCGAGAGGCGGTACGACGTATCCTGGGGGTGTGCAGCCAGGAGGTGGAGCTACGTACCCTGTGGCAACGCGACCCGGTGGAGAAGCTACTTATCCAGGGCCAACTAGACCCGGAGAAACTTCTCACCCTGGGAGAATCCAACCTGGAGGAGAAGCTACTTATAACGGAGGAGCCAGGCCCGGAGAAGCTGTTTATCCTGGAGGAACACGACCCGGAGGTGAAGCTGCTTATCCTGGAGGAGCCAGATCCGGAGAAGCTGCTTATCCTGGAGGAACACGACCCGGAGGTGAAGCTACTTATCCTGGAGGAGCCAGACCCGGAGAAGCTGCTTATCCTGGAGGAACACGACCCAGAGATGAAGCTACTTATCCTGGAGGAGCCAGACCCGGAGAAGCTGCTTATCCTGGAGGAACACGACCCGGAGGTGAAGCTACTTATCCTGGAGGACTCCGACCGAGTGGTGAAGCTACCTATCCTGGAGGAACGCGACCCGGTGGAGAAGCTGCTTATCCCGGAGGACCCGGGCCAAGCAGAGGTGTCACCTACGCCGGCGGACTTGGATCAAGTGGAGGTGTGACCTACCCTAGTGGACCAAGCTCTGGTATAACCCACCCTGGAGCAATCGGCTCCAGCGAGGTAACTTATCCAGGTAGTGTGCAACCGTACCCTGCCTCCGCCTATCCTGTGCAGACACCCGGCGGCTCGTATCCCAGTGGAGTCCAAGCGCCCGTTCCGTATCCCGGGGGCTTATCGACTTCCGGTGCAACACAAGGTACGGGCGCGTATCCGGGTGGAGGTTATCCATCGGGTCGATATCCCGACGAGGTTGAATCCCAGTACTACGTCAAGCCCGGACCGAGCGGTAGCATTCCCATGGACGACAACGGTGACTCTCACGCGTCGAGTTCGGTCAAGCAATTGGAGGAGGGTACGCAAGCGAGTGCCTCGGCGGACGGTATCTTCGGCACGGGTACGGCTCAGTCACAGGTGAGCGGAACGTACAGCGGGGGTGGTTCCTTCTCCGCGCAAGCCGGCACGAGCGACGGCAACAGAGGCGCGCAGACCCAAGTGAGCGGTGGCAAGGACGGTGCAACGAGCAGCGCCCAGGGCAACGGTGGACAACACGGCAAGAGTCAGACCCAAGTTCAGCTAAGTTCCGATACAGGCGCCACGTCCACGGGGGCTCAGAGCACCGGATGGAATCACGCGACTAATTCTCAAGTGCAGGCGAGTTCGCGAGGTGGAATGGCGGACGCTCAGGCGAACGGTGAGGGCAGTACCTCGAGCCAGGCGCAGATAGGCTTTCAGCCTTACGACGGCGGTGCGTCGAGCGAGAGGATCGAGGGCTCGTCGGCGAGCAGTCCGTTCCGTGGTGGTGGAAGCGCGAGTGCCCAGGGTGGTACTTACCAAGGACAGACGCAGTCGCAACTCCAGGGCTCTTTTCAATACGGCATTACGTACAGTGGCGCGGCGCAAGCGGGTTCCGGTTCAGGTGCGGCCGCCTCGAGGAGGCCTTTCAACTTCACCAACACGGACTCCGAGCTCTTCAAGCCTTTCGAGCGTCACGAGCCGCCTCGCACGACCAGAGGCCAGGACGATGACGCAGGTGGTCGTCTTCGAGGTAGCTCCAGCTCGAGAAAAACCGTTGTCGCGAAACAACAAATCCCCGCGCGACACGTCACGACCACACTCAAACCTGACGACGAGGATCCAGCGTACGGTTCATCCGATAGCGATGACTACGCGGACGAGGAATACGACGGTGAAATCGCTGCCACCGGTGAGGACGACGAGAAATACGAGGATCCTCCACCCGCTCGTCTCAACACTCACGACGTCCCGAACAGACAGAGCCAATCTATAAATCTATCGAGTAACGGTGCAAAATATGACGTGAGCGTTACTCAAGATTCTACGAAGCAGCTACGAGAAGGTGATCTACTCGAGGCGGGTTCCACGCTCGCTGGTTATACCGTACCACCGGGACTCCGCGCAAGGGTCACTGCTCTCTCCGGCGAACGTACCTTGGCTCAGGGCACGGGAAACTCACAGGCGCAGACCGTCGTTCTTGCTCCTTCGTCGTCGACGTTCGCAAGGTCGCCGAAGAACGATCATCCCCGCGATTTACATCCTTCGTTCACTGATGAGAGCACTACGGTGCAACGTTACGAGACTCGTCGTGAGCAGATTGGTAATTCATTGAATCTTTGTCGTAATTACCTGCAGTATTCGTCAATTATAGGGAAGCTTTGAAAATGAATCCCGACCCGCTCGCGACTTCCTGTAGAATTTCCGTTCGAAAATGCTAAATTATTTTTCGATATCTATAAAATAATTCAGGAAAACCAAAACAATTCGAGAAATATAAAAATTCAAAAAAATTCAAACAACAATTCGATAACTCAGGAAAGATATAAAATAATTTAAGAAAAATCTAGAATTAAGGATTTTTTTTTCATTGAGGGGTTACGTGGCTTTCGAAGCCAAAAACAAAATTTAAAAAAAATTCATCCAAAAATTTGGGATATTCAGCCGGTGGGACCTGGTTTCCGGAGACCCCTAAAAAAAAGTGTCCTCCTGGTGGTCAGCATAACTTATGATAGCTTTATCTGAGATTGAAATACCAAATTTTTTTCTGTTAGTAGATAAGTATAGCTCGTGATTGAAGGATTTAAAAAAAAATTGAAATTTTTGGCAGAGTTGTATGCAAAATACTTCAATTTTTGGTACAATTTACACTACTTATAGCCTTGTAAAATTAGTTGTAATCGAAAAAAAAAACCCTTCGTTCAATCACTAGTCAATGCTATTTTGAAGAAGTGTGCAAAATTTCAATAAGATCGGTGCATTAGTTTTTGAGAAATCGTGTCCACCGACTTCAAAAATAGTGTTTTGAGATAAATGCGTATATCTGCGTCGCTCCCGGCCGGTCTTTCCCAACGGGGGTAATTCCCAAAGGCTCTCTCTCCTAGACTTTTACTCCGATTGACATAAAATTTTGTGAGAATATTCTAGACATATTGCAGTATTAGATAATAAAATTTAAAAAAATGGATCAAAAACATTCTTATGTGACTGAAGAAAAAATCCAGAATAATTCACAAGACAATATCAGGAATTATTCAGAGAGAATTCCAAGAAAAATGTTCAAATTACGAGAAAAAAATCGAAAATACTGCATACGAGTTACGGAACCCTAAAAAAAAAAAAAAAAGATTATGTATTCCGTCGTTCATTCGACGCCCGAATTCCGTTCACTTTCGTTGACTTTCAACCCTTAAAAATTCACAGTTCCGCACGGCTACAGTCTATCGTCGCGAGTCGCCGCACCAGCCAAGCAAAATTACTACACGGTGACGAACAGCGTGGCCGGTAAAATGGGCGACCCGCGTAGAAAGTACGAGCATCGTTACTACACCAAGAGCTCGACCTGCGGTTACTTCACGTTCTCGTGCAACATCGTCCACGGCTCGAACGGTAGAACGAAAATCTGCAAGCCCAAAGTGCCCACCTATCCGGACGGTACACCCATCAAATGTTGAACGACGAAAAGCGCGACCGATTCATCCGTTTTTTTTTTTCTCACATACTGCTATCGTAGTCACGTAAAAGAACTTAAAAAAAATTAAGCTTCACCATATCTCCAGAGCGATCGTTCAATGATCGTTTACACGCCCAACGATGAGTATTTATGCCTAGCGCCACCCCACGTAGATAATAAGACACAAAAAGTATATGTGACAAGATTAAAATCTCTTTTCATTCTTTTATTTATTGTTTTTTCGATAAATTTATTTTTTCTCGTTTTCCTCGTCGACTTTTTTTTTTTTTTTTTTTTTTTACGGGGTGGAGATTCGAGACGGCAGCACAGCTCCGCCAGCGACTCATCCTTGCCCAGGGGATGAACATTATTTATCGATAGACGTGACAAAGAGTTTGTATCGTGAAGAGGGTTGCCTGAAAAAAAAAGCACTTCCCGATTCTCACATAAGTAATCGATACGTTATATCGAGCAAACATATGCGAGGCTTCTCCTTATCCTACATATTGAAACTCAAGATTAACGATTGGGTTATTCTAAGGAGATTGGAGCACCGAAAATGGGGAATGCGGAGCAGATACAGCGCGCGAAATGTCGAGCAGGCAGCCAGCATCTTTTCCAAAATTCCTGTTTTTATGGAAAACTATCTCTAAACATACCTTTAGTTTTTTTTTTCTTCACAATTGTTATGCTTTTCTTAATGGAATATGTTATAGTGCACTGTTCGCTAATTCTCGATTGAGGTAAATTCTCCAACCTCTCTTTAAACCGACGAAAACAATTTGTTCTATCCTTGGCAATTCAAGTTCAGTCTTTGTATGAAAACGTTCTCCGTAAACTCCAACATTTTTGCCCCGAAACTCCCCCCCCCCCCCCCTCCCCCAAAAATAGTCCACCGCTTCGGTGGCATCTCAAAAGTCACGGACTTTGGCATATCAATTGTTGGCATATTAACGGAAACATATGTAAGGTTTAAGGGGTTACGTGGATTTGAAAATTTAAAAAAATCCATTTTTTTAAATTTTATTA
Organism: Ophion ventricosus; assembly: GCA_963932345.1. NCBI lineage: Eukaryota > Metazoa > Arthropoda > Insecta > Hymenoptera > Ichneumonidae > Ophion > Ophion ventricosus. The sequence goes on along the minus strand of OZ010723.1, from coordinate 17,215,765 downwards.
TATAATAGTACAATATGTCTAGAATATTCTCCCAAAATTTAAAGTCAATCGGAGTAAAAGTCTAGGAGAGAGAGAGAGCCTTTGGAAATTCTCCCCGTTGGGAAAGACCGGCCGGGAGCGACGCAGGTATACGCATTTATCTCAAAACACTATTTTTGACGTCGGTGGACACGATTTCTCAAAAACTGAATGCACCGATCTTATTGAAATTTTGCACACTTCTTCAAAATAGCATTGACTAGTGATTGAACGAAGGTTTTATTTTTTCGATTACAACTAATTTTACAAGGCTATACGTAGTGTAAATTGTACCAAAAATTGAACTATTTTGCATACAACTCTGCGAAAAATTCAAATTTCAATTTTCTTTTAAATGCTTCGTTCAATCACGAGCTATACTTATCTACGAACAGAAAAAAATTTGGTTTTTTAATTTCAGATAAAGCTATCATGAGTTATCCTGACCACCACGAGGACTCTTTTTTTTTTTGAGGGGTCTCCGGAAACCAGGTCCCACCGGCTAAATTTCCCAAATTTTTGGATGATTTTTTTTTAATATTGTTGAATGTTGCTCTTTTATGTGCTTAACATTTTGAATAAAATAATTTATATATATATTTTTTTTAATAAATAAAACATGCTTTTTTTTGGCTTCGAAACCCACGTAACCCCTTAAAGAGAGAGAAAAAATGGGAACAAGAAAGTTAGGGATGCCTCTCGCGCGACCCTGAATAACTTATCCAATAATGCATAATTATTCTTTAAATTTTACAGATACGTTCATTAAAATATGTCCCAACGAGGCACAAAACATAAATTTGATCGCAAACAGTTGCCTTTCCTGCAATTAATTCCAAAACTTATGAACAATTTTTGAGACGTCACCGTGGCGCGTATCCCCTTGAAAATGTTCACTATTTCGTATCCGTTGTTTACTACGTCTAAAAAAAAAAACGAAGAAAACTCATCCTTTTCCATTTTGCACTTTTTTGATTGACTCATCACTTCCAATACATATATGTATATATTTATCCACACACGCCACATAGAAAATAAATAAAATATACATAAAAAAATGTGTGCGTATACATGGACCGTCAACAGTGAAAAATGTTTAATCCTCGAGACCTACTTAATTATAATAAATAAAGTAAATGCCGCAGCTCGGTGATGCTGCAATTCAACAAATAATGGGAAAAAGTAATGGCAATTGTGCAAATTAAAAGGAAAAAATCGGCAATTTGCACCAGAGTTCGCCAAGAATCTTCTGGAAACGGATACGACTCCTCGTACACGTAATTTGCGCGAATAATTCACAGCACGGTATGTACAACGTATGTACATACGTTTCCCATCGACATATGTACACAACTGGAATTAAAATCAGTAGAAAAAAACAATTCAATAGTCGAAAAAATACGTAAAACCGTACAAAAAAAAATAATAATAAAATTATGAAAGAGATATGCAGCGGGAATAATTTAAGATAAAATACCGACAAAAGAATGAAATAAATATGTGCAGGAATGAGCGTGTCAACTAAACGAGGACAAGAGACAAAGATCGTCGTCGTCGTCGTCATGGTAATATTTGAACGATGAGAATTGACGATAACTCTGCTTTTTAAACTCTAATCATTCGGCTTCTCTCTTTCCTCCTCTCTACGATCTCCATCGCTATTTGTACACATTTACAGGATTTCATAGTTAAATTCTCTGCTCCCCGGGTCCGCCTTTGTCGCTTGAATCATGTGCACTGCGTGCGTGTGTGTGTGTGTGTAACATGTTGCACGGATTTCGAAAGCACAGAGAACAAAAGGAAGAAAAATTCTCCTAGGCCTACATCCTAAAGTTCTTTTCTCAATGATTATCGCGACGATTAACGAAACGAGAATTATTACGTTTGCAGCGAAATTGTGCTAAACACGGTGACCGTCGTAATCTGGAACAAAAAAAAGAAGTTAATTGTATCTCCAGTCTCGTAAAAATTTTCTAAACTTTACAAGCATGAAAAAACTATGAGCTTCAGCGTTCTTTCAAGTTGAGCTGGCTTGGGCCAATACTCGAATGGGTGATCGCTCGGCCGCGTACTGGCCGCGTTACGGATCGTAAAAGTTCGCAATTCGAAGCAACGGTGCAAATAAAAATGGCAGGAAATGAATAAGAAAATAAAATTGTGTTCCGTACCCTCGACCGATCCATCGTCATCGTCGTCGCGTCCGCGACCGTCGGTCGTTTCCGTCCCGACCTCAGAGGCGCCGCAATTGTCCGTACTATTTTTAAAATGCTCGATCTGCACATTGGCCGACTCCAGTTGTTCGATGAGATCCTCGTTCGCTCGTTGTAGCCTTCTCACGCTGTTCGTCGCGGCGTCAACCTCGTCTTGTGCGCCCGAGAGTTCTCTCTTGAGCTCGTCGACGCGGGCTCTCACCCTCTTAACCTCAGTCTCGTACTGCTCGGATCTCCTCAGTGCGTGTGACAACTCGGTCGTTTTCTCGGCGAGAACCTTCTTCAACTTTGAGTACGAGTGTTTGAGGTCGAGAAGCTCCTGAATTCGAATACAATTTTTCACAGAGAGAATTATATCACATTTTCATTCTACGTTTTAAAGATGTTGTGACCAAATTTCAATTCATTTGTACTCTTCAAAGATGTTGGATAAATGTTGCAAAAAATGTTCATTAAGCTGAAAAAAAATCTGGCAACGTTAGTCTTTCCATTGATATTTGTAAAGTAGTGGTAGATTTACTGAAACACCAGGAAAAGTAATTTTTTTTTTGTACTTTTTCCAAATTGATGTTATGGGTGTAAAAAAATTGTTTCTAAAAAATCAATAAAAGAGTCTTGTAGGAAATATATTCAAGTTTTCAAAACTGCCCTTTAATTCCCTGTGCGATCATTGGTTGCTGAGATATTGATGATCACCGGCAAACGGATCCTTTTTCATTTAAAGTCGGATATCTCAGCAAAAAATTGACGTAGAGAGATCGACGAAAAACGAAATTATAGTTGAATAAACAAGCTAACTGACGTATGCATTTGTTCGACGGAAAAAAAAATTCCCGAGCCCGTTGACCCTTGAAAAAAAAAACAACAAAAAATTGCAAATTTTTGTCTCGCACTATTTCTTATGATTGCTAAATAATCGTAGCTCACAAAAAAATTTTTCGAAAAGATCTCAAAACTAGAGACTTGAAGCTTCAAAATGATTTTTTTTTCATCTCGATAGGACCATTTTTCACCGAGATAAAACGCTTAAAAAAAAACACTAAAAAAAAAAGGGAAGAAATGTTCCCTGACACTTAAAAAATTTCGACATTTCCAGATTTTCCCTGACAGCCACCCTGCAGTTATTGATTGGACAATATTATTTTACAAAAACCGATGGTAATGAATATTTACTTATTTTTATTATTGTCAAATAGAAAGAGGTTTTACGATGTTTTTTAAATATTTTTTCAAATTGACCAACCTTGTTCCGATCGACGGCTTCCTGCTGTGCGTCCGTTTGTACCGTCGAGACGGGTCTGCCGCCCCTTCGTGACTCGCTTCTCTCCTGTAGCTCGCGAATCTCGTTTCTCAATTTTTTGTTCTCGCGCTCGAGAGAAATTTTGTCGGATTCCAAGCGCTCGCGCTTGCCCCATTCGGCGGCATTTTCCGCCTGTAGCCTCTCCAGCTGCGAGAATGAAGACAGGAGGAGGACGATTACAGAGAGCTCCGAAGGGAGAAAAACCGAGATGAGATATTGGCTCACCTCAGCCCGTAGTTCCGACAGGCGTTGATCCATGCCCTCGCGATTAGATGCCTCGTCGATGAGGTCGGCTTGAGCGGCGCTCAACTCCGTCTGGAAACGTTCCCTCAACTCCATCAGCTGGCGCATAGCTTCGGCCCGACTCTTTTGTAGCTCGTCGCAGCGCTCGCGAAGCTGCGCGATCTCGGCACGCAGCTTTTCCATGCCTCGATGAAGCGACGATTTCTCTCTTTGAAAGCAAGCAAAAAAAAAAATGGATTCTCGTTATAAACAACTGGAAGAAGGAAATTTCCATTTTTTTTTCTGCCTTCGTTTCTTACTCTCTTTCCGCAAAAATGGTTCTGGTAGCCTCCTCCAATCTGAGGCCGAGCATCGACATCTTTTGCATCAAGTACTCCTCGTTGGCGAGCTCAACGGACGACTGTCGTTTATCCGTTTTCTCATGGATCTCGTTGCTCTCGGCGATGAGTTTGGCGATGTCTCTGTCGAGGCTAGCGACCGGGCTCTCGACGAACAATTCCGATGGATTGGTGACGTTCGTCGCGTTCGTCTCATCCGCCGCGAGAAGTTTCGCGATGTCACGATCGAGGCTACCGATCGGGTTGTCTTTGTACAGCTCGACCGCGTGTTTTGGTACCGCGCCCTGAAGGACGTATTCCTCGATGTCCCGATTTGGCGGTGTGTTGCGATGCTCGGCAGGGGCGCAGCACATCTCCTCGCCTGGGCTTCTCCTTGCAATCGAGGTTTCCTTTTGTTGTACGTTAGTCGCGAGAGTTGGCGCCGTTCTTTCGCACTGTTCCATGCTGTTGTAAACCTCGAGCAACTCGTTGACACCGAGCGCTCGTCGTAACTCCGGATCCGACTCCAATATTGCGACGATCTGTCGATCGAATTGACCCGCGTGCTTCAATAACACGAGATGCAACTTTTGCAACTCTTTGCGCAACTGCTCGTTCTGAATCTCCATCTCTTGACCCTCGTGTTTGAAATTATTCGCGTCTTTCATCGCAATTTCCAGCTTGTTGCGAAGCATCTTGGCCTCTTCGCGCGCCTTGTTCCTCTCGTTTCGCACTTTGCTCCATTTTTCACGCCAATTCGCCGTACAATCGGACCACCATCTCATCGTCTTTTCCATCTGTGCCGCGCGCGCTCGCGCCTCCTCCAGTTCCCTCTGACGAAGCGCCTGCGACGATGAAACGAAAAAAAAAACAAGAAAATGAGATTGTTATTTTTTTCCAAAACTCATTATTCTACAGTAAACAAAGACGAATAAAATTCAGGCGAGCAAACCCAAATGATTCTAAACAAACTGTTGAGGACGGTGCACTTGGCGTTGCATTGACTGCACGCTACAGGTTTTTTAGCCTGACGCTACTCTCTTAACGATTCGCACTCTCGCTCTTCGTCCACGAAACAGGCGTTACCTCTTTGGTCTCCCATTCGCTGTCGCCGGTGTAGCGAGGCGACGCGGACGAGGTCGAGCTAGCGACATCGTGTTCCCTGGCGTGTCTGTTGCGCGAGGAAGTTCCGGTGTTCGCGCTCGTCTGCGATTGCGACATCGCAGCTGTTGTGTACAGTGCACCCGGGCCCGGGTCAGCACTAACCTAAATCTTCGAAGCCATACATACGAGCGACGGGAACGCTACACGCGACACGTTTTTTTTCTCCCCCTCGTTCTTGGGTGAACTGAGAGAAATTTCTTTGTTGACCACGTCGTCGTCGTCGAGGTAGTCTCGACCTCGGTATTTGACTGATTTGTGTACGGGACTACGTTTACGCTACTGTTGTCATACTCGACTGTACCCCGATAACGGGACGATTAGAGTGCAGTGAAAAAAAACCGAGTGTATCGCACACGAAATAACGACGTGCGATTCGGGAATATCGAATGCAGTAATAAAGTGAGGCTAGGAACGGCCGGTTGTATCGATGTTACTTTTGTTCGATTGGACACAGAGATGAGGGCAAACTCTCACAGTCGGGAATTTTTCGAACGCGCGTCGGTAACTGACCGACTGTTGGAAAGAGCGTTCTTTTTTTCATTGTTCTTTTAACACGAATTGAGTTGTTAAAAAAAAAGTTCGATTGTTTTTTTTTAGATATGGCTCAATAAAGATATCTAGCGGAAAACGCTCAGAACTTTTTACTTCACCCAATATTTATACTTCAAACCAAACCAAGCCTGTTCCAATAGAATTATCTAAAATTTTCTTACGTTTTGCACGTACCTGAGGTTCGAGCCCGAGGGGATTATTGGCGAAACAATCTGAAAGAACGACGAGGTTGCAGGATAAGCAAAGGCATAGTCAAAGCAATGGGAATGGACGAAAAATGACTAATCTAGTGAATTGATTAATGAATAAATTAATGATCAAGTAAACAAATGAACAGATAACTACTCATGAATAATTAGACACATGAATGAATCACCTAAAATGAATAAATAATTAAACTGCAGTTCTTCAACGCGCGGTCAATTCGCAGCTTCGGCGATCTCCCACGTTCCGTTGTTCCGGGCCAATATTCGGATGGGTGGTTTTCCACCTATCCAAATGGCCTCGTAAAAGTCCACGAAACGAAAACAAACGAATAAATAAAAACAAATAAGCTTATGAAAAATAAAGAAGACAATTGAATAAACAAATAAATAAATGCGAGCGAATGACGTACAGAGACATGTAATGTATACACACGTACAAGGCCCATCTTGTTTTGTTTGCCGAGGGCCCAGCAAAATTATATATTTTACGTATACACAATTTTTCCCCGACCCATGAAAGTCGAGTCGTTAATCGTAAACGTACATATAGTCTTGCTCATCCAATGATCTCCAAGGACGAGGATTGTTTCTTTTTTTTTTTGTTCTCTTTCTTCTTCGTCGAGTCTTAAATAAGAGCTACTAAGTTCAAAGTGTTAATTTCGTTCCGTAATCGAAAATCCTCCCTGTGTGCGTGCCTATGTGTGTGTGTGTGTGTGTGTGTGTGAGATTCATATTATATATTAACAGGCGCTCGCGCACAAATGTTTACTTGTTCCAAAAGGCAAAAGCTTTGCGAATTCTCTCGTTGTGCGGTCGCGTTTCCGATGAGATCGGCGCCGTTCGATTCAACGGATTGATTTGTTGTTTGATGAGCAACGTGGTATTAGTCTCGTCCACCTTCTCGAACATTTTCGCGGTTCGACTCACGCTCCCGGTACGTACGAAGGGACAGGTACGACCGAGTCCTCCTACTCCGGTCGTTAGCCTCGCGTTCTCATCTTCCTCGTCTGTAATGGTGGGGAAAAAAAAAAATCGTAAATCAAGCAGGACGGTAGATTGAAAAATCGGTACGGATGAATTAATTGTGGAAAAGCAAAAGGTTCGATGTACATAATTTTTTTTATATATCGTTGATATATACGCATTGCGAAAAGAAATATGTAAAATTGATTTAAAAAATAATTTGAGCAAGTAGCTTTCCCTCAATTTCCAAAATTCCTACCGATTTTTGGGATTGTACGGTAGTGTAGATTATGCGAGTAAAAAAAACCACGCTTTTTTACGTCTTCACAACACAACGAATAGTCCACTTCCGAGTCAGGCCGGATGCGGCAATTGTTCATTCAAACGAAATTGAAAATTCAAACGAAATTGAAAACAGCCAGCATTGAAGCAGCAAAAAAAAAAAAATAGAAAATAACGCAATACTCACCTCCGGGAATCGAGTTACCAGTTTTACACCAAACCCTAGTGACAACGGGCGTCCTCGTGCTCGTGTCATGACTTTCTCCTCTTGTCTGTTCCTCCAAAATGTTCTCCGTGGGGGCAACCTTCTCGCTGAAATTTTGCGTTTTCTCTTCATCTTCGTCCTCTTCCTCGGCTTGGCCATTTTTGTCCCCGTGCGAGGATTCGCGCCCATCAATATCTTCGGATTCCCCCGTCTCTGTCTCGTTGTCCTGTCGAATGTCGACGGTGCCAGCTTCGGTAATTTCGAGATTAACGAAGCTGCTGAAACTCTGTTTTCTCGTGGCCTCTTCGCAAAATGTATCACGAATAATTTTCGCCTCCTCCGTAATTTCCATCACGTTGCAAACTACGTTAGTTATTTCCTCGACGGAAGTCACCGTGGCTGAATATTCATTTGTCAATTCGTCGCGTCCAATAATATCATCGATCTCTTGAATCAACGGTAAATTATCTTCGGAATCGTCCGCCTCGTGATCCTGAACATTCTCCTCGAGTTCCGTCACGCTGAGAAAATTCTCGTCGCCATTATGAAAATCCTCATTCTCGCGTCCATCGAGTTCGGCGAGTGTTGAGACTTCCGGTCTCGTTAGGTCCTCGCGATCGCTCACAGAGTCTTCCTCCTCGTTGTTTCCGGTTCTTGGGTCTGACTCCACAACCGACTGTTCCTCAAGATCCTCGCTTACCGTTCTATCCTCGATCACGACGACGGGTTGTATGGGCCTGAAAGCCTCGTCACCGTTTCCGGCCACGTCGCCAAACAGCTCGTCGTCGATGCTGGACTTGGTCGGCGACGAGGCTGCTGAAAGATTTCTTCGACTGTTCGCCGACAATGTTGCCATTCGGCCGAGCGCCCGTATCGCGTTTCCTGTCTTCTGTTGTATCACGGTACAACAAAACGGGAAACAAACAACAAAAAAACGCACACGCATGCCATACAAACTTTACTTGGGAGGCAAAGGAGGTAAATTATTCATACGTTGATTAAGGGGTAACACCACTGTGTTGAAATTCTGCGGTTTTGTATTTTTAAAAAACACAACAAATATTTTTGTACCCTTTTTTCGGAATATTTTGGGGAACGAATGGTACGTTTTCTATAAAGCATATTCATTTAAAAAAATGAAATACAAGTCCTCATAGTAGTTTTCTTTCCAACATAGTGGTATTGGCCCCAAAGAGAAAAACAAATAAGGAGCTCACACTTCGTTAAATCCATCTCAGTAAAGAAAAGAAAAAAAACCAACAAACGTGGCAGCTTGCGATGAGAACGCAAATTAGTGTTTATTTTTGTTATTGATTTGCAAGAGGATCGAAGCCTTACCTGCCACTTCCGTCGGACGATGAACTTTTTGAGTTTGTCAGTTGGAAGAGCCACGCGACTCATGCTCTCGGCCTGCTGGGCAAGCCAAGGATGCTCCAGGCACTGCTTCGCCGACATTCGTAACCTTCAAATATAAAAATGCCAAATTGAAAACAGCTGATCTTAATTAAACCCCATTTTCCTGGCAAAGAATTTTTCAAATTTGCACGTCCATCGGAAACTCGAGGAAAAACAAAATTACTCACTCTTTTCTCTTGACCAGAAGGGCGCTAATAAAGTCCTTAGCTTCGGCGGAAATGGCGGTGAAAGCCTTGTCGTCAAAGTCGTAATCGGCTCGTGTTATGTTCGCGAAGGTTTCGGCGTCGTTATCTCCCATGAATGGCGAGAGACCCGTCAATCTGTGTGTAAGCGAAAAATTACGTTTTCACGCCTCCTCTTTATTTCTAATCAGTTTTTTTTTCTTTCTTATCTTTCTTGCGGTTACTTCACGCGATGATATAAAATGCTTGAAAAAAGAGAAGATAAAAAAAACAGGAATGCTTACAGGACGTAACAAATGACCCCGACGCTCCACATGTCTGACTCAGTGCCAATTGGCTCGAAGCCGATTATCTCTGGAGGAATGAACTCTGGAGTGCCAAATAGCACGCGAACCGGGGTGTCCGGATTCAATGTCTGAGCCAGTCCGAAATCTATAAGCTTTATGCGATGGGACGTGCGAGTGTGGCACATTATGTTCTCCGGCTGTAATACAAAATTTAATAAACACAAAATTAAAAGGAATCTTGAAGGAAATTGGAGAGCCGAAGTTTGGAGAATAGGAAAATTGAAAACTGAGGATTGAAGCATGAAAAATAGAAAATTGACGAATTAAGAATTGCAGAATAAAAAATTATAAAAAAACAAATTGGAGGATAAAAATCTAGAGAATAGAAAACTGTGTGTCAGAAATTCAGAAAACAAAAAATTTAAGAGTAACCCAAAGTTAGAGAACTGTAATATGGAGAATAAAGAAACGGAAAAATAGTTTCCTCTTCGCACCAAGTGCGAGAATATAAAATAATTTAAACCAGCATTTTTTTTACAGCCAATTCACAGGACCCTTTTATATCTGGTACTTGATAGGCCGACAAAGAGGACTGTTTCGTATAAATAAAAAAAATTGCCATTTTATTTCCAACAATCGTAATACTAAATAAAAATCAATAAAAATGTTAACAAATCAATAATTCGGTTTCCGTGTTCTTTCAACTACCTACCAACCTTAAGATCCAAATGAACGATGTATTGACTGTGCATGTACTCGACGCCCTCGCATATCTGTTTCACAAACAGTATGCTATCCTTCTCGGTTAGGGTGAAATCATCTGCGACGACTCTTTCGAAGAGCTCACCGCCGGAAATGCTGGATATAAAACACCATGCATGCATTATTCTCTGCAATTACCAGATCGAGGTGGAGAGAGTAGAAAAAAAAAGGTCAGAGCGAATATTAGCACTAACTATTCCGTGACCATGATCATCTCCTTGGGATTCTCAAAGGCTGCAGCGAGACGCAATAACTTCGGATGCCTCAGCCTGTTCATAATGTCAATTTCCTCGTGAGCCTGTTGACGATCCTTCGCCTTGATCGTCCGTACGAATTTCGCCGCAAGATTCAGGCCGCTCGATTTCTCGATGATTCTTCTAACGAGGCCGTATCTCCCCTTGCCCAGTTCCTCCTTCACCTCGTAACGCTCGCCAAAGAGACTTCCATCCTCGGGAGTGACGATGCGAGCCTCGAACGTTGGCTCGAATTCGTCCTCTGAAATTAATAAACGAGAGGCCTCGGTATTTCGAATATTACAACTCCAAAATATAAAATTACCTTAAACTTTATCCGTACCTTCCATTGAAGAGATAAAGAGAGAGAGAGAGAGAGAGAGAGAGAGAGAGACCTAAAATGAAGCGTACTACCTTCTTCCTCGATCTGATTGATTTCGGCGGTGAACACTTGAGACCCGATCTCCTCGTCGTTCTCGCCGGGTACGGTGACGATATCGGACATGGCGCCCGGTTCACTCAGGCCGTGAGCGTTCTCGGCCCTCACGCGGAAGCTGTAAGTGTTCTCGGTCTCGAGTCCGGTTACCGTATGGCTCAGTGAATGATGGGCCTCGGCAACGGCGACCCAGCAGGGATCCTCGGATCTTTTCATCTCGACGCTGTAGCCGGTAACGGCGCAGCCACCGTCGTAAGACGGCGATCTCCAAGTTACGATAGCTTTACCAGATCGTGTTATACTTTGAACGCAAGGTTTGCCTGCAGGTGGATCCGGAACGCCTTTAAACGATAAACGATAAATAATAATAATAATAATCATAATCATAATTACAACCTATGTTGATATTGGTGTTATTATCATTATTATTGCGTTTGTTCTTATTTTAATTATTATGGTTAATAGTAAAAATTGATTAAAAAAATAACAATAGTGCGTTCAATAAGAACAGGCTTAATAGCAATAATAATAATAAAATTTTGCTTGAAGACACTTGAATATGGACATAACATTATTTATAAGTTTAAAAGAAAGGCAAATTTAAATGATTGTAGGGACGACGATAAAATATCAAAGTTGAGGCGGGCTTTAGGAGACCGAAAATTAGATGATTTTTTTGGTTTTTTTTTATTGTGAAAAAAAAACGGAAATTTCCGCAACTCTGACAATAATTTATTCATATTTTTATACATCTCTGGTAATTTTTTCAAGTTATTTCATGCATTAATTAAGATGTAATCTGCTGAGTCCCTTGGCGTGTCCTCATCGTCGTTGTCGATTTGCGGGAATTGTGCAGCTCGCAATTCGCATCTGAAATAGTCCAACAAATTTTTATACATTCTTGAGATGTTTTTTAAGAACATGAACCTAAATTTTGAAAAAAAAATCCAGAATTGAATGTTGGAACGTGTTTAAAAAAAAATGATCGATTTTTAGCATTTTTTCCCGGCATTTTGCAATAATAAATATGTTTTAAACAATGTAATCTTTCCAACTTTAGGTTCATGTTTTAATAAATTATATTATGTAAACGTGTTCCAAATTTGAAGATGATCCATCAATTAGTTTTTGAGTTATGATTCCCGCAAGTTGAAAAAAATGTGGTTTCGAGAAAAACACGTTTAAAGTTTCACAAACGAAAAACTCGAAGTCAAATGTGGTTAATGAAATGATAAAGTGTCTTACCGATTAATCAGCGATTCCGGCACCATACAGCAGTCCTTCGTCTTCCTCATGCAACTCATTTGAAGCTTGCATTTCCTCTTTACGAGCTTTTCGAGCTTCTTTTGTCTCTAATAAACTTTTTCTATTTTGCCGAGCTACGCGTATCTGATCCATTTGCTCGGCATATCCGTAGCTCTGCCTGCCAACTACGATTTGTAGTTCATTCATAACCATGATTAGGGCTGAATTTCTTTCATTGAATACAATAGTAGCAAGAAATGCCGCTACCTCCATTATTTTGTACCCAGAATGGAGATGTTTTGGAGCTGATCGCCAAACGGTCGAGTTTGGGTTTCTTTGGGTTATGAAAACCCAAGCAAACTCCAAGCAAATATCATTTATATACATACCGTTAGAAGGAATCCGAATATCGTTTTGAAATTTTCAGGGTGTATTCTTAAGATATTTTGCTAACGATTTATGAAATTAAAAATAAAATGATTTTTTGAAGCATCTAAAGTGGTTGCCCGCCTTAATATAAATAACTCAAATTAATAAATACTAAGATCGAAATAAAATAAAAAGAGTCAATTTCATACGAGGAATTCGAATGAGTATGTAGACGCGTCAGAACTTTTTCAAAAACGTAGATTTTGCATTCGACACAAGAATTGTCTCGCTTTAAAGGATTGTCCACCAAACGTTCGTTACTTTAAACGATACGAATTTACATGCGTACTTTTTCTGAATTACCCGCCTAATTGGAGCAAAAAGAAAGGAAGCTAAGAGAGAAGTGTCTGTTGGTCTTAGGACAACGCAAAACACTACTGTAGCCTGCCGATGACGTAATTTTAATCTAGTACCGCTTGTTGGCCTGGAGGGCTCGGGGACAGAATTACATAAAATGGCATCGCGTTCCCTTTACGACGATCCCGTGCTACAAGATCGAGGCGGCGCTTCTTTTTCTCCACAAATTAACCCATCTCCTTCGAATATCACATGCGTTCCTATAATTGTAATTAATATTCAAGCTGTGTTTCCGTTACCGAGCTAATATTCTTCGTGTTACCCTAAAAAATAAAAATTGAAATTGATAAATAAAAATACTTCGAATAATTGATTTTTTGTTATGTAGGATGTGATTTTGTGACAAAGAAAATCAGTTACTTTTAACAAAGCAAAGAGTTGATCTTAAAATAACTTTGAGGAGGTGCAACCAAATGAAAAAGAAGCATTACGCCATTTTGCTCGCTATTCAAATCCACTCGGACAAGTATGCGAGCTATTTTTATTTTGGAGTTATTTCGATGTCTCAATATAAATGGAACACCGGATACGTACACGTGCAATATCCCCAATTATTCAAGTGTGGAATATCGAAAATGTCTTTATTTTGTATACTTTTTCTTCCGTACTGCGCCTTTTTCTCTTTTTTTCTATTGAGTACATTTAAAACGATATATTCATGTAAATATCGTCAATCACTCAATTGTCAATAATTGAAAATGCGGAGAGGCCGGTGTGTTAACACCGCCGTTTAGAACAAACCTCGAAAAAGCCTTTGCGACAATAAAGGCAAAGCCTTTTTTTTTTACGAACAATTCTCAAATTTATGCAAATTTTCATTCGCCTGTACATCCGCGCGGTCGGCAAACAATGAACGTGTTTCAAGCGAATTGGAACAACCGCGCGGCTATAGGGATCATAATACGCGACGCGTGCGTTGGGAAAACCGCACGCGACCTTGCGTCATGAAAACAACAACAAAGGCGAACAGTGTGGGCTCAAAAAAATATCCAGGCATTGTATAAGCGCGAGAAATACCGAAAAATATTTCCAGACCGAACAGCTACGAACATTTTATTCGAAAGCCAAAAAAATTGTGACTTTCAAGCGTGTAAAAAAAATCAGTAAAATATGTAGAATATCCATGAGTTATTTACAATATTTTTAGTCAATTTGAAGTTTCAATAATCGAAGAGATCGAAGCTTACATAACTTCTTATCAGTGGAGAATCAAAATCGATAATTATAACAAATTTGATAAAACTGCTGCGAAATGTTCGTGAATTATTAACAATATTTCTGACTGTTTTGTTTTTTAAATGCGAATCGAAAGCCAGAATGATTGAACGATACGAAACATTTGATTGAGCCTGAAACGAGAAGAAAAATAACTCCTTTGCTGAAAAATAATCAAAGGACTCACATGTCTCTTGTTCGCATAACATTGCCGAACCCTTTTCCGAGCCTCAAGGATGCTTTTTCCAAAAACGTAGCTGCATAGCCGAACGGGAATGCGATACTTCACGCAGTTCTTTCATTAATTCGTTACACGATCGATAAATAAAATTTTAACAGAGCCACGAAACAGTCACGAAATACACGGAAAGGCTCGATTATCGTAGATCGATAAAAAAAAACGTCGATTCTTCGAGTCACGTAACACAAATGCACAAATAAATAATTTTCGGAAATACGATAATTACTGTATCAAAAATGATTTTACGATTCTCACGGACAATTGAGAATATTCTCGCGGACAATTTATCAATATGAAACAAAATGTAAAAAATGTTAAAACGAGGAACGAAAAAAAAAAACGACACAACACTACCACACGCGACGGCCAAGCCGCTACTGACGCGGGTAACGTCGCCGGCCGTACCGCGCGCACCGTAGCCAGGAGTGGGAAAAGATGATACGTCACCCGGGCGCGCGTTAAAAGCACGGAACGCGTACGGCTACGCACACGCGCTAGCCCGCTAATCGTATAACAATCTTGTGAGCTGTACGCAATAAATGCGGGTGTTATCGGAGACTACTGCTGTGGCAAGAAAGCCGAGGAGCTGGACCATCTTACAGCGAGATAGATAGATAGAGAGGGTAAGAGAGAGAGAGAGAGAGACAGAGAGAGACAGAGAGAGACAGAGAGAGAGAGAGGTAGGGATTCGTTCTCCACGAGAGATTCCACCCAGAGTCGACCTACGTTTGACCCTATTCTTGTATCCCTCAGCCCATTGCGAATGATGGAATCTTTCATCGAACTGTACGACCTTTCAACCCCCTTTATAAGTTTACAAACGCCGCAGCTCGAAAAATCTTCCACTTTCGAAACATGACGATTCCCTGCTCGGATTAATTCTTTCACAAACTAAACACTAATACGGTATGATGACTGTTAAAAAATCATGGTCTTTTTAGACGTAGACATGTCCAGGAAAGTTTCGAATTCGAAGACTGAGTATGTTGCAGAGCAACGTTTCCGGTCAAATAAAAATTAAACTCGGCGATCATAAAATTGAAATGATAAAATAAAAATGATACAATTAGAATGAAAATATTAAAATAATAAAATAAAAATGATAAAATTCAGGAGATAAAATAAAAATGATAAACTTAAAATGATAAAATAAAAATGATAAAGATAAAATGATAAATTTAAACAATACAATTAAAATGAAAAGATTAAAACGATAAAATGAGCCACGGTTATTGACTCTTGCTGACATTTAATGCACTTATAGAGAATAGAAGAACCTGATCATATTTTGCGAGACCTCAGTAAAAATAAATAAAACATCTAAATACTATTTGAAAGACGAGAGTAAATGACTGATAATTCGCCCTATTTTTTTAATAACATTTTTTAAACCTTGTTGTATCCTAGCACAGACTACGATACGATTGCAGATAAAAAATTGAAGACCGGCAAAGTCGGAAATGGTCAATTAGGGATAGAATAAGCTTTAATATATACATATAAACATACACGTATATATATATATATAGATATATACAATTGCCTGTTACGGAGTTTTAGTCTACAGTCGCAAAAGTGCGTAGGACAATGATGAGCCCTCTCGGGTCTCTGCCACTACGGAGTATGAATTACAAATCGGCCTTGGAGAGGATCCCTCTCGCTTTTATTTCATGCTTGGCGCGCAACAGGCTCGTGAATCTTCTCGTCAAGAAGAAAAATAAATAAAATAAAAGCGACGAGAAGCTGGCCACGATATCATTTATGCTTTCAGAGAATCCCGGTCTTGTGCTTTTTCCCAACAGCGCGTAAGAATGTTTGTCAAAAGCATACAATGAAATTGACACAGCTTGCGCACTTTTGCACGGCTGTGGAAAAGAACGGGTAAAAAGACCTCGAGCAAAACGCGCAATTTAGGAGGAATTTATAGATAGTCGATATTTCTTTGTCGTCTCAATTATCGAATTTCTTTTCTCAACGGTTCGTTTCTTTTTTTTTTTCGATCTTCGTAGGGATCCTAGAGCGTGAATTTTCACGAAAAATTCCTTTCAATTCCCGAAAAATACCTCTCCCCGAGGCGTCGTCGAATGAAAATACGAAGAAAAAAAAATTGATTTTTCCGACCACCCTGACCATTTTTCGCTTGTACCTTCGACAGTAAGATCAACGTATCTGCAATCCCTTCCGGCGATATTCTCCAGCGTGACGGCGTATTTACCCGTTTGCTCGGTAGTCACACCTTCCAAGGTGAGACAAGTGAGCCCGCGGCTCGTTTCAATTTCGGCTTTATCGTCGAGTCTCACGTCCCGACCCTGGAAAAAAAAAAAAACGAAAGCATGGCAGCATAAATTATCGTTACTACAGAGAGAAAAATATGGAGGGCAAAAAATCGCTCAACGTCGATCGGATAAAAATATTCAAGCCTGAGTGCAGAGAGAATTTCCTTCCTGGGAACTAATTAATCGTTAATTAAAATATATTGATCGAAATGTATTCGATCGAATGGAGACGTCCATAATTAACGTGCAATTTAGGTCCACTTTGAGGACGTTGAAAAATCGAAAGACAGCAATGAAAAAAAAGTAAAGCACGAGTTTTTAATTCGTCAACTTTTTTCTTGTCGTTTTTCACTGAGAGTCGTTTACGTTGCGTGTATGCAGTAGCGCATGTTCTCGAGATAATTGATAAGAAATTACTATCGTTGCACATTCCAACGAGTACGCGCAACAACAAACATGAAAGGGAATAAACGTTCGCACGTCATTACAGTGAAAATCTGGCAGAACTTTTTTTTTATCTTGATCTTTTTATTCCACATATCTACACGGAGAGAATTAAATGTTAAAAATTGACAAAGTTAAAAAGATGACAACCCTGAAACTTCGCTTATTATTACTGAGTAAAACACAAATTTTCACGAAAATAAAATAAAATTTCTTCTTCAGATAGAACATTTTACCAGATTTTTTAGTAAATTTTCATGTGTAACAAAATACGCAAAACTTAAATTTTAAAAATATATAATATCAACGAAATTTTACTGTGCATTTTATTATTTTATGCCTTTGAAAAATGTCTATAAAAAAGTATCGTCTTTATAACAGTTATTTTAAGATTTATTATAAAATTTAATGAGTGTTATAGGAAAATGTATTGTGCTTTCGGTAAAAATTATCGTGCGCGCTACCCTTCTTGTATAGTAAAATTTTAGCTACGTATTTGAAATTTTCTGTAACGTGAGTTAAAAAAAAAACTTGTCGCATACGAATTATTATGCTTTTCTCGCTTGTCACCACATTGAAATATATCACGGTAATTTTTACCGTGAAATTCACGACAAAAATTACTTTTTAATTCTCTCCGTGTGGCAGAACGTTTTTTTTTTTTTTATCTTTGTCGATCTTTTTATTCCACATATCTACGCTTGATAATTAAAAAGCTGAGTTTCCGGTTGTGATTTATAGCGGTGAAATTGCCATCACGATCGGTCAGTGCCCGGCTGAACGGCCACCCATCGAAGTATAGGCCCATAAACCGATGCGGCACGAGAGATCGCCGAATTGACCTACTTGTTTTAAAATGGCTATATAAAGCCGTTTAGGAAGAGCATAAATGAAATGACGAATAATTACACAAGGCTTCTCGCTTCGAGGATGGATTTAAAAAAAAAAATGTAAATGTTTGTATTAGCGAGATACGGTCGAGTATCGATCATTTCGATACGAGCTGCAGAGCACGATCGTTTACTTTGGTAAATATCCGATGGAATGTGTAGTAACAGACACTTTCTTGTTACGATTTTTCAAACAGTCGAGACGATTCATCTTTCTTCGATTACACTCGGCACGCTCTCCGTCTCTCTTTCGCGGGCTGCAGTGCCCCCCTCCCTTTCTCTCTCTCTCTCTCTCTTTTTCTCTTTCGTTCTCTCGATACGGAGCGACGAGATAAGATTGCTTGTGTTTCTTGTGAAACAAGGAACAGCGGTGTGTCGAGCCTCACGCGTTATCTTCTTTCGTTTGGTTGAAATACGGGCACATTATCTCAAAATAAAAATGGGAAATGAAAAAAAAAAAAAAAAAAACAAAAAGCGTTCTTCAAAGCTGGGGTCTTTTTTTCATATGGTAATATGCGGGCGAGCCACGTTTCGGCCTCGTTTCGTTAACGATAAATCGTGCGTGGAACCGTCAGCGAAATATTCTCTACGTGTACATTCGAGAAAGTGTCACACTTCTTTTTTTCTTTCTCGCGTCAATGGCACCGACACGAGTACAATCGAATTTTTCTTTGTTTTCCATAGGGGGGGACTTTGACTTTTTGGGAATTAATTATACGATGAGTATCTGGGGTATTTTTTTTTAATTGATTGTAAGATGAGTATTGGTGTTTGAGACGGAATAATTGGAGATTATGAATTAAGATTAAATTTTTTTTAAATTAATTAATTATTTAAAAATAATTATTTTGTTATCTGCCGAACGAGATGACGAAAAATAAGATTCTCTCGAACGATAACCAACACGATATAATTCATAAATGAATTTATACATTTGTCAATTATTTATACTAA
Source organism: Ophion ventricosus (assembly GCA_963932345.1). Lineage (NCBI taxonomy): Eukaryota > Metazoa > Arthropoda > Insecta > Hymenoptera > Ichneumonidae > Ophion > Ophion ventricosus. Next base: position 17,196,938 of record OZ010723.1, on the reverse strand, counting down.
TTGTCATATATTATTATTATTAAACATTATCATTGAATATATGTGTTGAATTTTGATAATTCGACATTGTTTATTATTTATACTTTACTCGTGGCTCATTACTAATTATTATCGATTTATATTTCGATTTTCTAATTACTTCTCGTTTATAATTATTGTTCATCATTTATACTATGTTTTTTTGAATAATAATTATTTATTATTCATTACTTATGTATAGGAGTATTTTTTTATTTATACTCTTTATATTTATTATTCATAATATGTTTTTTTAATAATTATTTGTTCTCCAATGTATTGATATCTCAAAAATGAAGTGTAATGCAATTTATTTTTTAAATTAGTTCTCAAAATTGCCATCGATTTTTGGTTTGCGCTAATTGTAGCCCCCTTAAGACCACGTGGCCGTTATTTCCGTGTGAGAAGCTCACCTTTCTCAACCACCGGACCCGCGGCTGGGGCTCGCCGTCGAAAGTAGCGAGAAGCATGACCTTGGTGCCTCTCAGAGCTATGACATCCGCTGGAGCTGCGAGGATAACTGGCGGCCGTGTCCCCCGCGTATTCTCGGCGAAGAATCGTGAATTTTCCTTGTGGATCTGCTTCTTCGCATCTGGCAATTCCTCGTTGGGAACTTCCAAACCTGCGAACTCGATATTATCGTCAATTTTCACCGTGACGATCTCTTCCTTCGGCATTTTTGATATTTCGTGGCTTTCACCCGATAGCCCGAGATCCTGAGGCTCTCGAGGACTTCCGGGTCCGAGATCCTGATAGTCTCTAGGACTTCCGGGTCCGAGATCCTGATGGTCTCTAGGACTTCCGCTTCCGATAAATATCTCAGGGACCTTGAGCGAGCGTGACCTCGAGAGATTCCCAACTCTCGTCGGGATCATGGATCCGTTCGTTGTCGTCGTCGGTCGCGAACTTCCGTTCGATCGTTTGTTCCCTTCGTTCGTTTGCCCCGGAGCGAGGCTCTTCGTCGTTGATTTCGCGGCGTTAACAAGAATTTCCTTGTGTGTCGAATGTTGCCTCGGCATCGACGCACTGCGGGCGACTTTCGTTGACACCGGGACCTTTTGACGCGGAGAGTTTTGGGTAGTGCCGTTCTTCCTCGTCGTTCGTATCTGATTGTTCGTTCTTCGCGCGGGATCCGAAGACTCCGCCGGTGATTTACCATTCCTGCGGACGGGAAAACGATTAATTGCGAGAAAACGCATTAAGCTTGTCGAACGACAGAGTACAGAGAAAGTGAAGAGAGCTTTGAGGATATTTCTTCTTCGAGGCTTTTTTCTTTGTCGCGGGTAAAGAGACGGCGATACTCGCCTGTGTTGCCACCGCGGTAAAGTCGGGCTCAACGTTCCTCCTCGACGGCTCGTACTGTCGTGCGCGTAAGGACGAAGATGCGTGTCACCTCTGATTGCCGAAGTTATCGGACTCCTACTGTAGATCGAGTAAGTTCTCGGCGAAGCGCTTCGCGTTCGAACCGTTCTCGCGACCGAGCCTTGACGGCCTAGAAAACCGAGAACACACACAGAAGAACACACACGGATGTGTTACCGCATAAATAATTATAACATACCAGATGTTTATCAATAAAGTTGATTTTGAAAAGTAAAGGTGTAATATCTGTTCGATCAAAGTAACCCCAAAACAATAAAAATCGTTGTAACTTTCGATGTCGTTGACCGTTTTTTTTCTTCTATAGGAAAAATGCTCCTTCTTCTTATTTTATTTTACTTGATGTATTTTACTTTATTTACTTTATTTTACCTCCGATTCTCATTAAGAAAAAGGCTGATATCAAAGTAATCTCACTCTCAGTATAACTTTGATCACCACTAATTTGTTTTCTCATTTATTTTTAAATATATGATATTGTAATTTGAAAGATAAAAAGACAAATAAAAGTTGATGTTGCCATTTGAAACAATTTTTTTTTTCGATACTATTTCGAGAGATACATTGATTTTTATTTCAAAATTGATCAAAGTGACCCCAATCCACGGTAATGTGTATGATGAAATAAAGATTTCCGAACCTCTGATGATCTCGAGTCTGGCAGTGGCCTCGGTCCTTCCAACGTCGTTTTCCAGTGTAATCCTGTAAAGTCCCGCGTCCTCGTGATTTATTTCCGCGATCTCGAGTATCCTCACGTCGTCCTTTTCCGTGAGGGATATCCTGATGGTCGGTGTAACGGGAACGCCGTCCTTGTCCCAGATCACCCAGGGCGTCGGGTGACCCGCGATTGCGCATTGAAATCTCACGGTCTCGCCTTCCTCGGCAACGCGATTGTGCGGAACTGCGTAAAACTTTGGACCGGTCGGTAGTCGAGGGCGTCGCGCGAGGGAGGAACGCGAACGCGGTGGTCTCACCGCTGGCTTTGGTTCCCGACGGCCTGCGATAGACCGAAGAGCAAAAGTCGTGTGTCAAAGGGATTACGATTAGTGCGAGAACGAACCCAGGAGGATATTGCAACGCGCATGAAGATCAGAATGCGTTCAAAATCCAAGGCGCGTCCATTGGAGTTTTTACTTAATCTGGTCTCCATGAGCACGGGGCTTGGAACTCACTGCTGGTGATACAGGCAGGCGATAAACTACGAATCGGCGTTGATCTCGGCGTCGAGATGGGCGTCGATTCGCCCGAGAGCAGACCGATCGGTCTTATCAATCGTCTACTCAGAGCGCTCTCCTTTCCCTCTGGCACTATAACACGTGCAAGCGTGCACAAGACACAACGACGTTTTGACACTTATTGGACGGACGAGAAAACTCCTACCGTTAATATCCAACTATGGATAACGTGGTTTTAATTTTTGGTGAACGTTTTATTTTATTTTTTTACCATTCGCTAAGACAGAGATTATTGAGTTTAACAGAATTCGATTCTGGTGTATCGAATCCCGTTTTCTTTCAACGTACTGATTACGTTTTTTATGGTAGCCGATTTTTTTCTTCATTCAATTTCGTTTGATTGAGCAAATCATATGAAAAAAATTTTAAGTCAATTCGATTCATATGGAAAATTCGGCCTTGGTCTTCAAATTTGAATCACTGAACAATTAATTATTAGTCGTTGAGCAAACGTGCGCGAGCCTTAAAAAAGTGCAATCCAGTATTCGTTTTTAAACTCGCGTTACCACGTCTATTCCCCTAGAAAAAAAAAACTAGAACAAAGACGTTCACGTTTACGGAGCATTGTTATATCGGTTGAGACAAACATTTATCGCTGTTCTACGGTGAAGCAGGACACGGATGATATTCGCAAAGCGAGAGTTCCTTACCGTCAACGATCAAACAAGCCGAGGTGAAGGCCTTTCCGAGATCGTTGTAGGCGACGCATGTATATTCACCCTCGTCCTCCGGATACACGTGTTGTATACTCAATCGCGCCGTCTCACCGTCGAAATCAGCCGCGAAATCCTCACCGAGTGGTACTAACTGAAATCAAAGAGGATTAGAAGGATCCATTGTGCGCGCGGTAATGCAATTATTATTGGGCCTCGGGTATCTCGGGATTGCTCGTTGAAACTGACGCAGCAGTTCTACGCGATGTCTGCGAGGATTACGAGAAACTTTGAAAGTCATCGTCGACGCGGATCTGAACACTCGTTCAACGAGCACTCTCGTCAAAGATGCTCCTTTTGCGTATATCATCGCTGGAATATTATTGTTGAATATTCTCCGAGAATACATTGTGATAACAGTTATCGGTAAACAAGAGGAATACGATTGAGAAATTTATTAAGCGATATTTGTGTTTGAAGAAATTGCATAAAATCGAGTTGAGACATTACCTTGCCGGATCTTTCCCATCGGACGTCGGGTTCGGGAGTGGCGTGCACTCTACAGATAAGGGTGATCGCGTCACCGTCGCAACATCTCAGATCTCGCAGAGGCTGCTTTATGCTGGGCAAGGTTTGCACTTTTCTACAATCATTTCGTAAGAAACATTTTTTTGTTAGCATAAAGTGCTTCGACGTCCCTTTATTTTTACATTTCGGGACCATACATTGTCTTATAACGTTAATATTTCATAGACAGCAAAGCGCAGAATCAAGTGACTTTACGCACATGTAAAGTTATACTCAATCATATATCCGGATAATTTCACTATTATGATTTTCCCATTTTCCTAGGGAAACTCTTTTCTAGGTACGATAAATTTAAAATAAAAACGAATATTTACCCGTGCTTGATAGATGTGTGTTCCATGCCGCTGTCGCTCTTCCCCTGTCCTCGCGCATAAATCTGCAGCGATATTATAGCCTTAGCCTCGCCATGACAATTCTTTGCGATGACGGTGTAAGCGCCTGTAAAATCGAGCTTGGCGTATGGTATTTCCAAACGATACTGCGGTCCGGCACCGACTCGCCGAAAATGCGGGGCGTCTCTGTAATAATCCGGCTGTAACGAGAACAAATAAATTTTCGCTCAATTTCCAACGCTATCATTCTTTTTAGCGAGCCGCAAACAAAACAAAACCGGCCTATCATTTCTCAACGATCTTGCACGATCCAGTGATCAGGATTAATATCCTGTCCTGATCAGATTGAGACGAGATACGCGGGGAATGAATCGGTGTACGAAAAAAAAAAAACGGATAATGACAGATAAAAAGAAAACAGCGGGAAGAAAAGAACGTATAGTATTATCATGTGGTAAGATGCCTTTGGACTTTGAGAGCTGTCATCCATATACGGAGCGAAAGTTTGACCAACGACTCTCTCGTATACATTGTAACATGGACATATATATATATATATATATGCGTGAAGGGTTTTTAGTTTACCAGGGCTCTTCACTCTCCGCGAACAAGACCGCTCTCTATTTTTACGTGTCTAATTGCCAGCGCGCGTCCCCTTCTCTCGCCTCTTTTTTCGCTGATTCTTTCCGCTTTTCTTCTTTCGCAATTATTCGCCACTCCGGCGAGAGAGACAGGCGGCTCAATCTTTTTGGTATTAAAAAAAAACCCTCGACACACGGGAATAATCACGGGATGTAGCGACTCGTGCGCCGCAGTTCGAAGATTATAACATCGGGTCTACAGATTATCGGACAGTCTTAATGGCAGACCGATGGACTCGAGCACAGGTTTGCTCATTACGTATGCCTCGTTTTTCGCGAGGTCGAGGAATTAGCAAATATACTTGATCGGTGATTATTTAACGAGCTCACGCGCCGTGTTGAAAAAAATTGATTTGATCGCACATTTGAGTAAGCGCTTCGATATTGCCGGGAGCGGCTTTTTATCTCTTATTTTCTTGATCGTATTTTAATTTTACAATTTTTCGAAGCAAGATCGGCCAATGACCAAAGAAATTCAACGAGACTTACTTTTTCGCGAAATATTCAACGGCTTGTTGGAAATAGAGGCGAAAAAAAAAAAATTCCAAAACTGATTCAAAAGAGTCGAATGAATGAGAAAGCTGCAGTTGTTTATTTTTTTCTCAATTTATCCGAGCGTAACTTCTACGGAATACAAGGTCCGTGCTCATTTTTCCGCTAAATACCATATAAAAAGTTTGTACCTCTAATTAAAAATGACACTGCGCGAATAAAAAGTGGAGTCGATTACATCGGCGCTAGTTTTCGTTCGTTTCTTGTGACGCGGGACGCGAGAAATCGGGCACGCGACTCGACTGCAAACTCGTCGTTGTTCCCCAAATACGAGAGCGCGCGCACGATCGCCGCCCATTCTCGTCAACGAGTCTCGCGGCTAAACAGCGAGGAAGAGAATTGAATAGGCTGGCCGTCGGGCTCTCGCCGGGTTCCATATTCGACCTGTCCCGCGTTCGCCTAATTCAACACAACAAGGGACCTCACAACTCACACAACTCACACTTGATTTAACTAGAATAAAAAGGTGTGCGCGTATTTATACGCGAAGTGGTGGTGAGTCCGCAGGGAAAACTCAACGCTGCGAAACACGACAGTAATTTTATACTGACGTCATTCATCGGGTTATTTATGTTGACAGTTTCACAAATGGGCCCCGTGGCACTTTGGTCAGTCTCGTCACGAACTCAACGAACATTCAATCATCCAGGTACTTGAATCCTTTGACGGGAAATTTATCTTCTAGAAAGTACGAACACTCATCCTGATCGAGAGAACAATCGTTACGTATGGAAATGAGACTCTGACCTGGTTTTTTTTTTGTTGTTGATTTTTCCCTCTTTTTATTCCTCGTTCTGTCACACCCGAATCGTACAAAAATAAACTCAAACGAACGCCATCGTTTTGGATAGGGGGAAAAACGATCAGGAGGTAAACCTTAGAAGGTACACGGAGAGAATTAAAAAGTAATTTTTGTCGTGAATTTCACGGTAAAAATTACCGTGATATATTTCAATGTGGTGACAAGTGAGAAAAGCATAATAATTCGTATGCGACAAGTTTTTTTTTAACTCACGTTACAGAAAATTTCAAATACGTAGCTAAAATTTTACTATACAAGAAGGGTAGCGCGCACGATAATTTTTACCGAGAGCACAATACATTTTCCTATAACACTCATTAAATTTTATAATAAATCTTAAAATAACTGTTATAAAGACGATACTTTTTTATAGACATTTTTGAAACGCATAAAATAATAAAATGCACAGTAAAACTTCGCTGATATTATATATTTTTTAAATTTAAGTTTTACGTATTTTGTTACACATGAAAATTTACTAGAAAATCTGATAAAATTTTCTATCTGAAGAAGAAATTTTATTTTATTTTCGTGAAAATCTGTGTTTTACTCAGTAATAATAAGCGAAGTTTCAGAGTTGTCATCTGGTTACCTTTACTGCACGGTAATTTTTAACATTTAATTCTCTCCGTGTATGAACTAATATGCTTGCCAGGACCGTTGAATCTTCGTCGAGTACCCTACATGGATATTTCTCATCTCTGGTGAACCTTATAGAGTCAAAGACACTCCGACTTCAGCACTCGAGCCACTTTTTTCATATATTTATCCATGTGTTTTTTTTTAAATCCATTTATGCGTAACCGAGAATTTTCCGAGCCTTAATTGAAATCACTTTGCATGTAATAAATCAAAGCCTGCAAGGCGTGGAGAGATAGCAACGCGTTTATTTACACGGTAAGAAGGAATGTGCCAATGAGGAGGAGGAACCGAAGAGCGCGCGCTTGGAGTAGCGATCGACTACTGTCACATTCGTAAATAAAAAGTCGTTCCTACTCGCGACGTTGACCAAAAGTGGCTTGCCGCTTCTCCAAACCCCGGCGATGGTCGAGCACTTGGTATTATTATTTTTTAACATTTTTTTTTATTCATTACGATTATCAATTGATCCTGAGGAATGTTTTTCCAGTCCCTTTCTTATCGCGATCCCACGACTATCCACCCAATCTGTTTCAATTCCCAAGTACAATTTCGCGCCCGTATGTGTGCTCAAGGGAATTCTACGGATCCATTAATCCTATCCGTCATCGATAAAGTGCGCGAAAGTCTGGCGAGCTCGAGTCGGCGCGAAGTTTTCGCATCTGCATCTCGTAGGAGTCGCGTAATTGCCATTTATCGCCGAGAGACAGCCCCGCGCGAGGAGGAGAAAAGAGAAGAAGTAGGCAGGCGATAAAGAATTGCGACTTGTGAGTAAGCCGCCGTGAAATCAATCACTTCGAGAGGTATATAGGCGTGTACAAAGGCTAATATGTACAAAATCTCGAATCGAGACTGCGAAAGAGAGAGAGAGAGAGAGAGAGAGAGAGAGAGAGAGAGAGAGAGAGAGAGAGCGAGAGAGGGACAAAGATAATAATAAATGAAAAGAGAGTCCGCGGTGGGAGAGACACTCGCGGGCAAAAATAACATCGAACATTGGATACCCCCCCGGTGTATAGGCGGGCAAAGTGTGTGCGTATTCGTATTATGCTAGAGAACCGAATACGGGTATAATGTAGGTATGTCATTTCGGTTCGCGAATACCTTGACCTACATCGAGGGCTGAGCACACACTGTGTGTGTGCACGAGGCAAAAGTCATCCATGTTTTGTATGTATATGGAAAGAGGATTTTGAAGACATTCGAGGACCGTCCTCGAAACAGTGAGATGTGCTCATAGGCAACGCCAACATAAATATAAGCCCCCAGCATCACGACACTAGACACGTCATTCATCGATCCCAAATTGCGCAACGGATCACAAAACACTATGCAAATAATTGCTCCAAAAGTTCGACGATAATCGATTTTTTCACTTCGCTAACTGCACCAACTCGCGGGGCCCATACGACGATATAAATTCGCGAAAGTCTCGCAAACTCGCTGGTGAAATTTCACGTTATTGATTTGACAGCGATTTGTAATAGTTGCGATTCAGTAAGGATTTATACCTGACTCTTGTGTAACTTTGAAATATTTATGGGGCAAGCACTCGAGAGGTTGAGACGTCGAAGATTTGTTTGCCGATATTTTGTCAATGCGGCAGTATTTTGATCGAGCGAGAGTTCGACTTGCCGATGTCGTAAATCTAAAGTTGAAATTAAATTGACTCTTTTGCAGGAATCGCTACGGGAGAAAAAAAAACAGGCAAGCACCTTTAAAGAATCCTATGCATTTTTCATGATCAATACGCTGCACGGTCTCGCGAAGAAAATTAATTGTCGTGTAGTTTTGGAACATTAGCAAATTCGTTACAATTTCATCGGACCATCAACAGACAGAGAGAGAGAGAGAGGGAGAGAGAGAGAGAGAGAGAGAGAGAGAGAGAGAGAGGTAGAGCAGGAGTGACAGAAATTCTCGAGGGACAAGTCGTGTAACCGCTATCGTGTAATCCCTCTCGTCCTCTGGGAATGCCCGGGGAGCTCAACGATCGAGAAAATTTGTTCTCCGTGTAGACTCTGAAGCGTGTGCACACTCGCGATAGAGATATTCGACGATCGAGAGAGGCAAACTCGGCAGCGAATGATCCTCGCGGGACACGTCAGTCCCTCGTAACCATTACTCTTTGCCGTACACAAGTGCGAAAATTATATCACATATCGGGGAAAAACCAGTGAAGAGCGGGAAGCTTGACGATTCAATGGCAAAGTTTACTCGGCAAGTGACGTCACCGTGACAAACGCCGTCTGGCGGAAATTGAAAGCTTTTGTTATTTTGAATAGTAGCAAATCATTGAAAAATTATGGTACGATATTGTGGATCAAATGTTGATTCTTACTCTCAAAAAGTCTCGTAGCCAAATAACTTCCGGTTTGGGGTCGCCGATCACTTCGCACAGTATTATTACCGTGTCACCCTCGAACGCTTCGGTCGACAGTGGCTTCGTGACGAACACCGGTTCCTTCGAGTATCTGAAAACGAAGTTTCTAGGTGTTAGCCTATCATTAAAAAAGAAAAAACTCCGAGCAATGTTGGGTTAAAATTCCGAAGTTTTGATTTCACAGGCACCGAGGCAAAATCACGAGGAAAAAAAATGTTGATATTTTTTTTTTAATCGAAACACGACTTTTTGTCGAAAGGTTGACACGATAACTGGCACGATTGATAACGATTTTCAAAACCCGCGTTTCTACAATTATGAAATTACAGCTTCTTCTTTTAAAGCGAATATATGCGCCGGAAGTGACATTTCGCGAAACTTCGTTATCAAACTCGCTGGAAAATTCACTATATTTGTTTTACGACTCGTCGTGCACGCGATAACCGCACTGATATATTTCGTAACGCAAGATTTTTTTTTGTTCCGTGAGTCATTTGGCGCACTTACGGTACATCCATCGACTCGACGACGTCCGGTAACGACTGACTTATGCTCGATATTTCTTCGTCCATCGAACCGATTACGGTTACTCTCGTTGTGCTCTCGGCCCGTCCCACCTCGTTCGTCGCGGTGCAACAGTAGAGTCCTGCGTCCCGTGGGGTCACGTGCGCCAACGAGAGCTCGACGCTGCCATCGTGATTCAACGTCATCACGGTACTACGGCTCGGCCGCAAGCGGTGACCGTCCCGATGCCTGTGCAATTCGAAAACGCGACAACATTCGAGCGATTTGATTAATTATAAATTTTTAATTGATCTTGAACGATTTGGCGTAGGCAAATGTGCAGATTTAAATTGAATTGTAATTTTTTTTTTTCGGAATAATAAATTGAGCATGGATTGACTGATTCACCAGACTATGCCAACAGTGGGATAAGCCTCGATCTGCGCGGTCATGCGAAGTTCCCCGTCCAACTTCACGGTGTAAACGGCATCTAGGTGCCGGAAAAATTCCGGCCCGACGTAAGCGCGAATCCCCTTGTCGACCACCAAATGACAACGACAGGAGACCGAGCCGTTCAAGTTCCGGGCTTTCGCCATGTAAATGCCGGAATCTTCGACGCTCGAGTGGCTTATCTCGAGAGTATGGAAATGGGACTCGTCGTCCCAGAAGGAAATATTGTCTGCAATTATTGGATATTTAGTACTATAGATTGCACAATTTCGCATTCTTTTTTTTTTTTTTGTATTATATATTAAGAAACTATTTGCAATTTAGTATTATCTATTATGCAATTATTTTTTATTTAGTATTATACATTGTCTTGGTAAATAAAAAGAAACATCACTCAGAGGTCCATTAAGGCCTTAGGCCACTCTAGGATTTTCCAAAAATCGATTTTTTTTGTTAAAAATGTATCTTAGTACCCATAAAATTATATTCCAAAAGATTATGGGTGTGAAAAATCTCTAAGTACTCGATTTTCGAATTCTAGCGCAACCCGTCTTGATTCATGTCGTGACGTTCTATTAACTTTAAACGCGTTTATCTCAAAACTACATTTTTCAAGTCGACCGAACTCATAACTCAAACAAATTTCAACCGATTCACTTCAAATTTTAACTGCATATTTAGAATTACATTTTCTGAGGCACTACGTAGGATTCTAGTCAATTACGTGTATAATAAAACCCCTATTTTGTAATTCCGATTTATTTGATGGTATCGCTGAAAAAAAATCACAAAATATGCCCCTTTTTGGCCTCTAGAGTGGCCTAAGGTCTTAAAAAAAATACATCTAGCTAGTGATAAACGTATTAGTTTAAAAAAAAATATTGTCCAGCCAAAAAAATCATATCCATAGTACAGTTTCAACATTTACCGTCCGGATAAATCTTTTCGCGATTTTTGTACCACGTGACTTCCGGTTCCGGATGGCCGGAGACTTGGCAAGTGAGTCTGACCGGATACGTCATTTGTACTCTTCTGTCCCGCAGTCTCATCGTGAATTCCGGTGGACGTTCCTCGTTGTTCGGTTCGAGAGTTCTGAAGTTCGATATATATTCATTATTATTACAGTTCATTTCGAATATCGCATTTTTCGTACTCTACTAATTTTGAATGGCTCGAGGCGCTTGTACGGAACAAGTACAATTAAAGCCCGAAGACTAGATAGAGTCCGAAGTTCGGTGGTGAGACTGAAAAATGTGTATCCGAAAATAAAAAAATAGAAATAAGGGCGTTTGGAAAAAGATGAGTTTGAGTGAAAAAAAAAACAATGTCGATACCTCATTCTTCGTAATTTCTCATCGGCCTCGACGATCTTCGGATCGGTAACAACTTGGACTCTGGCAAAGGTCGAAACTCGTCCAGCAGGATTCGTCGCTTCGCAAACGTATCGTCCCGAGTCGTTTTCCTTGATCGATTGTATCGTCATGGTGCACTTGAGGCCGTGATAATGCGTCATGTATCTCGGATCGTGAATCGTCTCGACATCGGTTGTGTCACGATACCACTTGACATCCGCACGCGATTCGCTGCGGACCTCGCACTCGAGATGAAGCGTCTCGCCTCGCAATGCTTTCAGCTGACCGGGCAGGATTTTCGTGAATTCGGGGAACTTCACGACTTCGCGCACAGTGACGGAATTCCTCATGGTGATCGTTTCGCCCCAGCCGTAACGGTTTCGCGGTGTTACGCGAAACTTGTACTCGCCACCGGGCCGCAAATTGAAGGCGTCGAACGCGTTGACGGGCGTGATCCCGAGCTTGATCGAAGTGCGATGAAAATAAGGTATGCGTCGTTGTAATGTCAAATCAAAGAATGGTTATTTGAAAAAAATGCTTAGGACAGACGAACGAACGTGACAAATTTAGAAGATTTCTCGGCTACGGGAAACTTGAAAAGCACGATAAAAATGAAGTTGAAGCTTTTTACCTCGGCCCAACGAGCTCCGCCTTCGCCGCCGAGAAGCCAAGCGTCAACTCTGTAAGCAACCACTGGAGCTGGACCATGCTGGATGGCTTTTCCCCAGCTCAGGGCCAACCAGTTTCGACCTCCATCCACGACCACCGGCTCGCTCGTTATCGGTCCTGGCACTTCTGCTCTCCGTCATATTTGGATTTGTAAAACATACACGATGGATTAATAATTTCACAACTATGTCCACCGAATAATATATTGCTCAATACGATTTACGATTAATCTTGCGATCAAATTGGCCCGCTTGGAGCTTTTTTCTCAATTTTTCAAATATTGTTCAAATGCCTATGGGCAAGTACCTTGATGACCAACGAGAAATTCTAAAAATTCGTGAATTGAACAACTCGTTTTCTCGATCCATGACTGTCGCAACTTTTCTATGGATAATTCCGGCTCGAACACGGAATCTCCGAGAACTTCGACACTTTTATCATCACCGGCCGCGTTCATTTTTCCTCTTGCCGATGATTCATAACGATAATTAAGCGAGGGCAAAGGAAAAGGGAGAATCTAGTTTTGAATAGCTCAACGATTGGATTGCCACGAGTCGGGCGCGTACTGAGAAATATGCTTGAAGATTTTCGGCGTAACGCGTGTGTCGTTTGGGTAGTAGGAGGAGAACAAACAGAAATAGCTGGACGCTTTGATGTCCTCTCTCCTTCTGGGCGAAGGGTGTCGGTGGAAATTCCTGAGACTCGTGAAAATAGGTGGGGCCGTGAGAAAGAGTGAGAACAATTTTAACTCGCGTGTAAAATTCGAGTCAGCTATAATATTTGGAATATATAAGCGAACGTGTGTACACATGAGGCGTTCCATGCTAAATCTTTGCGATCCTCACCGCCAAATGAACTAACGCAAAGAAATTCATACGAGTTGAAAGAAACGCCTTAAATTCGGTGACTTCCGGTACCGTTTCGGTATCAAAAAGTGAAGAAATTTGAGGACAATCGCACGTTTCATAAAAGAGTGTTAAATTATTCTGATTTTTTTGTTACCTTGATAAGGCTAAGGTGGCTGGTCTATATTTTAATTTTTTTTTCCCCTCCAAACCGATGTACTGAAGCTTGCGAAATTTTAAATGTCAAGACGTATAAAAAAAAACGGCTGCAAGAATGGTTGCAACAGTTGCGTACATTTAGAATGGAACGGTCCATATCCGCTCATAGGTGGTTCCGTTCTGGTCGTCATTTCTGACTTCTATCTAGTTCACAGAGAAGAAATATATATTAGTGTCTATCCAACTCTCTCGCTCTTGCGTGTTACAACCGGGGGAGTACACTGACACTAGGTGTCATATATTTTTAGAACATCTAGCCGGTCCCTCAAGATCGTCCGAGTGTACTCTTCTCACACATGAGATTGAGAAAAGCCCGCGAGAATTGGGGCACGAAATTTTTTGGCTCCCGTTAGATTCGTAATTGGGGTGTCATCGCGACGAGCTATTATAGCTCGTAGGAACGTGAGTTAAGGTCGCCTTTTGCGAGTGTTTGATTAACCGTGAAACCTCGCTCACGTTTTAGGTACGATCTCTCCGTGTCGTGGATACTCGTCAACAGGTTGTCGGTGTCCAGAGTACCCCAGTCCGGCGAAGGAGTCAACGACCTTGCGCGTTGTTTCACCTTTCGTCATTGGAGAAGCGTCAAAATTCATTTTTATTTGTCAACGATACGTTGAGTATAAGGGCTGAGAAACAATAATGTGGATCGTTTGTACCTTGACAGTGTAGAAAGTTCTGTCGCATCCGTAACGATTTTTCGCCATTATGCAGTAAGTCCCCTCGTCCTCGATCGCCGCACGTTTCAGAGTAAGACGCACGTAATCGTCGCTCGACTCCTTGTACGATCGCGAACCGTTCGTTATGTCCCGTAGTCCCTTCATCCAGACGACTACGAAATAGAAAAACGCATTCGAGTCGCGTCTTGCTCGTGTCAAGTATCCGCGTAATTGTAACATTTTATTGAAACTCGTTTTGAGAACGGTTGCGAATTAATTTGTTGTCTGTTAAAGAATGGCATTTTATAAACAACATTATCAATATTCGACGTTCAATTTTCAAGTAGTGGTGAAAAAATGACAGATGGAAATTCAGCTTAAAAACTAATTTTCTTGTTTTATTTTCGAAATAAATTATTCTGAAATTGATTTATTTACATGAACTAATTGATTTTTGCGAAACCCGGATAGAGATACTTAGAGCTGACTTATTATAAGTTAGAAAACTTTTTTTAAATCTCGACATTATTTTTCACCAATTACAGCTACCTAAGAAAAATATGTATATTTATTTACTTAAATTTTGCGTTTTTTCAATAGCTGTAATTGGTGTGAAAAAAAAACGATATCGAGATTTAAACAAAGTTCTTTAAAGCTTTAATGGTCAGTTCTAAGAATCTTCAACCAAATTTGGTAAATATGCATTACTCTTTGAATGATTAAAGTTTAAATTACTCCTAAATGATTCAAGTTTAAATGATTAAAGTCCCAATTACTCCTCGAATGATTTAAGTTTAAGCACTGCGTGAATTTTCCTTGTAAATCAACTTAAAAAAATGTTCGTGCGCTACCAGAGACTCGAGTTAGAGTTCAAGTTTAGTATTAATTTTTGAGCACCTAATACTCTTGTTCGAAGTTGATACGAGGTGATTTTTTTTTCATTACGCCTTAGTCATAATAGTTATTCATAAATTGCAACGACTAACTTCGGGGTTTGGGAACTCCGCTGACGCGGAAAGACACGCTAACGTCTTCGCCAACGGTGACGTGAATCATAGTCTCGGCAGGTCGGGACACGAACATCGCAGGTTTTCCACCCTCGCCGGGACACGACGGAACGACTTCGACGTTAGCCGAGGTGTCGACGAAACCGTAAGCGTTGCTCGCACGACAGACGTAGGTTCCGGTCTCGGATTCCGTGGCTTCCGGTACTATGAGGGTGTAGACACCAGCGTCCGCGAAGGTACGGGCCTTATGGGCGGAAATCGGTTCGCGCTTGTCGCCCCGCATCCACGTTATATCCGGTTGGGGAACGCCTGTTATCGGGGCGCGTGAGATATTTTTTCTCTTTCGAGTTCGATTCTTTTGAGGAGTGTGAGAGGAGAAGAAGGGAGGGTTCTACCTTTTACTTCGACCTGCAGAGCTATGGTGCCTCCGGCTGGAACACTGTGATCCGTGAGATGGCTGGAAAATCGTGGTCTACCGACGTCCCTCTCGGAACTCGTCAAACTACGATAACTTCCCCGCCATCTTGGCCGGTGTTCCTCTCCGTCTGGGGATGAAAAGTTTCAACACACGCGACGCGGTACAATTTTTTTCCTATCATTCCGAAAAAAAATTAACGCTCATTCAATCCTAATGTCAGGCTTTCAATTTCGAACCTTTTCCATCAAAGTTGACGACGTGAGAAGTACAATCGCCGACCTTCGAATCGTTCTCAGCCCTGCAACTGTACAAGCCGCTGTCGTAGAAATCTGGACGAGAGATTTTCAAGCGGCAAATACCATCACCGAGATCGGATTGCTGATAACGATCGCCTATTTGAAGAACTTGACCGTCCTTTAGCCAAGTTATCTTCGGGCTGGGTTGGCCTCGAACTCGGCACTCGAGGACGAGCTCGTTCTCCGCCGTTCGATAAGTGTCTGCGAATCGGTTCGATTATTCAATCAGGACGAAATCGTTTCGAATAAATATTGAAAAAATCGGTTTTTCATAGCCCTTTTGATAAGAGAGATTCAGATACCTTTGATCGATCTCGTGAAGGTCGGTCGGGTGGGCAAAGGCTCGTAACCGGCGTAGACTTTGAGCTTCGCCTCGGTGTGTGCGAGTCCGTGCACATTTTGCGCAACGCACGAATACTCGCCCGAATCTTTGGGCATTGCAGCGTACAGTTCCAACGAGCACATACCGTACTCCTCGATCGTGCAATGACGATTGCTCGAGCTCGGCAATTCTCTGCCGTCCTTGGTCCAATAAACCCCGGGCTCCGGATCACCGAGGACCGTACACGTTAGTTTTATTCTCGAACCCTCGGCCGCCGTGCGATCGGTCAATTTAGTGCAGAACGATGGTTTCTTGCCACGATCTCGCGGGCCCGGTGTGAACTCCCGAGTTCTAATGGTCGTCGAGTAATGTGGTGTGTAGTGTCGTTGATCGTCCGAGGACAATGTATCGTCGCGCAATTTTCCCGACAATTGACGCTCGGCTTCTTGACGATCGTGACGTTCCTTGGGCGGATCGTTTTCCGTCATTGCCAACTGGCCGCTGCGTCTCCTTTGGCTTTTCGGGGGCAATCCTTGGTCCCGCGAAATCATCGACTTCGTGGACTCCGAGTGCTCCGAATCCAGCTCGGAATCCGTGTGAATCGTCCAGTTCGGGGGCGCCTCGCGATCGGATGAGGTTTCTTCCTCAAGACGGACGTAACGCTCGCTCGGTTTCTCCCTCGTTTCTGCTTCATCGTTTGTTCGTGTCTTCTTGTCTTCTTCGGCTTTTTGCTTCTTTGCAGGGATCTCTGACGTTTTCACTTGTTCGGCAAGAGTTTCTTCGTCGGCGAGCACTTTTGCAAAGGCTTTGGAATCTTTCGCGTGGAATTCTTTGGATCCTTTCCTCGTGGATTGGTCTCCCCGTTGCGTTTCCGAGTCTTCCTTTCTCGAGCTTAGCCGAGTTGCTTCGTTGGAGTCTTGCCTCTTCGAAACTCGTCGAGGCTCTTCCCTCGAGGTATCCGCTTCGTCCTTTTTCGAAACTCGCGGGGATTCGTCCTTGGAATCTTCTTTCTTCAGACGGGTCGATTCGTCCTTGGGGATTTCCTTTTTCGAAACTCGCGAGTCTTCGTCCTTGGAATCGTCCTTTCTCGAATCACGTCTGGATCCTTCCTTGGAGCTTCCTTCTGCTGAGGTTCGGCGAGATCCTGACTTCGGGTCGTCTTCTTTTTTGGAATATCGCCGCGATTCTTCGTTGGATTCTATTTTCTTCGAAGTTCTTGGAGAGGTTCCGTCCTTGGAGCTTTCTTTTTTCGAAACTCTTGGAGAGGATCCTTCCTTGGACCCTTCTTTTTTCGAAACTCTTGGAGAAGATCCTTCCTTGGACTCTTCTTTTTTCGAAGCTCTTGGAGAGGATTTTTCCTTGGAGCCTTCTTTTTTCGAGCCGCGCCGAGATCCATCCTTGGAGTCCTCTTTCTTTGAGGTTGGGTGGGATTCCTCTTTCGAATCTTCCTTCTTCGAGCGTTTCGTATCGTCCTTTGGTTTTTGTTTCGTATCTTTTTCTTTTTGACGAGCAGCATCGGTCTCTTGGTCGGGGGTCGAAGGTGGCTTTTCTTCGTTTTGCTGCTCTTCTTTCTTCAATTTTTCCGTAGATTGTTTCTGGTGATCGTCCGCGTTTTCTAATTTATCCGTTTCCATAGTTTTTTGCCCGAGTTCAGGTTCTTGATTTTTCTGGCGCTCCGCCTCATCTTTCAGTTTTTCCTCTTCCGCCTTTTTCAAACGCTCGGCGCGTTTGAGCTCTTTTTTCTTCTGTTTTTCCGCATCTTCTTTCTCCTTTGCTAATTTTTCCTTCTCGAGTTTTTCCGCCTCTTCCTTTTTCCGATGTTCGGCAGCTTCCGCCTCCTCCTTGGCGCGTTTTTCCTCTTCTTCTTTCTTGCGACGTCCGGCTTCTTCTCTTTCTAATTTTTCCTTTTCGAGTTTCTCCTCTTCTTCTCTCTTGCGACGCTCGGCTTCTTCTCTTTCTAATTTTTCCTTCTCGAGTTTCTCCTCTTCTTCTCTCTCGCGACGCTCGGCTTCTTCTCTTTCTAATTTTTCCTTCTCGAGTTTGGCCAGCTCTGCCTTCTTGGAGAGTTCTTCCTGTTTCTTGCGTTCGTCCTCTTGCTTCTCGCGTTCCAGTTGTTCTTGTTTCTCTCTTACGAGACGTTCCTCCTCTTCTTTTCGAGCGCGCTCCAATTTCTCTTTCTCCAATCTCTCAGCTTCCTCCTGTTTGAGCCGTTGTTCTTTCTCCTTGGCACGTTCGGATTCTTCGCGCTTCAATCTCTCGGCCTCTTGTTTTTCTCGTTCCAATTTCTCCCTTTCCAATTTTTCTGCCTCTTCTCTCTTGAGACGTTCCTCTTCCGTTTTCTTTGCACGCTCCAATTCCTCTCGCTTTAATTTTTCGGCCTGCTGTTTTTCATACTCAATTTTCTCCTTCTCCAATCTTTCTGCTTCTTCTCTCTTGATACGTTCTTCTTCCTCTTTCTTCGCACGTTCCAATTTCTCCTTTTCCAATTTTTCCGCATCTTCTCTCTTGAGACGTTCCTCTTCCGCTTTCTTCGCACGCTCCAATTCCTCTTGCTTTAATTTTTCGGCTTGTTGTTTTTCATGCTCAAGTTTTTCCTTTTCCAATCTTTCTGCTTCTTCTCTCTTGAGTCTTTCTTCTTCCTCCTTCTTTGCACGTTCCAACTTTTCCTTTTCCAATTTTTCCGCTTTCTCCCTTTCGAGTTGTTGCTCTTTTTCTTTCCGCGCTCGCTCCAATTTTTCGTTCTCTAATCTTTCTGTCTCTTCTCTCTTGAGTCGTTCTTCTTCCTCTCTCTTGAGCCGTTCTTCGTCCTCTCTCTTAAGTCGTTCTTCTTCTTCTCTCTTGACTCGTTCTTCTTCTTCTCTTTTGAGTCTTTCGTCTTCTTCTTTCTTCAGTCGGTCTTCTTCTTCTCTCCTGAGTCTTTCTTCTTCTTGTCTCCTGAGTCTTTCTTCTTCGTCTCTCTTGAGTTTTTCTTCTTCTTCCATCTTGAGTCGTTCTTCTTCTATTTTCTTACGCTCCAATTTTTCCATCTCCAATCTTTCTGCCTCTTCTTTTTTCAGTTGTTCTTCTTTTCTGGCACGTTCCTGTCTTTCCTTCTCCAATTTCTCTGCTTCCTCCTTTTTGAGTTGTTCCTCTTCCTCCTTTTTCATACGTTCGAGCTTCTCCTGCGCTAATTGTTCCGCTTCCTCCTTTTTTAGCCGTTCCTCTTCTTTTTTCTTCGCGCTTTCCACTTGCTCCTTCTCCAATCTATCAGCTTCTTCCCTTTTGAGACGTTCTTCTTCCTCTTTCTTCGCACGTTCCAGGTTCTCCTTCTCCAGTTTTTCTGCTTCTGCCTTCTTGATACGTTCTTCTTCTTCTTTTTTCGCACGTTCCAGGTTCTCCTTCTCCAGTTTTTCTGCTTCTGCCTTCTTGATACGTTCTTCTTCTTCTTTTTTCGCACGTTCCAGGTTCTCCTTTTCCAGTCTTTCTGCTTCGGCCTTGTTGACACGTTCCTCTTCTTTCTTTGCACGTTCCAGCGTCTCCCTCTCTAATCTTTCTGCCTCTTCTCTCTCGACTCGTTTTTCTTCTTCTTTCTTAGCACGTTCTAATTTCTCCCTCTCCAATTTTTCGGCCTCTTCTTTCTCGAGTCGTTCTTCTTCTTCTTTCTTCGCACGTTCCAGTTTTTCCTTCTCCAATTTTTCTGCTTCTGCCTTTTTGACACGTTCCTCTTCTTCTCTTTTAGCACATTCTAATTTCTCTCTCTCCAATTTTTCGGCTTTTTCTTTCTCGAGTCGTTCTTCTTCTTCTTTCTTTGCACGCTCCAGTTTCTCCTTCTCCAATTTTTCTGCTTCTGCCTTTTTGACACGTTCCTCTTCTTCTCTCTTCGCACGTTCCAATGCCTCCCTCTCCAATTTTTCGGCCTCTTCTCTTTTCAGTTGTTCTTCTTCTTCCTTCTTCGCACGTTCCAACTTCTCCTTTTCCAATTTTTCTGCTTCTTCTCTTTGCATTCGTTCTGCTTCTTCCTTCTTCGCGCGTTCCAGCTTCTCCCTCTCCAATTTTTCTGCTTCTTCATTTTTGAGGCGTTCCTCTTCCTCTTTCTTCAATCTGTCTGCTTCCTCCTTTTTAAGACGTGCTTCTTCTTTCTTTGCATGTTCCAGTTTCTCCTTCTCTAATTTTTCTGCTTCCTTCTGTTTGAGTCGTTCCTCCTCTTCCTTTTTCGCACGTTCAAGTTCTTCTTCCTGCAATCTCACAGATTCGCGTTTTTCACGCTCCAGTTTTTCCTTTTCCAATTTTTCTGCTTCCTCTTTTTGGCGTCGTTCCTCTTCTTCGTTCCTCGCACGTTCCAATTGTTCCTGCTTCAATCTCTCGGCCTCCTGTTGTTCACGTTGCAATTTCTCCGCTTCCTCTTTTGCGCGCCGTTCCTCTTCTTCTTTCTTCAAATTCTCTTCCTCTTGTCTCTTACGCGATTCATCTAGCTCCAATCTCTCCGCTTCCTCTTGTCGAGCTCTTTCCGTCTCCTGTGCCTTTCGTTCAGATTCCACCTTTTCCAATTTTTCCGCTGCATCCTTTTGCGCTCGTTCCGCCTCTTGTTTCCGCCGTTCCGATTCTTCTTTTTCCAACCTTTCGGCTTCCTCCTTTCTCAATTTTTCCGCCTCTTTTTCTTTCTCCGCTTTCTCCAGTTGATCTCGTTCCAATTTCTTCGCTTCTTCTTTGCGAAGTTTCGCTATTTCTTCCTCTTCTTTTCGAAGTCTCTCCTCTTCATGCCGGACACGCTCTTCTTCCTGTTTTTCCTTTTTCCGACGTTCGCGTTCTTCCTTCGCTTGACGTTCGTGCTCCAATCTCTCCGTTTCCTCTCGTAATTTTTCTTCCTCTTCTTGTCTCAAAAGTTCCGTCTCGGCTTTGGCTTTTTCTTGACGTTCAAGTTCTTCCCTCTCGAGTCGCTCGGCTTCCATTTTGCGTTCTTTCACTTCTCTTTCTTGCTTGGCACGCTCGTCTTCCTCGCGTTTCAATCGTTCCTCCTCTTTTATTTTGTCCTGACGTTCAATTTTTTCCCGCTCAGCTCTTTCAGCTTCCGTTTTTCGGACTTCTTCTTCCTCTCTCTTTAGACGTTCCGACTCTTCGAGTTTGGCGCGTTCTGCTTCTTTCTCCTCGGCGAGACTCTTCGTTCCCTCTTCCATCGTCATTTCGAGCGTCTCCTCGTTGACCTTTTTGCCCGTTCCTTGCAGTCCAAGCTGGGAATCCTTAGTGTCAATTTCTTCCGCATCCTTTTGCGCCATCTCCCTCGTTTCCTGCAACAGATCCGAAGGAACACTCAACGCCACGAACTCCTGGACTTTCGCTTCGGACACCGATGAAGCGCGTTTTTCCTCCTCCACTATGCTATTGGCCCATCCTTCGACTGGCTTTTTCACGACGATCTCTTTGATGACTTCTTCCAGAGTCGTGTCCTTTCCCTCGACTGGGATTCTCACTTTTATCACTTTTTCGCTCGGCGTTTCCACGATTTGGATGATGTTCCGATCCTCCATCGCGACAACTTCTTCAACCGGTTTAACGATGATTTTTTCCACGATCTCAGCATTCTCCCCTTCACCCGTTTCTTCCTTCTTTAACTTGAAGATTTTCTGCGTGGGCGTTTCGATGATCTCGACGATGGCGGATTTGGCCGTCTCAACCACGAATTCTTCGCTCATTTTGGCGACTTCGGTCGCTTTGATTTTTGCAATTTGAGCGACGCAGCGTCGATCCACAACCAAGTCGGTCGCCAATCGTTCTTCCTCCATTTCTTGAACGACTTCTTCAACTGTAGCCGCCATGTGTTCCGATTCTCGCGTTACTGTTACATCCGTCTCAGCCCTGACGAGACTCGGACCCTCGTCGCGAGGCTCAACCTTTCGTTCGTTCGATTCTTGGGATGGGATTTCTTGAACACCTTCTTCAGCCACTTTCGGTAACGATTGAGAAACGCTTGAATCTATCGCTTGGATTTTCGTCTCGGGTACTCCGGTCACCACAGCTTCGAGAAGACTCTCACCGGCGATGATCTCAGCCGTCCGTTGCTCCGATTTCTCTACTACTTCGCGAACACTCTCCTCGGTGACGTCGACCGTTTGTTCCCGGATTCTCGTCTCGGAAACTTCTGCTATTTCGGCTTTGACCAAACCCTCGTTCCCTGCGATTTCAGCCTGAACTGGTTCTATCTTCTCGATGGAAATTTCACGGGCGCTCTCTTCGGCAATTTCCGACTCCAATGATTTAGCTTCCCTCGGCTGGACTCCGAGTTCCGGTGCATCAGTGATCACAGCTTCGGCTAGGCCCTGTCCCTCGCGAACTTCAGCTTTTTGTTGATCCATTTTATCATCAGCTGTGTCGTGGACGCTTTCATCAACGACTTTCAATTGCGATGATTCCGCCACGTGCTCTTTGATGAGGAATTCCGGGGCATCGGCGACGTTAGCTTTGGGGAAACTTTCCTCCTCGTGAACTTTTATCTTCGCTTCATCAACTTTTCCGAAGAATGTTACCTCGAGCTCCTCGGCCGTTTCATCATTCGATTTGATTCTCAGCTCGGGAGTTTCCACGATTGCGACTTTGGCCAAACTTTCGCTTTCGCGAACTTCGGCACTTTCACCAATTACTTTTTCCGTGGGGATTTCCGTAACTTCTTCCTGGAGGACATTTTCTTGCGATACAGCGGGAGCCTCAAGTGCCAAACTCTTCTGCTCCTGCACTTTGGCTATCGCAAGATTTTCTGCGGCCAGCAACGTGGCTTTCTCCTGGTCTACGTCATCGATTCTCGCGTCCTCCAATATTCCTTCCCGTATTTTATCCTCGATCTCTTCAGCTTGGCTCGTCTTCTGAATAATCGTCGGTTCCGCTTCTTTTTCCGTAATTTGTCCGACGTCAGTAGCTTTCGCAAGAATTTCCATGACGGCTTGTCGAGCGGCTTCACCGATTTCTGGTCCGGCGATAATTTCAACCCTGGAGAGATTTTCTCCATCGACGATTGTCGCTCGATCCTTTTTTACTCCTTCCGCTTCGTCTACCCGTAGAGTTTCCGCGGCGACTTCGGTGAAAATATTTTCCGCAAGATTCTCCCGATTTTCCGAGACAATTACGTCCGGGAGAATTTCCGCAGTGACCAAATTTTCTCCAGGAAGGATTGTTGCTTTTGAAATCGATTCCACGCCACCGATGTCCACGGTGCTCACAAAGCCAGCGGCAATAATGCCCTCTTGGGCGCTAAGAATTTCTCGTTTATCGTCATTCTCTTCGGGCACGTCCTGTGTCAAGGAGTAATGAGTTTCCGGTGATGAAGAAACGGGCCTCGGTAACGACGAGTCTACGATAGCCTCGATAAGTTCCTCCAGAGGTTTAGCAGTCGTTTCCTCGATATCCATCGAATCTTCTTTCACTTTCGTAGCCCTCGTCAAAGGCGCGTGCAAAACTGTTTCTTGCGGCGACGACTCGACCGCTTCACCAGTATGGAATTTGCCAGACTCCTCTTCTCCTCGGAGCAGAGTGTCGTCAGTCGGCAAAGTCTCTTCGCTCTTGATATTCGCTTTGTCAATGAAAGTCTTCAGCGATTCAGATCCTTCGAGACTTATCTCTTCTTCGCGCGGTATCGCAGATGCCTCGAGGCTCTCTCGAATCGTTACGTCCTGGTCTTGCCTCTTTTCCGGATGCCCCGAAGGCTCGATTTCCCCGCTCGATTCGACGAATTCGAGGCTCCTGAGGGCGTCCTCGATCAAATTTTTGACGTCCTCCAACGGTGCGACGACGGCGTTGATTGTTTCCACGAGGGAAGCATCCACCTGCTGTTCCTGGAGCGTTTGCTCGGCTCTTCGCACCGTCAATTTCTTACTCAACGTGTCGAGGAGCACGCATAACTCGGTGGACGAGTCGGCGATCGAGCGAAGAAGATCACGCACGACGATTCTCGGTTGTTCGTCGTTCCATACATTGACGGCCGCGCCCAGGGCAGAATGCAGTTGATTCACGGGCGATAGAAAACCCTCGATTATAGTCTCAACGTCGTTCTCGAGAGACTGGCCAACGGGACGATTGAACTGGGACTCGGCGATCTCAATCTGTTTGTGAAGAGAGTCCAGAGGACGGCAGAGCAAACCGTGCGCCAACTCGTCGATCGAACGGTCCAACGACAGCACCGCGTTACCGAGACGATCCAACGGGCCGAGGAGCGTCAGAGTCCAAAGATCCAATTGATCGGCGCGCGTCGTGTCTGCTGCTTCGCTACTTTTTCTCGATTCAAGTGGGCTTATGGTTCCCGTGAATGGCCTGCTGTCGACCGTTATCACTTCGACAGTTTCGGACTGAGAATTCTCCAGTTCGGCCACTGCTGTTATTTTTTCTTGCTCAATCCTTGCTTCGTCTTTTTCGCTTCGCATCTCCTTTCTCTTCATATCCGAGCATTCTTCTGGACCTTCCCGGGCGATTGGTGCACTTTCTGTATCTGGGATATCTTCTTTGAAGTCTGGTGTGCGTGTACTCGTCTCGGCTTCCGATTCCACGGATTCGGGCGACTTCACTCCTTGTACTTCGAACGTGTCTGCTCGTTCTTCCGATTTTTCATCTGCCCGTAGCTTGCCTTGAGCAGTCTCCGTTGCGTCTACGCGGACTTGTTCCTTGGCCGATTCTCCGGGGCTGGAACGTTTTTCTTGCTCGTGTTTCACGCTTTCACGTAGCTCGGCGGTAGCTTTGCTCGATTGTGCCACGTCTTCAAAGGATTCCGTCATTTTTGCTTGCATGTTGTCCTCGAGGCTCGTCGAATCTTGGTGGAGAGATCCGACACGCTCTTCTATCTCTACGTGCACTTCGCTGACTCCAGCTGTCACTTTTTCCAACGATTGCGCTAAACTCGTGGCTGGTTGCTGCACGACAGTGTTGTCGTGAGCCTGCGTCATGTCTTCGGCCATAAAGCTCTCGTCGGGTGTCATCGATCTAACGACTCTCTGAAGTTCTCTCTCGTAAACGATTCGTTTGATCGTCAACGGGATTTGATTCTCGAGTTCCTCGATGGCTTCCAAAACCGGACGAAGAACTTTGCCAGCCTCGTGAACGACGGAAGCGTCGAGGATCGTTCCCAAAAGATGTTTCGCCGGTTGCACGAGACCCTCGACGATTTCGAGATTTTCCGGGCCGTGGCAAACGGTCAGGGCTTCGTAAACTCTCGTGAGAGGCTCGTTCAGTTCGGTGAGAGATTCTATGAGGGCTGCGTCGCTCGGAGGCTCCGAGTACGAAGTCCGGATGGCAATTTTCAACATTTCGCGCTTCAAATCGTCAATGACGGGTGCCAAGGCGGTTTGTGCCGGACGCGCGTTAATCTCGGTGGTCTCTTCGGCGCTCGAGGTCAACCAGTCCTCGATAGGATCGAGCCAGGTGGAAATGACGCCCGGAAGTTCGCCAGGCTTCGAGGATGAGCTTATCAAGGCTCTGGGATCGTTGTCATAACCCTCGGTTGTTTCCGATTTCATCGCGAGTGCTCTCTTCAACGCCTCCATGGCGATCAACGTCACGTCCTTCTCCACGTCCTCTATGAGCTGGAGTACCGCAGGAGTGGTCGCACCAGCCATTTCACTCGACACATTTTGCACGATTTCCTTCAAGCTGCGTATCGGTGCCGCAAGGTCGTTCAGAAGATGACGATCCTCCGGATCGTGTTGCTCGGTCAATAGGACCCTTTGAAGATTCAACAAGGGTTCCTCGAGCTTCGCCAATTCCTCGAAGACAATCTCGTAGCTGTAACGATCGTTGCTGGCCGACAGTACAACGGGAGTTCCAATTGCGACAGCCAGATTGCCCACGCTCTGGCGGAGCTCCTCGATACTCACGATCAGATTCGATCTTCCGGATCGTTCAGCCATCAGTTTCGAAGACTTCTCGCGTTCCGGGTCCTGACGATCGTCGCTCCCCATCGGGAAAAGAGCAACGCGTTCCAGAACGGTCGACAGTGCAAAGTGAACTCCGGTGAGCGCAATCGCGGCTCTCTCGACCTCTTCCGGTGGTCTCGTCGGAACAGTCTTAATTTCCGGCGTCTCCGTAGGTACCGCAGGCAGCGAGATATCCTCGGGGCTTGATAATTTCGTCACTTCAGCCGCAATGTCCTCGAGCATTCGAAGAACCGACTTCATCTGCACCTGCGAAGCTTCCGAGGTCTGAGGCGAACCGATTACCGCTGCTAGGATAACCTTGAGCTCCGACAACGGCGCGGTCGCTTCTCGGATGAGTTTCACTTCCGCGGGCGACACCGCCGAGGTCATGGCGAGCTGTAGATCGAGAAGCGGCTCTCGAAGATCCACGAGAGCGTCGACGGTGTCGGCTGACTTGAGAGTCGTCGCTGTGTGAGCTGCCGTCGCCACGGATTCTCGAAGTTCCGTAAGACATGCGGCCAACTCGCTGTTACCCGGAAGCGAAGACTCCTCTCCGCTCTCCTGGGATTCGAAGTCGCTTATGACGTCGCTCAGATTGGCCTGCACGTCTATGAGAGGATCGAGCAACATTTCCGGAAGGCTCAGCGCGGTGTCGAGTTCCGGCAATACGCGAATAGTTTTCTCGACACTCGAGGACCGCTCGGTTATTTCTCGCAAAGGCTCGTCGTCGATAGAGGAGCTTGGCTTTTCTGGCTTCGTAGCGGGAGCCGGAACTTGTTCGGATTCCGGTGAGGATTTTTCATCGATTGTCGGGAGCAAACTCGCCGCCTCGACAATTCGAGCGTCTTTTTCCGCAAGCTCGAATCGCGCGATCGTCGGAACGGTGACACTTTTCATTATCTCCGCAGTTTCCTCGGCCAGTTCTTGCAAAACGTTCGTTTCCTCGGCCAATTCTTGCAAAACGTTCGTTTCCTCGGCCAATTCTTGCAAAACGTTAGTTTCCTCGGCCAATTCTTGCAAAACGTTAGTTTCCTCGGCTAATTCTTGCAAAACGTTAGTTTCCTCGGGTTCCGAAGACTCGATCGCCGACTCGTCATCGTCTAGCTTGTCGAGCGCCGGCGATATCTTCCTCGCTTGGCTTTCCTGGCTAACGCGAATTCGCTTCGTCTTCAACTTGGCCAAACGTTCGGACGCGTCGTCCATCGTGTGCCTGAGAAATTTGACCAGATCGGCGTGAAGCTCCGTTATTCCTTGCTCGCCGGATTCACTCTCGTAAGTCTCCAAAGCGATGGTCAACGCTTCCAGCCTCGTTCGCATCTCGATCATCGATGTCTCCAAATTCGCAACAGCGACGTCTCGCTCCACCGGCGTCTGAAGCGCCGCGACGCTGAAGTTATCGAGCTTACGCGACAGTTCTTCGAGCGGGCGCACGAGACTCTCGACCACGAGGGTGTCGACGTTGTTCTCGAGTGCGCCACTGGTCTCGGTCAACGGAACCGTACTCACGTAAGCCTTGAGACTCTGACAGACCGACTGCAGTCTCTCGATCACCGAGAGACTCGTGGCTTCGTCGCCAAGAGCGACTTTTCGTTCGCTTATCAAATCGACTCCGTTGCCGAGACGCGAAACCGCTCGAGACATTCTCTCTAGGGCTATAGGCCTCTCCATTTGTATACTCACGGACTCACCAACCTCCCCGGAACACAAGTCTTTCTCGACTTTCGTCAAACCCACCAGGATCTCGTCGACCGGGTCCGTCAAGGATTCCAGGACAATCAAATTTGATTTGGCATCCTGCTGGCCACTGTGGCGCCTTATGAGCTCGATACCGCGAAGTAGCTCCTCCGTCGGACCGCCGATTATCTCGAGAAGGGAAATTCGTACGTTCTGGGCGAGAGATCTGAAAAAAAAAGTTTGCACGGATTGAACCGCCATATGTTCAGTCGAAGAAGATGTAATATTTTTTTTTTATTTCCACTTTACAGAGCTAGAATTACAAAAATGTTCATCACTCAAGAAAGTCAGAGTTGCGGAAATTTCCATTTTTTTTCACAATAAAAAAAATCCAAAAAATCATCTAATTTTCGGTCTCCTAAAGTGGTTGCCCGCCTTAAGTAGCCACGTTTTGACCAATCGAGTCTGTTTGGATTAGTTTTTCGTGCGTACCGATCACCCGCGGATTTGAGGGCTTTCGTCTCAATAGCAGAAACTTGTTCGCAAAGATTCTCCACTGGTTGAACGATCCTCGCTTCAATCTCCATCCTCGATTTTTCGTCCTCAGCTGGGCTTCCTTGTGTCTGCAAAAGTGGCAAGAGATTATCAAGATCGACGAGAGCGTTTCTCAAGCTCATTATCGGCTCGGAGAGTTTGTGAACGCTCTCGAGCAGTCTGTCCTTGTTCGATCTCAGCGTGGATTTTTCGGACTCGTTCGTGAGGAGTGCCGGAGTCACCGAAGTAGGTTCTCTCGTCTTGAGTTGCTCGTTTTTCCATGGCTCGTGAGATTCGATTTTATCGCTCGTTTCGATACAAGCAATGTCCTCGATCTGTTCGATCCTGACGTCGTCCACCATTATCGTGGCATCGGATTCTCTTCTCCGTAGATCAGGCGACGGTGCGGCTGTCTCGAAGTTTCCGCTTTCACTTCCGCTTTCGCGATCCTTTCCGCTCTTGTCGCTGGTCGCGAGGCTGCCTCTTCGTTCTCCATCGTTATCGCTCGCCCGCTTCTGTCCTGTCGTCTCCTCGACGTCCAGGGAATACGATTCTTCGGAGCTCGCCTTGGACGACAAACTTGGCGTCCTCGAAGCGTTTTTCCCCGACTTGCTTTTCCTCTTCCTCTTCTTCTTCTTGAGCGGAACTTGCTCGACCAGAGCTTGGCCGATTTGCGTGGCAATCGTTTCTCCCTCGACATTGAGATCTCGTTTCGAGACTTCCGCCATCGTCTCGTCGAGGCCTATCCTCTCGACATTTTGTTCAACGAGCGAGGCGTAAACGTCCCTCGATTCCTCGGCCTTGGATCGTGCCGAGGACGAGAGCGCGTCAGTAAAGGCTTCGCCGCTGTCATCTTGAGCCTGCGCCGAAGAGTGCGCCTGCATCGAAGGCTCTCGCGCGCTGTGATAACTCTCCGACCAGTCGAAAGCTTTAGCCAAACTCTTGTCGCTTCGCTCGCTTCGCGACGAGAAACTCTCGCGGCTCTCCTTTCGTCGCGGTGGTCGGGAAGGCGGCGAACCCGAGGGTACGCCCGATGTTTCCGCGCCGGTCGGTGACGACACGTACGACAAGGAACGAATACTCTGCATCTGATCGTCCATTATCGAGACATCCTCGACGTCCGCCTCGGTTCGCAAATCGTCACCCTCCTCGTCGGGAACGAAATAATCCGGCGATACGTCGATCACCACCGCCTCCATCAACAAGTTTCCCGTTGTCGACGTTTCCTTCATGAATCTCATCGGTGGCAGCTCGATCACGTTGCCTTCTGCGCATCGAGGAGTTGCAAATTATGCGTTCAATTGACACAATTGAAGGGTGACAGCAAACCAGAGACCCGGAAAAAAGAGACTTTTTTTAAGCATTTAATCGTAGACTTCAGGCTGTTAGAAAACGGCGCGATTGGCCTGATATCGAAAAGTTGCGAATTCATTTACGAAATGATCGTTCATCGTATGCTGATAAGGCACCGCGGATCTAACAAGGAACATCACTTTGGTTCCCGCCTTCGATTTTGTTGAAACGAATTTTTTTATCGACGTAATAACGATATTAAAGCGTGAAATCATTCCTTAGAGTAAAGAATGTCAACGGCCTCTTTTACAGTTTCATCCGAAAGCAGTCCGATTTGCGTGAAACAAGTACAAAAATTCTTCCAATGCGAAACGATCAGCAGTCCACTATGGGTACATGTAAAAAAAAGTTAAGGGATGAACCTCCCCTTTATTTTTCTTTCTCTCACGTCGAGTAAGTTTTCAAGTGCTGGTTTCACCCCTTAAAACCGTTTTCCG
Source organism: Ophion ventricosus (assembly GCA_963932345.1). Lineage (NCBI taxonomy): Eukaryota > Metazoa > Arthropoda > Insecta > Hymenoptera > Ichneumonidae > Ophion > Ophion ventricosus. The sequence goes on along the minus strand of OZ010723.1, from coordinate 17,167,119 downwards.
CCGATAAAAAAAACGTGTCTAATGTTTTGCTCTACCATATGCTTGTGTTTCACCAAAATCAAAGGCGCACACCACAATTCCATGTAAATGAAGACAAGGGCGAACTTACCGGTTATGTGCTCGGAGAGTTGATCGGCGTACATCTCGACTATTTGAAGAGCTTCCTCCTCCGTCAAGTCCGGAGTTTCGTAAAGGCTGACGGAGACTTCCTTGCCGTCGAAGCTGAAGGAGACCTCGCCGCGATCGTCCATCGTGATGGAATGATCGGTCTGCGGTGTGTCGTACAACTGCGAGGTTCTCTCCTCGTGAATCGTCGACAGTGACAAATTCCTCGCGAGCTCGTGAAGCGGCGTTACAGGCTCTTTGGCTTCCTCTTTGCGCATCGAGACGCGATCTTCGAAGCCAAGAAGCGATGCCGAGCTGCTCACCGAGCCCATGCAATTGGTTGCTTCGCAGGTGTAAGTGCCCAAGCAACAAGTACCATCCTGGCCGGATATTATTCTGTGTATGTCGCCTGGTTTCAATTCTATTCCGTCCTTGTACCACTTGAGGATCGGTTGTGGCACACCGATCACTTTGCACTCGAGATTCACCGCGCCCTCCTCCGAGAGTATCGCTCGCAGGCTCTCCAGAAATTTGGGCTTTTTAAAATGCTTCGGTATAACGAGTTTGAGAAAACAAGAGGTGACGCTGTGGCCAAAATCATTTGCGGCGACGCACTTCCACTCTGCCTGATCCACAAACTCGAGCCTCTTAACCTCGAGATTACAAGTGCCGAGTGCCTCTCTCGCTAAACGATACCGCTCGCTCTCGATTATCGCAACGTCGTCGCGATACCACGACAAACTTGGCTCCGGTGAGACGCTCACTTGTATCGTAAATGTGAAATCTTCGTTTATTCGGGCCTCGCAACTCCTCAAGCCTTTGACAAATTTTGGTGCTTGATTCGGGCTCATCAGCTGCATACGTTCCTCCTCGTTCAACTGATTCTGTATGTCCTCGACCGTCAACTCGGCTACGCTCCTAGCCTCGCCCATGCAATTCCTCGCGATGCAACAGTACGAACCTTCGATGGAGATTTATGGTGAGAGAATTATTGAATCGATCGTTTTGAGGATTTGAGGAATTTAAGGATCGACCCGTCTTCGTGATTAGCGCGCCTACCTAGAGAATTAGTCCCGGTCAATTGATAAACGTCCCCGGGATGGAGTTCCTGGCCGTCTTTGAACCACCTCAGCAAAGGGGTTGGAAAACCGACGACCTTGCACTCGAACGAGACCAGTCCCTCCTCGGTTAGTACGGCTTTCAAGCTCTCCATGAAACGTGGCATTCTGTAGTTCTTGGGAATGGACATTGCGACGTGGCAGGTGGAAAATTGCTTCATGTTCTCGATACTGGTAGCCACGCATTTCCATTCACCCTCGTCCATCGCCTCGACTCCTTTTATCTCGATCGAATAACCGCCTAGGCCGTCCGCTCGCAGGTGATACTTTTCGCTCGGCTCGACTCTTCCCTCCTTGTTGTACCAAGTTATTTCCTTTGGCCACGGTGGAACGTTCACTGAAATTTCGCATTGATACTGGGATTGAAGTGGGAATCTAGGAGTCACTTTAAAATTCGATAGATAGTGGGGGGAAAACCTTGACAAGCGAGAACGAGCGTATCTCCGATACGGCAGGACTCGTCCCGAAGTATCCGTCGAAAAACCGGCAGTGGTCCCGAGGGTGTGAGCGCGTCGGCGGGCTTCAGGGAGCCTTCCCTGCTGCCCTTTCCCATCACGTGAACCCTGGAGGACGAGTACGCCGTGCCCATACAATTGACCGCCTCGCACGTGTAAGTACCTAACGACGTTGGATCGTCGGGATTGGCGGTGAGCGCGAAAACGTCGCCCGCTTTGATCTCCTTTTGATCTTTGAACCATTTTAGGACTGGTGTCGGTACACCCACGACTTTGCATTCGAGCGAGACTGTGCCGGTCTCCGTCAGGATGGCTCGTAGCTCTTCGACGAACTCCGGCTTTTTGTAAGCTTTTGGAACTGCACCGGAAACATTCCAATTGTATATTTTGAAAAAAAATTGAATTTACTTCTAGTTTAACTTATCAAGGAACGGTTTTTATATTTTTTTTTTTGAAACGTCGTGAGGTTATCTTGCAAAAATAATTAAATTTTTTGTGAACAAATATGCCAGGGTTGCTAGTGTTTGGAGAGCAGCTCACCAATGACACTGAGGAACGAAGTGCACGAGGATCGTCCACTTCCGTTCTCAGCCATACAGGTCCAGTGGCCCTGGTCGTCGACCATAACCGGTGCAACATCGACGCAGTAAAAATTGCCCTCGTGAACGAAAGAAAGTCTCGAGCCTGATTGTAAGGGCTCATCGTTTTTGTGCCAGGTTACCTAGAATTTTAAAAACCACAAAAAAAAACCTCATCAAGTGGAAATGATGAAAAATGACGAACGACGGTTGTACGGTGAACGTGAACGGATCACTGGTCGAAGCATTTTCCCCGAGAGCTATAAAGCGCATTTAATGCGAAAGGCTCGAGTTCATGAACCCCTGGATTTTCGTGAAAGCAACGAACGCGCGGCTCGTCTTGTTCGTGTCTCTTGGGGTCCAGACGTCTGGCACTCGAGTATACACGCGCGTATATAAAGACGCGATTCAGTTGTAGTCGTCGAAACGTCCACTGTACTCAACTTATCTGTAGATCTTATATCTTAGATATATGCAACAAGAGAGCTCCCCGAAGAGCAATTTAACGTACGACACACACCGGGCCGCAGCGTCCGAGCCAATAGCAGAAATTTAACGCTTTTCTATTTGCTTTCTACGACGTTGTTTTATGCTCTTTGTACTCGTGTCCGTTTTTGCTCTTCCGGGTTCTCGTCTATTCCATGTCCCGGGCAATGCCTCAGTCCTAGAGCCGGGAGGGACCAATGGAGAATGAGAAAGAGAGACAGAGACGGGAATAATCATGTATTAATAGGACTTGTAACAAACCTTCTCCATTTAGACTTTCGCGTTCCAATCGAGCGAAAACCGTTCGTACTATTAATAAAGCCCGGAGCGCGTTGTTCCAAAAACATGGAATTCCATAGCGGAGTGGGGATGCGAATATTTTTCGGGATCAAACACCGATATGGAAAATTTATCTGAGGGATCCTGAGCCGAGAACGGAATGCTAATTTTATTCTCTCGGATCTGATCTTACGTTGTCAAAAATTCGCTGCTTTTTTTTTATCCGATTTCTTTTTCATTCGTCTTCATTTCGATGTACGAAAAAAAGTTAATATTATTATTTTATCTTGATGAAAGATTTAACGATTTTTTTTATTTCAGGCTATTGAATTTTGCGATTGAAAAATTAAGGGGCATCACCACCAACGGGAATGGAAAACTCCGGATTTGGTTGCTTAAATCCTTAGGTTGAAGTCTCAAGAATAATATTCGATTGGTTTTAAGTCTGAACTAAAAATAAGATTAATTTCCATCAGGGCTGATGACTAAATGACCGGGGTTTGATCAACTCACCTTAGGACTCGTCGAACTCCGTATCTCGACGAGAAATCGCGTTCTGGTGCCAACTTTAACAGCCAGATCGCTGGGCCTCCGAAGAAATATCGGTGGTTCGCCCTCCTCTATGATGCTCGAGGGATCCTGTATACTGAGGCGAATCCTGTGCCTCGATTCTGCTCTCTCGTCCCCGGATATCGACAACCCGCTTGACAATTTCTTCGCCACCAGCGCGTAGTGTCCCGAGTCTTCCTTCTGCGATTGCTTCAGCGTCAACTGCACAACGTTTCCGCGGGTCTGTATCTGATAACGATCCGATGGCATGGGAACGTCCCCGCGAAACCTACGGAACAGACGCGTCGTATCGTGATTCGGACTCCCAACTTGACACCAATTTTTTATCCAGCGCTTCGTAAATGTTGAAATTATTATGAAAAAAGGCAACAATTCTGGGGGTTTTTAAGGAGTTGATAAAACGGTGAAAATTGATTTGTTGTATCGACGAATAAATGTCATAAAAAGAAAATTCTTCAGTAGGTGAAAAATTGACGAAAGGAAAAATATTTTCTAGTTTCTCGAAAAAAAAATGTGAATTATTTAATTTTTTTCTATCAATTATTATACATCCAATGTTCTAAGACTCTATTTCCAATGAATCCTGCAGATTAATAAGTATTACAAGTGAGGCTTTATTAAAGGAATCAACGACTAATCTCACCATAATAAAAAAAATATAAGAAATGGATGAAAATCATTAAGCATATCGATCAATGCTATTTTGATTATATAATAATAATATATAATACTGTTATTGTGATATTACCTTTTAATAATGTTACGCTATGATCATAACGTTACCAAATAATTATAATGTCGTTAGTAAAATATTGAAATTAATGGAACAAAAAATCCTAGGCAATGTCGATGCGTTAAACGGACAAAAAAAAACTCCCCGTACCTTTCGGGCATGTCGTATCCGGAGTTTGATTAAAATAATAACAATGGTAACAATAACGACCGACCGATAGCTCCGTTCGATCGAAGATCTTCCGGCAAGCAGGAAATCTGGACGAGCACTGCTGCATCAAACCCAGAGTTTCGAACACGAGGTTCGTTCGATGGACAAAACACGCTTGACGAAAAAAAAAAAAAACGCAAAAATGTAGACACACACGTTTACATAGGCAAAGACAAATAGGAGAGAGTTCTTTGCTCGCGCCCTCGTCGCCGATATATTTCGAGACAGCTCCGCGAATACGCCAGATCTGCGCGCGCCTTCACCGGCACCCGCGCTATCTGCCAGTAGTATGTCCCTAGAGCCGGGGATGCAAGCCAAAAAATATTGCCCGTACGTATATATATTGGCGTCCGCACATCGATTTCGATATACACGCGTCACAGCGACGGGTGTCACACACACTCACATGCTCGTCGCGAGGCTATATTTTGTGCGGTTATAGGCTCGGTGCGCAAACTCGTCACAACGGAGTTGTCATTGCGTACCCTTGAATGAAACTCGAAAGAAGACGTGCGAGAAACGCGCGTCGAGGAAAATTAAATCACATCTCCGCTGGCCAAGAAAATCTCGTAGGGGCGGAGGGTGCACGATATAAACAAAGCAACGAACTCGTGGCGATCCACTCGCAAAACTACGACAAACAGATCGTTGTATAGTAAAAAAATAACGCGAATAAAGGGACAGGGATGTAAGTAGAAGAAAAGGGAGACACAAGCGAAAGATAGGAAAAAATAACGGGGAAAAAAAATTCAAGAAAATGGATAAGTGGAAAAAGATGAAAAAATGGAGAAAAATTGAAGAGCACGGGAAACACCGAAGGAAATGGAGAAAAAAATGGAAGGAAGTAGTAATAAATGGAAAATAATAATCATAAGGAATGATAAATAATGATGGTGAGAAATGGGGTAAAAAAGAAGAATATGGAGAAAATATAATAAAATGCGAAAATAAAATAGAATATGAAAAAAAAAGGAAATATTTGATCGGTGGATTTCTCATACCGATAGATCGATGATACGGAACCACGGTGTTGCTTGTCGCCATTCGCGCACTTACAACACTGACTACCCATTATTTTTTGTTTTCTTTTCGCTCTCTCTCTCTCTCTCTCTCTGAATTTCTCGCCCTTGCACCACTCAGGATTTTCCAGGCTTATTTTTCTCGCCCATCGAGCCTGCACTCAACTCCGCGTTTCGATACGAATTACGTACGTCGGATTTTTCTCACCGAAAATCCTCGCGCTCGTAGCATTTTATTCGCGTTCCTGGCGAGTTGATAATTCGCGTTTGGTGCTTGATCGTTCTGCGTCTCTTCATCCTTTCTCGCGTTCACGTAATCACGGGCATTCCTCATTCGATCTCTTCTCGCATCGATGAGCACGGAAATAGTCACTACACAATATTCCCCAGATTTGTTTCTTTCGTTGCACACTCGCGGGGTTGCTGATAATTTTTTCTTCGTTTTTATCACATGGTTGTCGATTTTCGTTGCACACTTTAGCAAATTTTGTTCTCCAGTACGCGATGATGCGAGGCAATAACGTCGTTGGACAACGACGAGTCCTCACCACTCGGGGCTATGCGCGCGGAAATCGTTCGGGATGCTCGCTGTGGGACTCGCGGCACTTTTTCTTCGTTCGAACGTTCGTCGCCGTTGAAGATCGAAAAGTCTCGCGTTTGCGGGGACGGCGCAGCAGAAGAGTACACGCATAGGTGATCTCACGCGTCAGATTGTTCGTCGGGATAGAGAGAGAAAGAGAGAGAGAGAGAGAGACGCGCGAACTCGTGAAGCGCGTCGCGCAAAGCTCTCTAAAATGAGAACGAGAACATCGAAGGTGTCAAGGCAGCTGACGTCGACAAGGCGCATCCCTCTCCGCGTAGATAGAAAAAGAGTGAGAGCCAGAGAGAGAGAGAGAGAGAGAGAGAGAGAGAGAGAGAGAGAGAGAGAGAGAGAGAGAGAGAGAGAGAGAGAGAGAGAGAAAGAGGAATAGAAAAAGATCAAGAGTCAGAGAGACGGAGAGAGATGAAAGAATTTAGCGAGATTCGACGCCCAACAAACTCGTCGAGTGCGTAATAATTTATAAATTGTCAACCGCCTAGAGCTTTATACTTCGCCTCTTCTACTTCTTCTTCTTCTTCTGCTTTTTCTTCTTTTCTCGAAGGAGATAGAGATTCGACGTCGTGATGAATTTTTTTCTGGCACGGGACCGTCTCTATTATATATTACAAAGGTTTCGCCTCTCTCCGCGAATGATTTTCATTGATCGCTCGAGCCATCTGTCGTTGCTCGTCGTTGGCGCGACTTTCGTCTCTGTGACTGTCCAGCTCGCGAACGCAGTCGCACGGTCGCGAGAGCAACTGCTGAGAAAACATTTTCCCCATTTTCGTAAGCTTGCTCTATCCGTACATACATATGGGGAAAGATGATTATGAAGACATTCAAGTTCGAGGACAGGCCACAAAACGGTCGGACGTGGCGCGAAAGCCAACATCACGTAGACATGACGGGCGGGAAATATTTCTTCCCCTTATTTATTTGTGTATTTAGAGATAGATAGATCCGCAAGCTGCAAGCTCGAAGCTACGAGTTTGAAGTAGGAAGGGGGTGGGAGGGCTGCTTCGTCGTGTCGGTGCAGTATTTGCCTCGAGACTTGTGGTCCACCGAGGCATCGTACAAGCGCGCACGTAGAGAATCTTGAATCACGCATTTTCTCGCTTCGTCGGGATAAACTCGAATACTCGCGAGTCGAATTTAGACACTTGCCCGCCTCGGGTGTAACAGAGTCGCGTCACGAGGTTCCCTTTCGTAATCGAGTCCTCTCTCTCTCTCTCTCTCTCTCTCTCTGCTTCTCTCTTTCTCGGTCCTCCTTTCGTCGCACTTGGTTTCTTCCTATACACTTTGCCTTTTTCCTCTTCTCGCTGCTCGTCAGCTCCACCATCCTCGTCGTCCGCTCGTGATTCCCGCGCGCCGAGGCTCGAATTCGTGGAGCTCGTATATCAACATGGTTTTAACTTGTGGCGGACGAATTTTGACAAGAGGCCCGCGCGAAGCTATTGGGGCGCGCGAGTGAGTCGTTCTCTCTGGCTTGCTGTTAGTGGGACAGCACACACGGGGCGAGCTTTCGAGAGCGTGGAATTCCAGGCACTCGCCGCTGCGAATAGTTAATTTGTTAGTCAAACTTACGTCGGCGAAAGCGCAAGCGGCATTGGAGGGTCATTATTAATTCCGTGCAATTTTATGTCGCAGACATCGAGATGAATTTTATTTACGCAGTATCGAGATAAATTTTTAATATTTTAATTACGAGAATATTTTGACATTCGTTAAGAATGAATGGGAAGAAAAAGGGCGAAAAAAATGACACGAGTCCCAACTCGGCATGCGGGTGAAAATGAGAATTCGCGAGATTTACTAACAGTGCGTATTGCCAATGCTCGCGACACTCGTCGGGATCGAGCCTCAGTTCGACGACGAGATCCTCGCCCGCGGAACCGCTCGCTGTCAAATCCACGTTCTCGTCCTCCCATCTTTGCTCCCTTTCCCCGGACTTGCCAGCGCCTGCGATGAGAAATCTCTGTTAAAGCACAATACCTTCAGTCCGTATCCAAATGTCAAATGTGACCATTAATCGCGATGAGCGTGGAGGCAATAATAAAAAAAAAGACTACAAAGTATATCCTAGAGAATGAGAAAACTGAAAATTGGCCCCGAAAATGGACAGTTATAGAAAGAACAGAGAGGAAATCTATGAGAAGAAAAAGGCTTAAGATTGGAGACAAAAAACTACGATACGAAACGGATCGCGGAGAGTATGAAGACGTCATAATGGATACACGGAGAGAATTAAATGTTAAAAATTACCGTGCAGTAACGGTAACCAGATGACGACCCTGAAACATCGCTTATTATTACTGAGTAAAACACAGATTTTCACGAAAATAAAATAAAATTTCTTATTCAGATAGAAATTTTTACCAGATTTTCTAGTAAATGTTGATGTGTAACAAAATACGCAAAACTTAAATTAAAAAAATATATAATATCAGCGAAATTTTACTGTGCATTTTATTATTTTATGCCTTTCAAAAATGTCTATAAAAAAGTATCGTCTTTATAACAGTTATTTTAAGATTTATTTTAAAATTTAATGAGTGTTATAGGAAAATGTATTGTCCTCTCGGTAAAAATTATCGTGCGCGCTATCCTTCTTGTATAGTAAAATTTTAGCTACGTATTTGAAATTTTCTGTAACGTGAGTTAAAAAAAACTTGTCGCATACGAATTATTATGCTTTTCTCACTTGTCACCACATTGAAATATATCACGGTAATTTTTAACGTGAAATTCACGACAAAAATTACTTTTTAATTCTCTCCGTGTAGCGACGACTTCTCGAGTACGGACGGCGAATAAGCTGCGCGTACTAAATTAATTGTTTTGACATCCCTAGGATTGACAGGTGTGCGTGCGAGTCTCAAGGGACGCCATGTACGAGCTCGGTAAACGTCTAACAATGATTCCTCATCCATATACTCTCCCGATCCTCTTCGCCACTATCCGCACACGCTCGATTTGCCGGCAGGACTAAAAATACATCCCAATTGAGCCGGACACCGTATGTGCGTGTTTTTCACATATTCTTGCTGTACACCGGTAACTCCCTCGGATTTTAATGCTTAACACCCGCGCTCACTACTCGCGCATTAGGCTTGATATATATACGGGAAAAATGTCTTTCTCTCTCTCTCTCTCTCTCTCTCTCTCTCTCTCTCTCTCTCTCTCTCTCTCGCTGCAGTGTGCATCCAAATGCATCATGCACCTCGTTACAAATCTCGCGTTATATCAGTGGCCAATTCGCGCGCGCGCGGCTTGGAGAATTACGCGTCCTCGATATCCCAATGTTGCTACCATTTGGCAAGCTTTCATCGTCGAATCTCCGCGTCCGAATCTCAGCGCGACAATATATATAATTTTTATATCAAAATTGGCGAAGAATAGCCGCGAGCTCCAATGGCGCAAAACGACCCCTGGCCCGCAATTCTTGGTAAGCGAGAAAGGAAAGGGGGAGAAATTTTGTCGCGATACCGAATATTGATTCAGCGACAGAATGAGGCTGGTCGAATGAACGCAGCGGCAAACTTTCTCTCCCTCTCTCTCTTTTTCTTTCTCTTTCTCTCTCTCTCTCTCTCTACGTTTCTTTCCCTCATCGTGCTAATACGCGATGTTCAACGATGCCGAAAAATTGGCAGAGGCCGCGCTCCTCAGGATATATCGGGCCGATGTAACATTCCTGCATTTCGCGAAGGGGAGAAGAGAAAAAAATGAAGTTGGAACGAAGCGTCCCGTAGCAAAAATATCGAAGATTATGGATGGACACTATCGAGGAAGATGAAAAGATGACGATGATTGCCATGATGAGCGAGCATACTCGACGAGTATGAGAATGGAGCTGACGAAGTGGAGGATAAAATGGAAAAAGAAGAAGTCGAGAAGAGGCAGAAAGATCGTTCCAGACAAAATTTACCAATGGACAATTCACGTTCCCCCAATATGAAAAAAGAAGACAAACATGCGAATCGTACCTGCCAAAGTCATTCCGTGTGCTCAGGTGATTTGGTTTCCGGTATTACTTGATCTCGGCATTCCTCCTGATGTCGAACTGTGAGATCCACGAGAGCTGACTTTCCTCTCTCCTAGCGTATCGTCTCTATCGCGCACTTTCTTCTTCGTATCACCCTCGAGCGCGCATACCTCGTTCGTCCCAAAGCTCCAGCCAATTTCGATGCGTATGGACGTGGACGTGAAGAAAATGCGCGCTTCCTAACACGAAAAACACCACAGGATTAATCGCGAAACAAACGCACGAGCACATGCACCGCGACGATCCGTACATATATTTATACATATACACACGGATACACAAACGCACGCGGTAAAAGTCGGAGGGATTGGGGATTAACCGCAAAGTCGTGTGTGCGGAGGGTTCCTAGCTGATCTAAAAGCGTCTTTAACGCCGCCGCGCTTCACGGCGCCTAACCGGCCTCGCGCCGACGACGACGAAGACGGCGACGACGACGACGACGACGACGAGATACCACAAACACGACCAAGCCGCGACTTGTCGCGCTTTTTCGGCGACTTCTTCACACACTCAATCCCCCCCTCGCTTTCACCCTTTCTATCTCTCTCTCTCTTTCTCTCTCTCTCTCCCTCGCTCTTCCTCGAGTCTTGCTTTTTTACGAATAAACGGTGCTGCCCCTCGAGAGCGCTTGCGCTTCGCTCTATTCTTTCGGTATTACGAAGCTGACGTAACTATACATCGACATGACCGTCGACGATCTCCCGAAAGCTTCGGAGAACATGTTAGTGGAACTGCTGCCGAGCCGCATATATAAAGCCAGAAAAACTATATACTCGGTGCTGCCATATTGAATTTTCGGTCACGTCCCACGCACCGTGGAATCGCAATATCGTTACCCACCGATGAATTTCCTCGTTCGATCAACAATCCTCGAGATACATTATCGTCTTGGGATAAATATACTCACGCTGGCAATTTCTGCGAAAATTCCATGCATTCTTCGTTAATTTCGTTGCGAATTTAATTTGATGCACAGGCAACTTCCATGTACCATCGAAGAAAACGATTATCCCGGGATTCCATCGTGGAGGATGGAAGGCTAGGGGGGTTAGTATGTTCCTTCCATCGATGCACAGCGAGAAGCGAGATGTTTTTTTTTTTTCAGCGATGGTCGGCCTACTCTCCGTCGAGGGGGCGAAGTCTCATCCGTATACGAGAAGCTGGCAATATATATTGGTGTGAGAATTATTTACAGTTACAGGTATTACGACCATTGTAGTTTACAACGATACAATAAATATAAATATAAATGTAATTGTGTATATAATCGAATATATGGATGTGGATGTGTATGTGTATATTAGGATGTAAGGAAAAAAAGGGTCAGCTCCCTTTGAACAATATGAGATAGACTAAAAATTATGTCAATTTAGAGTTTTTTAACTCAAGATTTTCTTTGTTCTTTTTCCATTTAATTTGCACGAAAAATTCGCGCTTCCCATTAAAATTTGTATAACTCAACGATTAATTACTTAAAAGTCATTACTTTTTTAAATCTCGATGTTATTTTTCTACGAATTACAGTCGTGTGAAAAATACATGTGTTCCTTTCGAAATGTTCAAAAAGGCGTATTTCAAATAGTTGTAATTCATGTTAAAATATCGAGAATTATTAAATGATTCTCCTAAGCCATTTTAATTGATTGAATTTGAGCGAACTGTCCGTATGAGTCAGGTGAGGAAAAAAATTGTGCGACGCTATCCCTTATACTTGAGTTAAAAAGCTGAAACGTGGGATGAATTTCCTTCATACTTATGCTAAATTTTGGAGGGGTAATTCGGTATTTTTCAACGCCCTCTTATGCATACATATGTATATATGTTTGTAGATATGTATAACACAATAGCATAATTAATTATAGAAGCGTGGAAACTCCTCTAATCATCATGTTCTTTGGTTGACATGATAAACGTCAATATATTAATACGATAAATAATTTATGTATTCGACGTATAACGATCGAGTGAAGAAAGGAGGAAGAAAAGAAAGTCACCCGGTGGCAAATCGGCGACGGGCCAATTCAATTGTTGGAAGAAGAAACGAATTATTGTTCGTGCACTCTCAGTATTTTTTTTGTTCGAGCGAAGGTAAACGAAGTAATCGGAAAATAATTACTTGGCTTATATTCGCTGAAAATAAATCATAGAGCCTCAGCCAGTTGAGTAACGGACTAACGAGTTAATTACTCAGTCAAGTAACTAATAATGCAATTAGTAAAGAAACTTACTGATAGAATAATCGCTTCGCTGCGTACTCGACTAAACACTCGACTGTTTACTAATTAACTGACAAGTGGTTGCTTTACTAATTACCTGATGAGCAGTTACTTTACTAATGAACTAATTGGTAGTTACTTTACTAATTAATTAACAAAATAACTAAGCTGGCTTTTTTTTCTTCATCTGCGCCAATAATCATGACTTTTGCAATTGCTGCAAAGCGTCAAGGGAACAGATACGAAATTTAATTGAAGAACAAAAGAACGATCTTCGATGAATGTAGCGGAGTATACGAGCAACGAGTTTTCCAAGAGGGTCGAACGTTTCACCGATGAGTGTTGAAGGATGCTGATTTTTTTTTTTAGACGCCGATAAGTACAACAAAAGTATAATGGATATTTTTTCTGAATTTTCCACCATGCAAAATTTTCATTGGACATATAGATTACGAAAAAAAAATTTTAATCAATATATTTTAACACTTGTCGGTAAAACGGCCGGTCCTCCTTAAATTGACATGCAGAGATGTTCAGGGTCCGGGAGCCGCATCCGTCGATCTCCAGCGTTTCGGTATCCAGGCGTGAACGTTTTCCTGTATGCGACGATAGAGCAAAAGTCCGATGAGAGGAACGGCGAGGATTTCTTTCTTGAATAAATAGACGTAAATCGCTGCTAGAAGGAGAGTCAGATCGGTCGCGTAGCTGACGGTCGAGCGTATTTTTCTGGCAGCTTCGATGGCCAGACTATCGTCGACAGCTCCCTCGACGATGTCCGAGCCCTTTCGAAATTTCGCGTCAGCGTTCGATGTTCTCCTGGCGGCTGAGCCAGCGCGAGCGAAACGTTCCAATTTCCTCGAGTCGCTTCTCTTGCGGGACGCGAGTCTCGTCGAAGTCTCGGAATCGCTGGGGCTCGGATCGATCGTTCTGCGACGTTCCCTGGAGTTTGCTCTCGAGGATCCTCGAGTCTGCGAGACGCTTCGTTCTTTCTGCAATCTCGAGGTTGGCCTCTCTCTCGATGTTTCGCGATTCCTCGTTCCCGACGAAGATCTCGAACCCGGGGCGCTGCGGTCACCCGATTTTTCGCGCTTCCTGGCCCTGCCGGGGACGCTCCCGGAACCTCCAGAAGAACTTCCCTTTCTCAAAGACGCGTTCGATCTGTCACTCGAGACGTTTCTCGGCTCGGGTGACTGGTTCCGCGATCGAGACTTCCTCGAATTCTTCGCCTCCCGCGCTGTCGAAGTTGTCAGCCTCGAGTTGACATTGCTCCCACCGCGGCTCACCTCGTCCTTCCTCGTCGTTGCGTCGGGGATAATTTTCCGCTCCGTGGAAAGATCGCGGCGCAAAATTGGTAACGGCGAGGGGGAGCTCGTGCGATCGGATTCGCTCTTGTCGTAGGAATCGCGAGTCTGCGATTTGCTTGTTTGTTGCGGGAGAGTAGAGTTGCCGCGTTGATAAGTCGCGGGCGGATGAACCGAGTGCGCCATCGAATATTCCCTGACGATTTCCGTGTAATGATCGATCACGGCCATACGGGCTTGAAGATCTTCCTCCTCCTCGATGGACGTTCTCTTCGGCAGGACAGCCTTCTGTGGAGACAATTTTCGGCGACTGCGTGCAGCCTCGGCGGTTGACAGCAACGTCGCGTTGTCCTTGTCCAGCTCGGAGAGCACCGGTGTCCTCGTCGCTTCCGGCATACCCGTGAGAGATTTCTTCCTAATGGTCGCGTTAGCCTCGGTGACTTGTTCTGGCTCCGTCTCGTCCTCGTTTCGGTTGGGTTGTCTCTCGGGTATCGGCATTTCCGGGGGTATCGGTCTGCCAAAACGATTCACCGGTATCGGCTCCTCTTCCGTACGTTTCTTCAGGATCGACTTGGGCTGTGGTGGAGCCACGTTATTCAGCGTCATTGGACCGCGACGATCTTGGAGAACCTCGGGACTCGAGAGACGAGGAATCGGTTTGCCTCGCGGATGATAAGTGTCCTCTTCGTCGACAACGGGCTGCGCGAGAATTCGAGACTTTAGCAATCTTAGATCTTCGCTACTGTCGCTCTCTTCCTCCTCGTCCTCGAGCTCCTCCTCGCTCTCCTCCTCGTACAACTCTTCCGCGAGGTTTATCTTGGCTCGCTCGAGTTCCGAGGTCCCCGTTTCGCTGCTGCGTACCTCCGTGAGCAGTTTATTTCCGCTTTCCGACGATTCCGTGGGCACCAGAGGCATACTCTTCTCGTCCCATCGATGAAGCGGCTGGGTGCTTGATCCCTTTGACGTAGGACCACCGTAACCGGGTCCCGATGTGCCTGAAAGAAACGGAGATTGTGCGAGGTGGTGCTCGAGCAAATTCGGATCCGATGCGACCAGCTCGGGCATCGGTAGGAGAAGAGCGGCCGGCAAACCCGTCGAGATTTTCGTAATCGTTGTCTGGCCCTCGCTCGATCTTCGACGATTCCAGGACCCCTTCGCGTTCATTCCCAAAACAGGCGAACCCGAGCTGGAAGGTCTTCTTCGCAGTCGCGCGTTCCGCAACCTCAACGAACTCGGCGAGAGACTCGGACCCTCACCGGGCGATGAATCACCTCCTCCTCCTCGTCTTTCCGCGCTGTTCTCGGACGTCTCGGTCTTCTTGGCCGCCTCGGCTTCTTCCAGAGCCACCGCACGATAAAACCTCTCCATCGCTCGCTCGTGAAGTAACTCAGTGGAACTGACAGCCTCGCGGAGTACCTCGACCACCTGATGATTCATGCTGAAGAGCTCGGGCAACGAAAGAGACATCGGCGGTGCGACGAGATCTTCCTCGGAGCCCGAGTCTTCGGCATCGCCCTCGGAGAACGCCGAAAGTAGACGACTTCCTGTGCGATCAACAGATCGGTATTATTCAATCTGCGATGCATTCTCCATTTTTGTATTTAATTCTCTATATATTTCTTTATTTTGCGAAATTTCTTCTACGTTAGGTTGGGTTTTAAATGTGGGAGTGGTGGAGAATCTACATAGTTTTTCATCGGGGCTAAAAAAATTATGACTATAAATCTCACTCTCGAGCGGCTCCGAGTCCCTGTGGGGACTTCCGCTTGGTCGCAATTTTGCGTCTGGAGCGTTTGAATTTTCGTCCGGATAAAGTACGAGCATGAACTCGGAGCTGCCTCGCAACGATCTCTCTCCTTCATCTTCCAAGTCCGAGGACTCCCTCGGAGAGGCAGCATCAATGAATGTCGATTTTCGCTGCGTGGCCTCGATGTTCTTCGAATAATCCAACGTGTCTCGAACTTTCGTCGGGGACAAAGGTGACGGAGACTTTTCTCTCGTGAGGGACGGTCGACGAGTGTCCACGGGCGCGATGTTCCGTCCGCCGGAGTCGTCAAAGGTCGGGTGGGATACAATTTTCGTTGGTGCATTCTCGGCTTTTTCCAGGCCGCCCTGGAGACATTTAGTCTTACAAGCAATTCGAGCAAGTGGGGGATTCAGATTATTTTTCAGTATTGAACGAAGGAAAATTCTATAGGGTTTGTTTGGGTTTCCACCAGCAGTCCCAATGACTCACCTGCACTCTGTCTTTTTTTATTGGCAACCTATCCGCGTCCTCCGCAGGAGGATTTTTGTCCCTCTTCGTTTTAGGTCTCGTGGGCGTGGACGAGTCCTCGAGGGGTTTTTCAACGTGAAGAAAGACCGTATCAGCGAAAGTGACTCTGCTGTCGGCCCTGGAGGGTCTCGAGGGTGGTACCGGGGCTAAGCGATGCGCCGATGCGGAACGCGTGGGCGGGCCACCCCCAAAGCCATCCCCCGGTGCGCCGCGAATCGCTTCCTCGCGCGTTAAACTTCTCGTCCTCTTGGTCGGCTCGGGGTGAACTTCGTTTCGTCTCTCTTGTCCCCTGCCACGGCGGATCTCGTGCTGACTCTGCGACTTGTCCGGACGCTTCGGCGGCGCGTTTATCCTGCAGATTATCGACCAAAAATTGCACTCGGGACGCCGAAAAGGATCTTTTGTTTTCACGAAGACTTCCAGTCGAAAAACCAAGACCCAGTTCAACGTTTCACCGTTAGCGGACAACGAGATTAAGACGGGCAACCACTTTAGGAGACCGAAAATTATATGATTTTTTGGATTTTTTTTATTGTGAAAAAAATGGTCATTTCCGCAACTCTGACAATAATTTATTCATATTTTCATACATCTCTGGTAATTTTTTCAAATTATTTCATGCATTAATTAAGCTGTAATCCGCTGTGTTCCTTGGCGTGTCTTCATCGTCGTTGTCGATTTGCGGGAATTGTGCAGCTCGCAATTTGCATCTGAAATAGTTCAACAAATTTGTATACATTCTTGCGATATTTTTTAAGAACACGAACCTAAATTTTGAAAAAAAAATCGAGAATTGAATGTTGGAACGTGTTTGAAAACAAATTGATCGATTTTTAGCATTTTTTTCCCGGCATTTTGCAATAATAAATGTGTATTAAACAATCTAATCTTTCCAACTTTAGGTTCATGTTTTAATAAATTATATTATGTAAACGTGTTCCAAATTTGAAGATGATCCATCAGTTAGTTTTTGAGTTACGATTCCCGCAAATTGAAAAAATGTCGTTTCGAGAAAAACACGTTCAAAGTTTCACAAACGAAAAACTCAAAGTCAAATGTGTTTAATCAAATGATAAAGTGTCTTACCGATTAATCAGCGATTCCAGCACCATAAAGCAGTCCTTCCTCTTCCTCATGCAACTCATTTGAAGCTTGCATTTCCTCTTTACGAGTTTTTCCAGCTTCTTTTGTCTCTAATAAACTTTTTCTATTTTGCCGAGCCACGCGCATCTGATCCGTTTGCTCGGAATATCCGTAGCTCTGCCTGCCAACTACAATTTGTAGTTAATTCATAACCATGAGTAGGGCTGAATTTCCTTCATTGAATGAAGTAGCAGTAAGAAATGCCGCTACTTCGATTACTTTGTGCCCAGAATGGAGATGTTTTGGAGCTAATCGCTAAACGGTCGAGTTTGGGTTTATTTGGGTTATGAAAACCCAAACAAACTACCTAACTGAGCGCTCGTGGATACCTGAGCGCGCTTGGAAGTCGAGCGGAGAGTCTTTATCATTTATATACATACCGTTAGAAAGAATCCGAATATCGTTTTGAATTTTTCAGGGTGTATTCTTAAGATATTTTGCTAACGATTTATGAAATTAAAAAAAATTGATTTTTTGAAGCATCTAAAGTGGTTGTCCTCCTTAATACTAGACGAGAGAGACTACAATCAATGTTACGAACAATAAAACAAAATCTTCCGGAGCTCGACGTTATCTTGTTAGAATTTAATTCTTGCTAGGATTATTATGGACGTTTAAAAAGTGCATGTAGTACCCTCTTTTTGGATCCGGAATGAAGACAACATCGCTCTCCTCGCTCGGATCACTGACGCCGTAAGGATTCTCCGCTTTCACCCGGAATCGGTACTCCGAGCCTTCTATCAGCTCGCCGAGGGTCGTTGTGGGTTGTCTGCACGTGGCTGCTTTCAGCCACACGTCCCAGCCAATCTGCAAGGACGATGCGTTGTTAACGGTGTCAATTACGTCCCGAGTCGAAATTGGCATCCCGCTTTTGACTCGGACATCGTTCAATATCTACACAATCGCCCGTAAGTTAAAAAAAAAACTCTGGCAGTAAACGTTCACTTACTCGATAATATTCGACGATGTAAGATCCAATTTTGCATCCTCCGTCGTCCTCGGGCTCGCTCCAGGCGAGTGTGACCGATCGGCCGAGTGTCATGGCGATCGTGGCCCTGCCAGGTGCGGATGGACGATCGGTGACCGTCACGAGAAACGAGGCAACGTGCTCGCCCAATTTATTGGTTGCCTTTACCGTGTATTCGCCTCTGTCTTGGCGCTTCGCTGCCGTTATTCTCAGCGCGCTTTCCCCGGCCTCGGAGATTTCCAAAACGTGGCCCGGGTCGGCCGCGACGATGTCACCGTCGTGATACCACGTTACCGACGGCAGGGGACGCCCCGCGAGAGAGACCTTCAACCTTATCGTCTCGTCTTGCTCGAAAAGCAAACCATCCTCGTACTGCCGCGGCAGACGAATTTTCGGGGGCGCTGTTACGAAACGCGAGGTGTTTGAGGTCGTACAGTGAGTGAGAAAAAAGCCCAATGGAGCTTTGTTTTTTTTTTATAGGAAGGCAGCTTGACGTCAGGGTACAATTTGAATATTCGAATTTCTCGCGGATCGAGGCTGAGACAAAAAAAAAAATAGAAATCGGATCCAAAAGAAGCAAGACCTTACTTAAGTAAAATAGAATAGAGGAAATTCGTTAACCTTCGAGGGCGAGCTTAGCTTTGGTGCTAACGTGGCCAGCTCTATTCGTCGCCGTGCACTTTATTTCTCCCTCGTCGTTGAGCGCAGTCTGATGAATGAGCAACTGGCTCTTCCCGTTCTCGGTTATGATTCTCGTTCGCCGGCTGCTGAATATCTCGAAGCCGTCCTTGAACCACGAGATCTTGGGCAAGGGAGTCCCCGAGAAGTGTACCGTGAATTCTGCCTGTCAATGCCAAAGGACCGCGTCGTTTTTTTTTTTAATTAAAAAATCAATATCAATCCTTTCGTGGGTCGACGGACGTTAATGAGAATCGTAAATCGACCACGTTCATCTTGACAATTGTCACCTGATCGTTTTCCAGTGCAACGGTGTCTGCGAGCTCGAGATCGAAGCGGGGAGCGGATGCTGCGGATCTCTGCAGCGTGACGGTCAACGGGTCGGAAAGTTCGCTCGGCTCGGAGAGTCCAAGACCGTTTCGGGCTCTCACGCGAAATTGATATCTCCAGCCGGGCTCGAGGCCACTGAGCGTAAGCTCGGGAAACGAGCATAGCGAGGGCGAGGAGCGTACCCAGTACGGTGAACCGAGACGACGGTGCTCCACCTGGTAACCGACGATTGCCGAGCCACCGTTGCTCGGCGATCTTTCCCAGCGTATGCCCACGATATCCGGCTGCGTGTCCTCCGTCGAGACCGGAATCAGGATTGGCTTTCCCGGTGGAGCTGGCAATCCTAAAGAACATTCATGAGAATTTCAACAATTGGACAACCGATCGATATGTCAATATATGTTAATGAATTAAATCGCACTTTTGCTAAAAAAAAATTAATTTAATTGCAACAGCAATTTTCTAAAGATTCTCAAAATTATTGTAAGGTAATCAAACGGGTCCACGAATAGACTAACGGATAAACTCGACCCTAATTATTTACGGATTTATCGAGAGAGCTCGGAATTCCGCCTTTCAACAGTCGAACGTTTCCTGTTTCTAGGCCGTCGAACATCAGGCAGAGTAAGACTAAGAAAACAACACACAAAAAAAAATCATGCGCACGCGCACAAATTTATTCGCGATCTCCCGCAAACGTGTAGTTCGACACCCTCGCAACCGAAATTTCCGCTATCACACAAAATACATTGAAGCCTCGGTGCTATACTCCAACACATCGCCGCACGTGGCGGTGTCCCGAAATAAACATCGGGATACACCGTTTGGCAAGCCCCTGTGTGCGAGACCACCGGCCAGAGAGGAGCCCCAGAGAGAAAGAGAGGGAGCAGGAGATAAAAAGTGCGCTTAACGCGACATTGGATACAGAAGAACGGACATGATCGTTCGTCGATGACTCTGAAAAGACAATGCTTGAAAAACTTCGCAAATTGCGCGAAGATTCGACTGGACGTGGGGGACGTTAACGCACGAGTAGAAGCGCACAACGAGCGTGGATAAGAATGCAGAACGAATTGGAAATAATCCGCCGTGTTGAGCTGCGTCTAAATGTTGTCCGGGTCATTTTGAGCTATGAGATCTACCGCGCGGCTGCACAGACACATCCGCGCTAATCATATCACACTCTTATATGTACACATATAAATATATATACACTACCTTCCTAAAGTATGGGTACGCTTTAGAAATTTTCAATAGCTTTACTACGTTTTTCAATCAGAAAGAAAATCCACACTTTTCTCACGGTTATTGAGCTTTTTGTGAAGTCGTACAATTTTAGAAAACTGTCGCGCGTTGGAAAACAAACCCGCACAAACCGTCAATTGTGGTGTTGAAAAAACAACAGAGAAAGAAAAAAGTAAAAAGGAACAGATTTAGAGTGCGAGAGAAATGGAAATGTCTCTGAACGAAAAACCGCGAAAAGTGTATCCATACTTTGCGCCGGTAGCGTATATTCCAACCGGGTCCCCCCACGATTATCCCTGATTATCAAGCACGGTCAAGCCAAATTACGGAAGCCCCGGAAGAGGAAAAAAAATCCTCGCAAGTCTTTAATGAGCGCACGGTGCTTGTTTGACGAGTGAAGGAAATGGGAGCATTCCCAATGTATTTTAACGTCAACGAAGAAAGTAGCTGAGAAGAAATGGTGTACCTGCACCGCCCCAGTGCACCCTCTTGGAGTTACTTCCGGTCCCGGAGTGCTTTGGAACGTAATTCTTGCCCGCCGAGTTCCCCATGGCTCGTCTTTCGCGTCACCTCCTCCTCCTCCTCCTCCTCCTTCTCTTCCTTTTCTGCGTCTTTCTCCGCGTCTTCGCGGTCGTCGCATCAACCCGGAAGTCCTCGGGTTCTCCTCTGTCTCATTGCATCGCGGCTACGTGGCACTCGTGATCGGTGAAAAACTCTTCACTTCCGCGTTGACGGACGTACACGTAAACTCGTACATCGTCCGTGTCACCGCGCAACCGTACACGACAGGTGTAAAAAAATAAATTATCAGACGATGCGAAAACAAAAACGATGATGAAGAAGAAGAAATAAATAGCGAGAAAAATAAATGGTCTGATCGTTTCGTTCTTCCTCGAGGTCGAAGAGGAAGAGATGCAACTTTTAGCAGTCTATAACGTCGATCCGCCGCACCGCCAAGACGAGCCAAGAGACTCGCGCGGGAGGGATCTCGATATAGCGCGAGGCTCAGGGCAGCACTGCGCCCTCCTCCTCGAACACGGGGGAAAAAGAGTCGTCGGACCGACGAATATTACGAGACACGATAGACGGGGCGAGAGAGAAGGCCGGAGGGAATCTCGTCGCAAGCCAATGCGATGGACCAAAAGCAACAGAGTCACAGCGGCTATTTCGAATACGCAGGAATCTGCAATGGGCTTTTATCAGCTGTCGAGACTCGTGCTTGTACGAGATTGACTTCGTTACCCGCGACGAGCAAGCGCGAGCTCGCGCTCACCTTTTCCGCTGCGTTCTCGATTGGCCATTTTTATAGCCGCCCTTTTTCGCGTGATTTCGATCCGATCCCTCCCTCGCGGCCTGTCGCGTAATTAATTGCGTCTTTCGAATGGCAAAAATTCAGCAAATTAAGGGCTTACATACACCTGAGACGGCTAAAGGTAAGGTTACGTTTAAGAATTTTTTTTGTGTATAAAACTGAATTTTATTGAACAACCATGATATACATATTAAAGTATGACATTTTAACTAGGTTGTGCGAAAATTTGGTAAAAAAATTTCAAACCGTAAAAAAGTCACAGTCGTTTTCCGGGGACGAGTTTTTGTTGACAGCGTTTGCGGTACCAGACGTGCCTCGGTCAATTTTTATCTAAAAAAAAATATTTGTTTCTTAAAGTAGATAGATAAAACTAGTACTTATCGAGACGGAATTTAAAAATTTAATTTTTTCGGGTCATGGCAGTCACTGGAACAAAACAGGCGATTTTTCGTCTCAAAATTGTTCAATACTTATGATGAAAAAAAATGCCAGGTATCGAAAAAACTGCTCGATAAGTACTAGATTATTGTGTGAAGCATAACTGTGAAAAACTTGATCCCGATAGGTCCAGTAGTTGCGGAGATATTTCTGGTACCGATTTCGAAAACACTGTTTCGAGAAAAACGCGTTTAAAGTTTTGAGTACACTTTACACTGAAATAACGGGTTTATTTTAAACTTACATGAAATCGTCGATTCCTGGGCCATATGACGGATCTTCCTTAGATGTTGACGCTTCCATTATATCTTTTTTTTTGCTGTGTCAACCTCATTCATAGTTAAACTCATAGTCAAGCAGATGACAAAGGTCGCATCAACCTGCGCCCCAACCGTTAGTTGTTGCTCATCTGGTCAGTTAGAAAACGCTATAACTTCGTCATTACTGCGAATTTCCTTATGAAATTTTCAGGGTAGACACTCAAAGGATAGTACTTTCGAATGAGCGCCTTTTTGAAAAATCGATCTTTGTGACCTGCCCAGGTGTATGTAAATCCTCAAAATAACTCTTGTTGCTAAATAAATGGTTGGGAATTTAATATTTGGGAATTTAAATAATAAATATCGAGTAGTGAGGGAAGAGAGGGATCCAATGGAAAATCATTGAAAATACATTTGGAGGTAAATAATTAAGTACTTATAAAATAATTAATGAAACACTTGTTTTACGGATAATCTTTTCGTCATTGGCGGCCAGCGAACTAGCAACTGCATAAATTATAAGTTTATTTCATACGCTCGATGTATCCGCAATGACATAAGTACTTTTTCTACAACATTGCTCGACGCAATGATCATGCTCTTCAAGAACCGTTTCACGCTGTCGCTTCCTCGCGCTTGGACAAACAAAAAGTGGACGACGAGATTCTTCCGGGGGAGCAAGAAAAGCTGGATTATCGAGATGATGATGTAATGGAAAGTCACCAATGACACTGAGAGTACAGAATGGCCGAGACGAATGCCGATTGGTGAAAAAGAAGCACGACGCAGAGAATTTATGTGAAATATTTATATCGAGAATGTACGACCTGAATATACCGAGGAAAATCACCCGTATACTTACGTCGAATTGCATACGGCTGCGAGTCATTTTCTTCCATTTCTTTTTCTCTTCCTCGACTTCCTTTACTTCATCTGCGTCCACCTTCTTATATTATTGTCTTGCTTTGCTCTCAATTCTCTTGCTCTTCTTGTTCATCTTCTTCCGGGGTACTTCCGGTTCACCGGACGCTTCTTCCCATCGTCTTCTTCTTTTACTCCTTTTCCCATCATTCGCCTTCATTCTCTTGTCCCTCTTGGTCGTCTTCTTCCTGATATCCCTCCTTCTGTCCCTCCTGTATCTCTTCCCTCCCCTCCTCTACGCTCTTCCTCACCGTCCCCTTCTTCTTCTTCCATCCGTCGTCATTCCGAGAGCGCGTCGAGGCGTCCGTCGCGGAACCGTTCGAATACCTCTCGTTCTCGGTACAAGCAAAAAGCCAAAACACATCACGAGACTCGAGGAAGAGAAGAAGCGGCAGAGAAAGGGACACTCTCGGTAGATCTTCGAGGAGTGCGTACACGGATGAGAGAGTAGGGATTCGCTGAACGAGCGCGAGCTTGGAGGAGCTGAAAAAAACATCTGAGAAAGCGAGAAAGGGTGGGGGGGGGGCTTTAGACACAACACGAGTCTCTCGGGGACTCGCTGTAAACGGTGCCGTTGTACCGTTGTTTCTCAATGGACGATGATTGCCCCGAGTTTTCCTGCTTCTGCCTGCGTGCAGCTACCGCAGTCCTCCTCGTGGAGGACGCGGGAGATGATATATACACGTGCCAAAAGAGAGAGGCGAGCGAGAGACAGGGCCGAGTTGCGGCCACCGGTAAGGCGTTACATAGCATTGACTATGCGTATATACCCGGCCGTTCCCTCGTATATCTCTCTCTCTCTCTCTTTCTCTCTCCCCACGCGACATATCCCGGTTCGTCCGTTACGCCTGATACCAAGCAGTTTACGAATGACCCAGAAGCGCGCGCGACACTTTTCCAATCCGATATCGTCGTCTCATCGCTGTAATTGAATAAAGTGCGATGGAGAATTAAAAGCGGATAGCGAGGAACGCGAAGGAAAAATTGTTGTCGGAATATGTTCGGGCTGTGAGGATAACGGTAGTCTGGATCTCGACTCGTATTCAATTTACACCTGCAATCGAATATCTGAGTGAAAATATTTTGAGAAACAAGCCAAGTCCTGAGGAACATTGGACAAGTTGGAATCTCGACGGAAGTGACGCGAGTTTTATCGGAGAGATAACGAGCCAGCTGTTTGTGAAGACATCGCTGCGGTGTCCAGTTGCCAAGGTGTTCGATAGATGATCCCCCGAGTGATTCGAGTGCTTCGATTCGGTAATCAAGCCCACAGTGTGATCGGTGCTGAGATCCGGTTTAGCAAGGTCTAACGTAGTTTGTAATACGAAAGAAATCAGGATTTTTATTAGCCTGACATATTAACACCAGTCGAAGGCATCCTCGTCGCGGATCGTACACGTAGAATTTTGTATTCGGCGAGCCACGGGTGAACGTTTGACGCGCTTTTGCAATCGCGGTTACTTCCAAATACCGGTAGAACCAGTAATACCATTGGATACCCACTCGCGTGTGGTTTGAGTTTGGAGAATCTTGGTCCCAGTTCGCGAAGGTTTGGCCTGCCGATCGGTCGCCGCCGCAACCGCCACTCGGAATCTCATGGGTGCGGAGCGCGTACCTGAATTATTTTCGTTACGGGTCTTATGTAATGTGTGAAGCGCGGAGAAACGTTTGGTGAGGTTTTGAACGAGTGCGTTGAACACAGGCAGGTGTGAGACTAGACATTGCGGACTTTGCTCATTCCCGCGCGAATTCAATCGCGAGCGATCGCATGCAGGCCAGTGAGCGAAAGAAAATTATTCCGAGGATTTTGGGCCAGCAATTTCGATATATTCGTTTGTCAGACATGTCAGGAAGACAACTGGAAGCTGTCGATGTTCTCGAGGTCCTGGAGAGAAAATTGGCTTACCTGCCTGGTGGACGAGACCGCGAAGGGCGACCCCTTCTCCTGATTAACGTTCCCATCGAGCCTCGTGATCGATCCATGAAGAAAGCCAATCTTGAACGCCTCACTGCGTATCTTCTCTCCGTTTTCAAGTAATAGCTCTTGTCCTCTTTCAAGTAATAGCTCTTGTCCTCGATTCCTTTTTGATACGCGAGCTAAAAATCTTCCCGATGATGACGCTTCTTATCAGTTAAGAATCTTAGATCTAAATAGATCTGAAAACCCAAACAAGCCCAAACAAATGAACAATTCAAGCACATGTGTTGCACGAAAGTGGGGGAAGGTGAGGTGTACCACTTTTTTTCTAAAGAATTTTTACTCTAATCAAGGTAGTCTGATTAGAAAAAAAAGGTCATAACTGATTTTATAGATCTTTGGGCGTACAATGAAGCTCCGATATTTTTTGCAAAAAGATTAAAAATATCAAAATAATGGGATCGAAAAAAATTTGCGGCTTGGCTCATTGTACCTCATGGGTGGGGTACAATGTATCATATAGGTGGGTACAGTGTGTCAGCAACTGCGAAACGTAGGGTACAATGAGGCGGTTGAAACTCGTATATTTTTCTAACATAGATAACATAGATAACGGATAAATTACGGTCCAACACAAAAAAATTCTGAATTTGCGAATTACAAAGCTCCGAGAAATCCCCCGTCGCTGACAGCGGCTCGTGACACGTTGCGGTTCTTCGGAGCGTCGTCAAATCTTTGTTTCCTCATTGGGAGTCGGGACATTGTGCCCCACATCTCGGTGATACATTGTACCCCACTAGTTGAATATTTGATTATTGATGAAAATAACTATTAATTAAACTACGAATGGAAAAACACAAGTCACTGAGCTCATCATGAATAACGAAACTATCGATTAGGAGCGAAAACCCGAGCCGCTACAGAAAGTTACGTTATACTTTACGTTTTTCCGGCGAGCGAAGTATTTTTTTTTTCAAGCCTCAAATCAATTTTTAATTTTCAATAATTCTTTGCAAGCTGCTACCGACTTTGTTTTAGGCATGACGAAAACAAATATAAATCGCGGTCCAACACAAAAAAAAACAATTCGAAATTTACGAGCTACAAACCTCCGAGAAATTGCATCTAGCTCATAGTGCTCCGTGATACGTTGTACCCCACTCGCCCGTTTGTTTTTTTTTTTATCGTTTGGGTTTGTATTGTTTTTATTTTTTCGGGCTTCCCTCTCCATAACTCCAATTATTCAAATATTTTTAAGTGACAAGAATACGTAATTAGAAGAATATTTTAAAGAAGACCTTTTCCACGCAATCATTATGAACATTACGAGGAAAAAAGACCGAAGCAAAAATCGGCTTTAATTTTCACGTGAAATCGTTACGAGGATTTGTGCTTACAGCGAGGAAACGAGGCGCAACGGTATCTGCGTGATAATCGATGCGCGCCAAGGTTCGTGGCGAGTGGCCCGGTCTTACGTCAGAAGATCGGTGATCCTTGTGAGAAGTTTGGCGACTCGGGTTATCGTTGTACGTCCCGAGGGTTTCTGGGAGAAGAGGGTCGACAATTGCACCAAGTCACGCAGGGATGGCGAGGTACTTTCATAATGTGCATGGACGTACGACGCAATTTGAAGAGAACATAAAAAGAAAAAAAAACACAGTATGATGAAACGCAAAATTAACGCGACTGGTGGTTGCCTTTACAGCCGATCTACATTCCTATAACGCGTCTTGGTGCTCATGTCGAAACTGTTCAGCTACCTTACGATCTCGGTGGCACGAAGTTTCACGATCACGCTCGATGGATACAAACGCGAATGGTAAAGAAAAATGCGCAAGTAATCTCAACGAAAAAAAAAAACGTTCCACTCCGAGTTTATGTTCGAGCTGAGGGTTTTTCTTGCTTGGCAGAAAGTCGAGGAGTACGAGAAAAGCTCGGAGATTCTGCTCGCGAAAATGGTGTACCTTCGTGGTAAGCTGTGCAACTTTGATCCTCTGAGATCGCGGGACCGAGCGGAAGTTGATCTCGGTTCGTACTGGGAGGCAGGAACGGAGCTGGCCGAGAACGCCCGGGACATACTCATCTCAGGTTTGGACAACGTACTCATCTGTCGATTATAGACAAAAAAAGACGAAAATGGTTCGACATGTCTAATTTCGTTGAATGCAGGACGGAATCTCCTGAGTGCCATGAGCAGAGAATCGTCTCAGGATTATTTGGACACAGTTCAAAGCATCAACCGGATTTTGGACACGATCGAGTTAGAACAGGTATAATTATAAACGATAGTCATAATAATTCCGACCCATTCTAGATAAAAGGGCCTGGAAGTCTAAAAAAAATACATTGCGCTAATATATTACTATTCATAATAGCGACTATTAATAATATAATAATAAGCTTTTTTAAAAAGTTAAAAAAGTACGCCAAGTAATAAAAAATGCCCTTGAAATCATTGCTGTTTTTTACCTTGCAAAAAATTATGGTCTACTTTAAAAATGATTATTATTTGTTTCAATTGAAACAATGGTTATATTATATTTTTTTCCATTAATCAAATGTACGAAAAAAAATGAAATGATTTATAAAATAGTCAAGTACGTATTATGCAAGTAATCTTAGTTACAATGTTTTATTTTTATTAAAAAAAAATATCTTATAAGAAATAATTGATATCACGATTATAGAAAATTACATCGTACAAACCAAATATATACACTGGAAATGCTGTGCATGGTTGAGAAGAAAAAGCTTGAGAAGATATAAAATGTTCCGTTCGTTTGACATCCGCATACGAACTTTTGCGGCATGATATACCTATTTTTTTTTTATTTCAACATCGCATCAATTGCTGATGTGAAATTGAAATAAATGAAATTATTAATTTAATTACTATTTACATAACTATTTAAAGGTAAAAAAATGTGTAATGTGATTATGCGAAGAGGTTGGGAATAATTTTACTCCTTCGAAATACAATCATACAAAATTTACTTTCCATAACGAGCATATTGGCATGATCTAAAAAATCTTATCTACAATCATTATGAAAATATCGGAATAATACCTGATGATAAAGATAATAATATCTAATACAAGGTCGAGCTGGAAAAGGGATGGACAAAACTTACTCAAAATCTGGACATCGCTCGTGAGATAAACGATCTGGAGAAGGGCTTGAGCCAAGTGACCAATTGGATTCTGGGACCAGCGGATTTTATGCTAAACTCGCGCTGTCAAGTGGGTTACGACGTCGCGTCTTCGGAAAACTTGCGACTGGAACACGACGGCCTGGAGCTCGAGTGCAGAGTGAGTCTCGAACCCGATGAAGACATAATTCCAGCAAAAAAAAAGTTGATTCCAAAAATGTATTGACGATTTTAATGTAAAAAAAAAAATATCAGAATGCTTACAGTCGTTACGGTGAGCTTGTGCACAGAATCGACAGCGTTCCGGATGACAGACTCACCGAGGATGTCAAGTCTCAGAGGGACTTTATGGATTTCGTGTGCAGAAACTTTGCCAGCCGACTAGAGCGGCGAAGAAACGTCCTTGTAACGTCGCAACGGTTTTTTCGTCTCGTTTCGGGGGTAATGAAGTATTGCTTAGCGTCATTATTGGATTGATGTTGATCAAACCCAAGTCAAATTTGAGCAATGACAGAGAATGAGGATTATTTCGTGCGGTTGTTAACTTTTTCAGTACTTTGATCGGACGAGTGAGGTGTTCGACAAATTGGTGATGGGCAACAGAACCTGTGCTCTCGCCCAAGCCAGTCTCAAGCTCCGCAATCTCGAGAAGAGCCAGGCGATTTTAGGTACACCGTTCGCTTCGATATTTTAGTCGTTGCTCGAGTCAAAAAATAAGTACCGTTGTTCACTTTTTTTTAAAATCCGGTCTGCAATTTCACTCACTTGTTATGAGGAAGAAATTACAATGTTAACGTTTATCATTACGTCCACATTAAAACGAAAGAAAAGCATTCGGAAATAAAGAAGTCAATCAGTACTTACGAAGAATAAGTTCAACAGGACAACATTGGCATTCCATTGTCGCGCCGGATCAACAAACTATGGGGCAAACAGACAAAATAATTTTCATTATTTCGTACAGATGGGCTGCAGTGTCAATTGGTACAGGCAGGAAAGAAGCTCACGGAACTATTGTCGACGCCGATCAGGGACGCCCTCGGTCGCCAAGTGCCCGTCGATTACAGCGAGGACATTGTCAACATAAGCGATATAATAGACGCGTCGAACGCTCGAAAAAATATTTTCAACGACAGCGTCGAACTCCAGAAATTGACCCTCAAACAGATGGCTCTGATTTACGCGTACGAAAATGATGCCGAACAGGTTTGTTGGTGAAAAGAAATTGTGCAACGAATCAAAATGAAGGACAGATCGATTTACGTACATTTTGAGAAAAAAAAAAGAACGTAGATTAATTCGAGTGAAATATCACAGGCTATTAAATGGCTAACCGATTTGTTCGGAGTCGTCGTGGAAAATCACACGGAGATTGGATCCGACGCCGCGGAGATCCAAACGCAAAAGGAGGAACACCAAACCTTCCAGGATACTGCCAAGGTAAAAGAAAAACATCAGATTATTGTGAAAGGATCGTAGCATTCACAGAGCAATTGCTCGAGCAATGAAATCCAAAGGAGCTTCGTCCTCCTCGAGTATTTACGTTCCAACGAAAAATCTTTGACCCCGCACAGGGCACGTTCGACTACGGCTACCAGTTGGCGAACGGAGCGCGGGTTCTTCGAATTTCCTGCAGACTGGAACTCGAGAGCAACACGAGTCTGGCGTCGCGATTGCGACAAGCCTGGAGACGGCTACGCTCCGTGGGTCAGGAGCAACTTACGAGGCTCCGAGTTTGCGCGGTTTTTCATCGGAGCGTCGACGAGGTGAGCACGATCTCGCGAAAATTCGGAATTCACGTTTATCGGAGAGCGTATCAGTGTACAAATGTAAAAGAACGATCGATGGAAAAACGGAACATATGAATCCTTACGTTTGCAGCATTCGGCGGCTCTCAACGAGCTGATCGACACGATCGAAGAATCGTTCTTGCTCCATGAGAAGTCAGTTCCCGGTGACACTTGCTTCGACAGAACGCTGATATCCCGGGCTGAGACCCTTCGCGAGGTCCTCGACGACCGGGAGAAACTTCTTCCCGACGTGGGAAGGACGATTCGCCTGGGTAGACTGTTGAGGCCGCGGCTGAAGGAGCCTCTTTTCTTGCAAACGAGGTAACTTTTGTAGTCAGCCTCAGGCCGGACAGGTGGAATGATTTTTTTTAGTCCGATGACTCGCCTTTGATTTTTCCTGTAACGTCAAAGGAATAGGCTTTTAATGGGATTAAAATAAATAAACAAAATACGCACGTGCGCTCCGGTTGATGAATGCGCCGAAAATGCGACAACCGTGGTGTGGGTGTGAAGACGAGATTGCTCTGTAGGTGGGAGCGACGTCGGCGTCCTCCTCTCGGCTCGAAAGAAAGCGCAGTATGTCGTGGCGGTTCTCGTCCGCCGGTTAAAAAAGCGCCGCGTATCAAGTCCCGCGAAAGCGGGCCATGTCCACTGCAAAGTTAATCGTCGTCGCGACGTAAGTTTCCAAAACAAAATAATCGTTCGGAGAGACGAAGTTAATTTTCATAAAAAAAAGGGGGGAAAAGTGGTCGCCGCGCTGAATTTATCGACGATATTGATTATCGCGTGTACAAAAAAAAAAAGAAGCTTAGGGATTTCCATTGGTCTCGTTTGTGTCGGCGAAGATGAAAAATTGTTTGCATGAGCTAGAATTTTCGCGCTCCGCTCCGCTTCCAGTCTCTCCGAGGCAACGTATTCGAGAGACTCCGGTGACGGATTTTTCCTCCTCATCCTCTACAGATCCCTCTCCACACGACTCGACTCTATTTCCGTCTGACGTGCCATCACCTTGCCCTCCTTTTTCTCTACGACGATATTAGTCTCTCCATCGGGCGGTATCCGAGAAGTACATGTACACAAGCGAGGCCATTTTTTCCGGGGATCGAAAAGGCTTCAGTCGGAGAGTTATAAATCATTCGGAACGTAAGATCTGAAAACAAAATTTTTCGACGCTTTTCTTTTCTCTCGTGTTTATACGCAAATGTTACGTGTATTGAGGGCTTTTGCTGCCTCGCAAAGGGAACTTTGGTGCAATTACTTTTTTTATATTCCAATTGGGAATTTATGTTTAGCATAAGTCGGCAACACCAAACACTTCCTGAGAACATTCAAGTAAATTGTGTGTTGTCGGTTCTTACGATCGTGCTATAAATAGAAAAAAAATTAACTAATTGGGACGAAACGTTTTGGTACCAAAAGTATCACTGAAGGAGGTTTAAAACTGAATTTTGCGGAAGTGGAAGGATTCAGATAATACAAAATTTGAAATTATTCCTATACAAACAAATTCAGTCAACTGTCAAATACACCCACATCTTGTGATATGGGGCTAATTTTTTTCAGATTTTATTCGGAATTTATAAATTTTTTAATGAATTCGAACATTTAAACGCTGCACCCTTTTCCAATTTTCGGGGCATCAGGCGATTTTTTTCCCCTAAACAGAGTTTCTATGCAGCAATGACACAAAATATGTGTGCAACTTGATTATGTGTACGATTTTTAGAAAAATTTCAAATTCGATTCCGGCTATAATTATTCAGGTTGATCGGTTCGAAGATACGAGCATTACAATTTTGGATATTGGGATGCGTTGTTTTCGCGAGTCTCGAGTAACTCTTGTCTCGTCGCTTCTCGTTCATTCGCTCTTTCTCAACGAAATTAGAATCGCCTACGCGCGCGTGCCTGTGAAAGAACGAAGAGAGCAGTGATGCTGCAACTCTCTCCGGATCGTATACAAAAAATTACAATTTCCTCGGAGACTATACGTTAACGCGGGGGAGGCTTTATTGCGAAATCGACAACACTCTCTTACTGGCTTGAAATTCGCGTATACCGATAAGCGTATGGGGAAAGGTAATTACGTAAAACCCGATGGCGTCGAAATAACTGTTGAATAAATGTGAGCACGATTACGTAAAAATTATTCGGAGGACCGGCCTGTCCTTAAAAATAACAATGAACTTCTAAATCGCACTTGCCCATCCGCTAGATCGCCCCAATGTAGGCCCGCCGGGTTTCGTGATTTTTCCTGAGCCTACTTGGATGCCGAATACCGCGATTTTCGGCTGGCTGTTTCGGCTAGAAGGAAATGAGATATCGGTACGGATTCAACGGCATGCTCTGAGTCTGTCAAAATCCTTGTCGAAAATGGGCAAAATAAATATTTTTCGATTTTTGTATTTTCAAAGGCCCTATTCAATGAAAAATTGATCGCTGATTTCGCAAGTCCCGGCCTCGCCCACTAAAAATTAATATTTTATAAAAATATTTCCGAAAAACCTTATCTTCGACACAACCATGATACTCCCCTTTGAGTTTTCGTTCACATTTTCGAGAGGTGGCTACACATCTATATCTCCATACACATATAAAGACCAAATGTCTGCTCTTGCGTAATTCTCGGGGAACAATGAACCGAGCAGGAGAAAAAAAAATATCAACGCCGCCTGATAGCTCATAGAATCTTCACTGGGAAAGTTACAGTTGTACAGACAATGGTGACTCGGAGCTTCTACAAATTGTTTGCACACGTTTACAAAGAGCCACTTGTGCAAATGAATAAGAACCGGGGAAAAGTAGACCAAACCGTATATTACAGCGTCCTTACAGCGTCCGATACAATTCACAATTCTGACGCGTTGAGTGACACCTGAATTGTCCTCGTTGGAATTATTCCGGAGATCCGTTTATCCTTCAAAATGATACTGATATATAATCATGATAACAATTGAAATTATCGTTTACGTAAATGAGTAAGTCGTTCATTGAACGGCGGACTAATTAGCGTTGTTTGTATTCGTATATTTCAAGGTACCGATAGTCTCAAACCGCCGATTTTTTTTGTCGCCCTCAGAATGTCGAGTACCGAGGGTGCGGATCAATTGAGCGTTGATGATCACGTTGGCAATTTGACCGCGGTGGACGCGATATCCGAGCGTTTGGCCGAGGTGACGCGTTTGGCTGAGAAACTTGACGAGAGATTGTACGAGGCCGGTGCGAGGATAAGAAACGCATCGATACAATACGCGGAGCGTATCAACGCGAGCTCGTCGTCAGTTCCGTCAGTGAGCCACGTTGAGACTGTAGAAAAGCAGAGCGAGACGAAAAAATCGATCGACCGAACGGCTTGCCAGATTGCCGAAAATAATAACGATATGGAGGAGTCCTGCGCAGAAGATTACGTGACAGCGACGGAGTGCACTACGACTCCTATGGCACGCTCGAGAAGTGAATCCTTCGCTACCATGTCCGAGGGCGATGACGTCCCGCTGACGACCAATGAGTTCAGCGGTACACGGTCGGTTCATACGAAATTAACTCTCTCTCTCTCTCGCTCTTGCCTCCCACCCCTGCCACGGATTATATTTATTTCCAGAGTTTATTTATCGGAGAACAGTTATTAACTGCCTACCGGACGAGAGAAGGGAGAGAGCCGAGTGCGTGACGTACACGTGACCCGATTTGCTTCGAGTTTCTCAAACGTTCGGAAATTTATTCGCAGGCAAGACGCAACGGAAGAGCCTCGAGTGAAGCATCAAGAGTCCGAAGCTCCGAGTACTTTTGACGCTCCCCAGGAGAATAAACGGATCGTTTCGAGTGCTTCGGAAATGGCGGAAGTGACGAGGGAAAATGGCCTCCCCGAGCCTGACGTCGAGCGAACCAGTTCTACCTCAATTGTCGAAAGAGTCGAGGTAATTTGACTAAATTACAAAAAAAAAAAAAATTGGCATTCGTATCTTTATTCTTACAAAGCGGTGGGTTTAACGTTTTATCGCGTCAGGAGAACTGTGGCAAGATCGTAAAGGAAGTGACCGAAACAACGACCCTGCGAGTTTCCCACGACACTCGCTTCGGCGTGGCCTCGTACAAGCTGACCTCGAATACTCTGCGCGAGGCTCACGAGAACACGGACGTCAAGGGAATTCTGGATGCGAGGGGATTCGGCGCGAAAACAAATGGCCAGTGCGACGATAAGTCGCACAAAGGTACGACACACACGATGTCTCTCATGGGAAAAATCATTTTCGAGATTTCGTGTCGCCGCTACAATTTTCCTATAATATTGAGTATAAAAAATATTCGTTTCAAATTTGAGCACTTCAATTCCAGTCCAAGTGTAAGCTCGATAAATGTTCGCCTCGATTTAAAAAACAAAAGCCACTAATCATTTCTCAGATCTACGAATGACAAGACAAATAAATGCATTCCTTCCAGACGATTTTACGAAATACAGAAGGGAAGAAATCTCAGTATCGGAGCCGGCACTCTGCGATTTGGAGAACAATCGACACTCGAAATTCGCGAAAATCGCGCGTGACACGAGCGAACGGGAGAGCAAGTCAGCGGATAATTTAAACGAGAACAACAACAACAATGTGATTAAAACGATTTCGCACGGCTTGGAGTCTCGGGGTAACAACGACAGCGGTATCGAGATGACGCCCGGTAAAAATGGCGAATTTATGGAAAATAACGAGGAAACGGATGACCTGGAGCTTCTGAGGAAGCTCAAGTCGGTGAGTCGCGCTCAGGTCGTGGGTTGATAACGATACGTCGGATAACAAGCCTAAGAACGATTCGCTGACTCGGCGTTCTCTGCATGTTGCGTGAAGTTACGAGCGACTTATTTTAAGGTCGAAGAACGCCTAACAACGATATACAGGAATTACAGGGAGCTTGGATTGTTTCGTCAATTTTTTCATTGTTCATTCGATATTTTGTTAAATTTTTGCTCCTTCCAGGGGGCAAAAATATTCTCATTGATTCGAGAAAATTACATTGTATAAACTCGAGTTTCTCAGTTACGTGCTCGAAGAAAAAGGCGTCCTTTCTGCGTACCGGGCAAAACATAAAAATAAAATTCTTATTGAGAACCACGCCGTAGGAATAAAAGAAACAATTGCCCTGGGATAATTCAATCCTGCTGCCCTTTTAAACGTGTGTGCTGGCTACTCTTGTCTGAATTAATGCTATCGTGTCAAATTATTTAATGCTACAAATTAACGTGTTGGTTTGTCAAGTTTAATAAAATATAGTATGTATAGAGAAATCGAGCATATTTCTGAATTACAACGAAGCTTAGATCGACTGCGATAAAAGTCGATCTATAAAATGTCTATGGAGAACAGATGAGTGAGGTTAAAATAGATTGGAAATGTTCGTGATCGAGGATACGATTTTCTATTGTTCCTATCGGCATTTAAATACCGAAAATTCGCAAGTCCCATTAGAATGATCAAGCGAAAGAGATTCGATTAGTTTTTGGATTGAACGTCAAGAACGTGTTGTTCTTGATAAATTTTACCCGATTGAAAGTACTCTATATATTCGTCGTTTTTTCTTGTTATAGAGTGCGTACCCTTAAGAGCTCTGTGTAAGAACTTTTAAGGGTTTGCATTAAGCTCTTAATCTCTCAAGGCTTTCTTTAAGGGTGTGCATTCCATAGCGCGAAAAATGGATAAAAATACCCTGTACTTCATTATAAAAAAAGCTCCATAGGTAAACTTCACCCGCGCTATTTTTTCCTCACAATCGCCATCCAAAAAATTACATCGGTTTCAACGCCGTCGCCCTGGCCCTTAATTTTCCCTGCCTCTTCATAACTAGCCAAACAGCCCAGCCGCAAACAAACTCACAAGTCTTCAAAGCTTTCCTCTTTCAAACAAAAAATCTGATCCCTCGCGTCACGTGGCGGGCGTCGCGCGGGTGGATACGCGCTTTCGCGTCGCTAGGGACGATAAAGTTCTCGCCGCGATAGGAGAACAGTTTGAGGTGGGGGCATTTTTAAGCGCGATCTCGTCGTGTTTCTTCCCCCTCTATTGTACCGTTCGAGCGCCTCGTTTATTCGCGCGTGTGTGGCTCGCGTGTGTGCACGAGTTTGTTGATGTATGGGGCACGAGGAGGAGGCGGAGGAAACCTCGCTGCGATGAGGATCGAAAGTCGTCGCGAGAGGTAAACGAGAAACGCGCTCCAGTGTCGGATGAACCGGCTTCGGCGCCGCGGTTTGTGCCACGGTGTGTGTAGACGTCGATTTTACAGCCTTCGCGACGCGCGTTCACGCGCCCGAAAGACTTTTAATTCGAATATATATACAAATATATAAATATAAATAAATAAATAACTATATATATATATATATATATATATTTATATATTTGAATATATAGATAGCCATTGTACGGAGAGTAAGAAGCGCGATTAGAATAAGTGGCAATCCTCCGGTGACATGTGCCCGCGGTCACGCGTCGACACAGTGCCTCGCAAGTGCAATTGCACGAATTACTATTTTCTCAACTATAGTCGCGCACCAGGTTCAATCGGTAATTGATTTAACAAATCTCATCGAGATGCCAAACCTTTTTCACCTTCTTTGATGAGCGAGAGACTCGTAGGGAAAAACGTGGCTGTATCAGTAATTCTTAAAAAGAAAAAAAATAATAATAAGTCGCGTATAACTAGACGGGGGCCGTGACATTATTTTTAGTGGGCTCCACTGTCGTCATCACAGCTGCTAAATATTATGAGATCACACAGAGCCAATAATTGAGAGACTATATCAAAGTGTACAATGTTCCAAGCTGTGTCGAATGAATAACAAATTTCGTTAAGGCGGCCGTTTTGGAGATGGCTATATATATGTAGATATATCATTTCCTCGATGGTATTGCGTGGAGGTAATGGAGCATAAATTGGGAGGGATAGTTTTTTTTAAAGTGATTTAGATGAGTGCGGAACATTTCGGGCCTTCGGAGTTGACTGGTTTTTTTCTTTCTTGTTATCTTGGGAGCAAGGTTGTTTTTTGTTGTGCACAAATGTCACGTTTTTTTCTTTGGGTGTAGAGTATACTGGATTTCATAAATACTTCGTGTATTTTTTTTTATGTGGGAATGATAAGCATCTGTGAGTTCTACATCGTTTTTGAGAAAATAAAATGTAAGCAAGTTGAAACAGTTTATTGTTAGGAACCGCGGTAAATGTGTCAGCAAGAAATACAAACCTTGGCTCAATTCACGATTTTTCATGAGATGCTCTGCTATATTATTTGGATAAAAATATTTTTACTCGGAAATGACGTAGTGGAACTTGTTAAAAAATCAAAGTTGAACGTTTATTTTAAGTATATAAGTTTACAAAAAAATGCAGTATCCTATGACATTCATCGGCGAGACGCTGGATCCTCTTTAAGAGAGAGATCAAAGGGTCCAAAAGTTCTCGGCCTCGACACAATAAGGGTAATCAGAAGAGAAAGAAATTGCTACCAGGTCTTATCTCCGCTTCCCGATGGGGTCACTGCCGGCGAATCTCAGCTTTCGAGATAAACTCGCGCGAGTACCTCAAATGCTCTCGTTTAAAGTTCTCGCCGAAATTGCGTCAGGGAGGCCGATAAGTGAACGATGATAG
Organism: Ophion ventricosus; assembly: GCA_963932345.1. Classification (NCBI taxonomy): domain Eukaryota; kingdom Metazoa; phylum Arthropoda; class Insecta; order Hymenoptera; family Ichneumonidae; genus Ophion; species Ophion ventricosus. The sequence goes on along the minus strand of OZ010723.1, from coordinate 17,129,378 downwards.
TCCTGATACAATTTGCCAAAAAATTGTATCCCAAACGGCCGCCATTATCTTCCCGTTATTTCTTTTTTTTTTGCCCTTTCGTCGCTCTTCTGTATCTTTAATTTTGTTTTCTTTTTGGAGCGTCGAGCCGTACATTTTTTGTATTATTATTCGAGGCCCGCGCGTTTTTCTCGCTCGAAGAAGAAACGCCTCCACCAGTCGGTCCGGTTTTAAACCTGCGGTGGGCTACACCGATGTTTTTAAAGTCATTCTCTCTTCCTCTCTACCAGCATCTAGCTCTCTCGTATCTCTCTCTCTCTCTCTCTCTCTCTCTCTCTCTCTCTCTCTCTCTCTCTCTCTCTCTCTCTCTCTTTTCTCGAGGTCCGCGCAATCGTGCGTGTGCGTCGATGACATCATATAGACGCCGTACCGAAGAGTGTATGGCTTACACACACGTTAACGAAACACGATACACAACTGCGGGAATACAAAGAGGGAGAGAGAGAAAGAGAGAAAGAGAGAGAGAGAGAGAGAGAGAGAGAGAGAGAGGACGGTGGGGGGAGAGAGTGTATTGGTTTCACCCGGCGCGTTTTTATTTTACACGACGCGAGAATCGATGCGTGTGCAAGACCGAGACGTCATTGGAAAAAATGTGCATTCGAATTCCTGCAATATAAAACCCTTTTTGACCTTCTTCTCTCTCTCTCTCTCTCTCTCTCTCTCTCTCTCTCTTTCTCTCTCTCATCTTTTGAATATTTTTTCCACGGCTTCCATTTCTTCTTTTCTACTTATTATTCGAGTGTCACACGCGACAGCGAGGGCACGTAATTTTGAGCAGGGGAGATACGATCGGGTACAGAAAGCAAAGAGAGAAAGTTACGCCCTCCGGGATTATGTGAGAAACGAGGCCGAGTACATTTTGGGTATAAATTCGAAGAAGTTACAGTCCTCTTTAGATTTGATGGCGGGGTCGAAAAAGGTTTTTTCTTTTCCTCAAAACTTGATCGGATTTGCAAGGTGTCATTTTGTAAATGAGACGGTAAATCAATCCACGAAACTGAACCTGGTGCTAATCTTGACCTATCGTCATTCGCAGATAGAAATTAGTCAATAGTATCGAAATTAGAGTCGCAACTAAGTGACGAATCGAACAAGAAATGGTGAACGGTTACGAGTCAATGGGGACCGAGGAAAACCCCGAGGATGGTTATTCCGATCCGAACGATCGAACGACCGGGGAACGAGACTCTTATTGCTCCGGTAATCAGGTGGAAGTTTCGCGCGATGATGGCACGCCTCGGCAACAGGTACCGACGACCACGATCAGTACGATTGCCCTACAGAGCGGAGATACGAGACTCGTCATAGCCCTTCTTCAAGTAAGAAACGAAGCAACGATATTCAATCATTATTTTTTTTTTTTACGCTGCACAGGACTTCGGGCCTAATTTATTTTTGAATGCACTTAAGGAGATGCGCAATAAGATTGGAATTAGGCTCAACCGAATTCGATGAGACGCTTTTTATTATGATAAAATTGGAATATTTATATTTTTTGTTAGTTCGAAGTGTAGACGAAAAAGAGCGAAATGCAATTTAAAAGAAAACGCAGCAGCAATTTGCAAAATCAGATCCAACAGGACGAAATTCATCCGACAGAATCAAGAGCTTTGAAACATCCAACCTAATGCAAAACGATTCCTACAACAAAATAAAATCCTAACCACGTGAATTTACCAAGTTGGCGTTCGCGGAGTCGCATAGTTTTAGCGACGAGACGTTACCGAGGACACTGTGGGAAAAAAATTATATTACCTCTGTATAAATACCGATTGCGTAAAGTTATTTCCATTCGTGGACGAGCACCAGACGTGTGTCCGATATGTTTCTGCCGTGGTTTTCTCTCCCTTCCCATATACAGTGTGTGCACTCGTCGTCGGCTAGACGCGTACGTAGGAGCTTTTCTCCGCATCAACGGCTACCGACAGCATCCCTGAAAGAGCGAGAGTGTCAGAGAGCGCAGTTGCAGCGAGCGCTACGCGCGCACACGCCGGACCCCCCGTTAGATCATATCAATGTTGATCGACGAGCGCTAGATAAACATACGGATTCATGCGTCGCATACGTACGTGGGATTATAATAGAACTCTCTTCGACGCGGAGAGATTAGGGTGAAAGTTACTGAACTTTGTGGTACACACGCACCTCTGATTATATCATTAATATTTTTCAATATTAATCATATTAATAACTTTTGCAATATTTATAATTGCGTTGGATTCTAAACGCTCTATCCAATGACGCCCTACTCAATGGGCTACGCGACAATCTTCCTTTTCATCGACATTTTTAACGTATGGGAAAAACATCGAATGTCCAATTTATTTACACGACAGATTCTTATCGTATGCGACGGTCAAAATTGGTCAATGTAATTTCGAATAGGAAGGATCGTAGGCAGTTAATTTTTGACTTGTTTGCGGAAGTAACTAACACTTTCCGGCCGAGATGAACGACCAGCTTGGACATTTGTCCGAGGAGAGAAATACGTGTGAACGCAAGAACGTGCACATATATTGAAGCGATATATGGCATTGAAAATACGTATACACACGTACACTACCGGCGAAAAGTACTAATACGCATTTCGCAGTTTTTATCGGAATGAAAAGTGCTCGGGCGAAAAACGGCGCAACGAAATTTTCGAGGTGTTTTAAAAGGTAAAAAACTAATTGTGTTTTTTTTATCATTCTGGGTTTTTTTTCACTCACTAGGTGACTTTCTAATCTGATAAAATCACGCGTAACTTTTTGGGAGATGGAAAAATGATTTTTTTTCAGAGGAACTCAAAAGGGCTCCTGAAAAATGTTTTATTTCTGATATTTTGTGGCAACGTACCAGCATTTATAAATTGGTGGAATTTTCGAAGCGGCGCTATACCTCAACAGCTTCTGAAGTGCAGTTTTTAAGGGAAAAAAAATTAATTAAGAAAAAATAGCAGAGACGTAAAGAAAAATGACAACTCTTGTTTGGTTGAGAAAACTTCTTTACGAAAAATCGCTGCGAGACTTTTTCGAACTTTTCGCTGGTAGTGTATACGTGCGAACGAGAGATGAAGATTCGTGGTGGCCACAAGTCCCATCTCGTGTATCCAGCCGATCCGCAGGGATCGCCTCTTCGCCGTGGTCGCCGCTTCTTCTTTCCTGTTTTATCTCTCCCCGCCCGCGACCCCCGCGACGCTTTCGCCCCGTGTAATCCACGGCGCTGCGTCCTCGTCGCTGCAATCCTCGTACCTCGAGGGGCAATAAACGCAACGACGTTTCGTATTTTGCACCATCGCGTCGTAGGTGTACAATCGAGAGAGAGAGAGAGAGAGAGAGAGAGAGAGAGAGAGAGAGAGAGAGAGAGAGAGAGAGAACGAGAGAGAGAGAGAGAGAGAGATAGAGAGTCCTACAGGGCGTCGTAGGTAAGCCGCGTTATATGGTAGTAATGAAATGAAGTAAAAGGAAGAATGAAATGCTCGTCTCGAACGATCGTATAATACCGGTTTGCTAGGGCACACGTCTATACGTGTATACCGACTCGACTGGCTGCTCACTCTCCCCCTCGATCCTTCTTATTCTCCGTTTCTTCGTGTTGCATTGCCGGTCCTCCTCTCTTCCCTCGAGGACGAACGCTCCCTCGCACGAAGGCCCTTCGTCTCTGAGATCGATAGCCCGGGACCATTATTCCCATCGGCTGAAATTCAGGTTTTTATCAGTTTTTGTTCACCTACTGACTCTCGAGTTTCGAGATGTCGGCATAGAATTGTTTATGCGAGAACAGGGCGACCGAAGGATGCTTGGAATTTTTTTTTCGGCTTACCATCTCTTATTTTTAATTCGTCGAATGGGAAAGTCAATTTTTTTTTATCAATTTTGGAACCTGCGAGGATTTTAAATTTTATAAAACATAATTGAATTATTGTGGCCTATTGTTAGAACGACAGTGAATTTTGCAAAACCCATAACTGTTTTGAATGCTCAGCCTCTTTCTCTCTATTATTCCGTACGCTTACGTAACGAACAAACTCAAAGGAGAAAGAAGTTACGATGGAACATTCGAGACGGACATTCATTGCACCGCCAGAAACAAGAGATATTTAAATCGATGATACATTCAAATCCGTCGAGCACACGTCGGCCCACACATTTCTTTTTCTACTTCCCGGCTACGCACGGCTTGACCGATTATATTTCCTCGTTCCCCGGCTTCTCCGCGCTGTCTCGCTGCAGAACCGTTTTATTATCCCAAAAATAATAACGCTACAACGACGATATCCGCGATTTATTACGGAATACCGGACGATTGCTCCTAAATCATCCAGCTACTTTGACACGCCTATCTTTCGTTCCTTCGACACTGGGATCAGCCGAGACTTTGGCGAACGGATTTTCTCTGAGCGTTTTGGAAGCTCGCCAGAAATTTTGGCGATCCGAAGGATTTTACGAAGAGTCCGGAGGAGGATATGTGCATGCACGTATACGCGTGTGCACAAAGTAGTTGTAAGAAGCAAAAGAATACGAGAAGACTTGGTACATCTTTTCTTTTCAACTGTCATGGCGTTATAAACGTCTGGTGATGCGTAGCTACCGCGGGGACGTGGAATCTTTCTGTACAAACGGTGAAATATATAAGCATTTTGAAAGCGCGAAGACGACGAGGGACGTGTACATTGGACACGGGGCGAGATTCGTGAGCTTGCGGGTTAAATTTATCTTTCGCAGAGTTTCGGGGAACGATAGGCTGAGAACGGGAGAGAAAGAGAGAAAGAGCTTATATGGTCGAGCTAACGTACAACTTTCGTCTTCACCGTGTTGGTACGAGTTCTCCAACAGCGAGATTCTTCACGTTAGGGATACATCGGTTGCCTGGTCCTCCTAGAGAGCGCGAGAGAAACGGAGAGAGAAAGCTCTCGGAAATAGCTTATGGACTCGAGAAACGACGTGTGCCCCAAAATAACATCACAACCGACATCCAGTAGCGGATGCATGACTTCGAAATTGCGACTCCGTTGCTCGGGTACAGGCTCTCTCTGGACTCTCGAGATGAGTCCGGCTCGTCCAGCGATTTCTCCACATTCGAATCTGTTTCCACTCTGTGGCGAGGCTTTTTTTGCTCTCCCTCTCTCTCTCTCTCTCTCTTGCCGATAATCTATTTCTATCGGGATCCTTTCCAGAACTTGAACGAGGAGAGCTATCCGGATGAGATGATTCACTCTATTAGGTCTTCCGATAGATTTTTTACAGTAATCCTCGTACATACGGTGCCTGAGAATATTAATCTCTTGCGTTCTACGGAAATTATGTTTCCGATAGGAAATTAAAAATTGGTACTCGCTTTTTTAAATTATTGATTACATATTCAATAATAAATGTTTATCGAATGTCATATTCATTAAAAAAGTCTAAATGAGTATAGAGGCTCGGTAACTATCTAAAAGACTTATTAAGGTATTGGCATTGAATACATGTAGAGCTTTCTATATAAATGACAGAAAAAAAATCAATTATTTAGAATATGCAGACGAAAAAGAAAAAAATCAGTACTTTGAAAAAAACTAGATCCACCCGAATAAAAATACCTTTTTTTTAAGGCCTTAGGCCACTCTACGATTTTCTAAAAATCGATTTTTTTGTTAAAAATGTACCTTGGTACCTATAAAATTATATTCCAAAAGATGATGGGTGTGAAAAATCTCTAAGTACTCGGTTTTCGAATTCTAGCGCAACCCTTCTTGATTCATGTCGTGACTTTCTACTAATTTTAAACGCGTTTATCTCAAATCTATATTTTTCAAGTCGGCCGGACTCATAACTAAAATAAATTTCAACCGATTCACTTGAAATTTTAACTGTATATTTAGAATTACATTTTCTGAGGCACTACGTAGGATTTTTTAAATTATATTACATAGTTCCTTTTTTATAAACAATTTTCTGACGATTTTCTCATAGCATTTTATACTTTTTGTTTTAGAAATGCGCCATTTTGACAAAAAACAATATATCAAAAAAAAATCCTACGTACTTCTATAGCTATTCTTATTATATAATCGAAAAAACTTTAATGTCCCATCATATATCAAAAATTATAGGAACTGTTGGTCCGGCCGTTGAGCTTCCAGAAATAAAGACGTTATAGGAAAAATGCTGTACAGTCGGCATTTTGACATTTATCGCTGTGAAAAAATAATTTTGTATAGTCAATTACGTGTATAATAAAACCCCTATTTTGTAATTCCGATTTATTTTATGATTTCGCTGAAAAAAAAATCACAAAATATGCCCATTTTTTGGCCTCTAGAGTGACCTAAGACCTTAAAGCCAATTTACTTAGCTGTTCGCCCATAAAAATATCCATTACGATAGGATCCCTGCGATGAGTTTGTTTTGGGTCAGATTGAGCGGAGATTGGGTATTTGTCAATTTTCGCGTGGAATTATTTGGATTCCTTTTTTTTTTCTCAATGGGCACATTCTCCGCAGGATGGACAGATCGAAAGCAAACGCGTGTTTTAACGAGGCTTCGCGGTCGCCGCTCGATAGCAAGCGACGCGGCAAGAGCGCGACTGGCCCAATTTTGCGGTGCGCGGAGCCCGAATATGGAGAACCCGAGAGCGTGTATCGACGAAGGTGTATGGTAACTCTACGGCGTTTATATACACTCGCGAGAGTGAGCTACACGCGTGCGAGAGAGTAATATACCCCGTACTGGAACACGAGAAGCCTGTTGTATCGCCTATTCCAACATGTTGTATCGAGTCCTCCCTTCGCAGCACAGCGCGACCACTCTCGGGCGAAACAAGTACGATATACCGTATGCAGTATATGAGAAAAGAGCGCATAAGGCAAAGACGGGAATCCTTCGTGGCACGCGAGCACCGGCTTATGTGTTCCGTGACGTATAAATGACACACAGCCATCGCTCCAACAAACGTTATACCCTGTCTCAGCGACAAAAAAGAAAACAGAAACTGAATTATCGCGGCAGCGAGGTGCGTCGGAAAATATTTCGTATCGACACGTTTAATTGGATTTAATTGCTGAATTAAATAATTAATGGAGGTAATTCGATTTTTTTTTGCCAACTGTCAAAACAAATAAAACCCAAACATATTTAATTGCCATAAATTATTATAGGAAGATTTCATTTTTTTTTGTTTTTTTTTTCGAATTTGGGACAAGTAATTATGCCAAAAGAATTAAAAATTCTCAAGGTTAACAACACTTTATCCTCGAAATGAAATTCTTCACAATCCTGGGACCTAGATCGAGCATCAAATTGAAATATATAAATAATTTACCTGCGCGTTTGTGTTACCACCGACATGAGCCAGACGTTGAGAACACAGTCGATAATTAGCGACGAGAGCTACGATGATTCGTCGATGCAATCGCTCAGTCCACGATGTGCCGATGCTGCAATACCGCACAAGTGCGAGCAAACGCGTAACCAGGGAGGAAGAGAACACAGTGCGAGGGACGTTCCACGCCAAAACAGTTTTGACACGTCATTTTACAATTTATGGCCGCTTTGCCTCCACGTACTCTAAAGAAATAGAAAAAAAATGGTTGTCAGTATCTTTAAAATAATTCATAATTTCGATTATTTGAATATTTTTTTAATACTTTTGAATGTGTGCTTTATTTAGGCAGTCAAGTTTTTTAAACTTTATTTACACGATAAGTTACTCTTGTGAGGAAGGCAAATTTAATCGATATTTTGGAGAATTTCAAATTCTTTGTACACGTGGATATAGTTTTATACATTTGAGAAATATTGCTGTTGTATTATTTATTTATTATATCGATTAAATTATTTTATATGCATGTTATTATTTTACACTTATTTATTTACGCCATTTATTAAATCTATCATATCAAATTGATATATTCAATATTACAAATATTATCGGTCAATGTAAATTTAAATTGCAAACTAACGATTCAAAGTTTTTATCAGTATATCAATATCTGAGCAAAATTGAATTTAGAAACTTTTATGAGTATTCTCGATACCCTGTTTTTTTGCTAACGAAAAAGGAATAAAAGGGTGGCAATGTTGAAATTGGCAAACGCGAGACAATTTTGCGTGGTCGACCTCGTAAGTGTGCCCACGCCCAGTACATATTCTTACGAGAAGTACTCGAGCTGGGCTGCGCTTGCATCGTGTGTTACGTTTTGCCTCTCGTCGCGCTTCTCGTCACTTTCACTGAGGTTCCAGGGGAAGAGAATCTCCCGTTGGCTGTGCGCGACTATATACACCACGGCAGTCATCTACGATGAAGATAGATAGATAATCGATGGGTGACACGCCCCGACGGGTCTTTGCAAGGCCAGCGATATTCAGTCTCTTATTTTTGTTTTTTCATCATCGTCATCACCATCACGTTGCACCAATATCGTAAACTTCCTTTTTTCAACGATGAAATATTTATGAGATCTTTCGTGTCCCCCTCTCACGCGAAAGATCGCCCTTCTGGAATAAAAAAAAAACATTAGTGAGGTTCGAGTATTGTGAGCAAGCGACAATAATCGGATTCGTGATAGTTTTAAATTTGGAGACTTGCCAGTGTACGCGGGAATTGTTTAGAATTACCGGTCACGATCGATGAGTAGCTGACGGTCATCCGGGCGGGCGAAAGATTTTTTTGGCGGACACCACCAGATGGAACGAGGAATTAATCTGCAAGAATACACACGTGCATCCTGTAGAGTTGAACGAGCAAGAGTTAGAAATATTTGTTAACTTTCTCATTTTGACGAAATTGTATGCACGTACTGATTTTTGGGGCAAAATAGCGAATCATCAGTCTGTGCTTTGAAAAAATTCACTTAGCGGCCTCGAGAAGGATTAAGCGTGTCGGCTATAAATCTTGAAGGATGCTGATTTTTTTAGACGCAGATAAGTCCGACAGATATTCATCGTTTTCGAGAAAAACATATTAAAATCTCGACAATACCTTGGGCAAAATTCCGAAATGAGCTGGAGCTTATTGTAAATGAGCGCAGTGAATATTTTTCAAAAGAAACGTATACATAGTATATATTTTTCATGCCAGCCCATCTAATTGCTCGGTCTTCCGGGTACTATATTTATAGCAAGTGAGGCCAGGAGATAAAAATTGTAGAAGCTTAAAAACTGTATTCATCGTATTTTTCGAGTCGCGAAAAAATGAGAACGAGTTCGAAATTTACGAGTGCCAATTTTTACACGAATACACGTTGAAGAAAATTTAGCATTGAAAGCTCGGATTTGTTTACAAGTTCTTTTGAGTCGCGACGGAAATAAACGTGTAACAGAGATTTAAAAAAATGTAGAACGCAACAGTTTACAAACGCTTGGACTCCAGCACGTACGAAAAAGTAGTCCTTTAAAAATCGAAGAATTAACTCCTGATTTAAATATCTAAGTCTTTCTATAGTGAACGTTTCAAAATGTCAGCATTAAATTATTGAAAAATTAAACCAGCTTTTTTGTTTAGCGATTAATGTTTTGCTATAAAATAGCCCGAGCGATCCTGAAGTGGCTGGTCGAACGAAGATCCAGCTTGACGGAGAACTTGCCCAAAAGCATGAGGAAGTGCGTAGCGTCTTACCTCAGCGCTAAAATGGTCAAATAATCATCGTTACAATGTCGGTGAGATCTGGCTTGGTGTTCGGTACGGCAAAAACCCAATGAACGTTTGGGTAGACGAGAGAAATCGCTTGGCTGCTCGCCAATCTTGAAAATGGAAGCATATCTTCCGCTCGCGTGCTCGAGTTCAACGTACCCCGCGGACGCTTCGGGAGTAGCTTTCCTCGCCTTTTGTATTTTCCCTTCTCCGGCTCCGTTCGCCTCAACCACGCGGAGAGTGATGTGCGCGCCTCGTTTCGCGAATTTCCGCTTGAAAAATTTTCTTTGAATAATCTTTGAGCTTTGAATATAAAAAAGTGACTTATAGCCCGTAGCGAGGAGCGCTCGTTTCGCGCATAGTGCAGTCGTCTAAAAATATTAAAAGGATCGAGCCACCGAAAGTCGTAAAAATGAAACGGTGACGGAAATACACGTATAGGAAAGAAAAATTCAACAAAAAAAACCGCCAAGGGCCCTACTTCGAAAAAAAAGTTAATCTAAGCGCTGTTACTTATCTTAATGATTGCGACGCGTGTCCGTTTCAGAGCGGAGAATGGCTGAGGCTGAAGGTACTGGAGGTTCGACCGGAGTTGACGAGTCTCGGTGAGAGCGTTGAGGAAGCGACAAAACTATCGAGCGCCCACGACGAGGTACTCGCGCGTCTTCGCAACAAGCAGAGCCCGGTCGAGGAGTTGCTTAAACAGGCCGATCAACTCATCTCGACGCAACGTCCAAGGGCCGAGGTTTATGCAGCGATGGCGGAGACCCTCGGACAGGCTTGGCGCGACGTCAACTCCCTGCTGGAACTGAGAAAACAGATACTCGATCACAATGTCCTCTTTCAGCGGTAAAAATAATAGCTTTTCTTTTCTATCGAACAAGCATTCTCGGAAGAAATCAAAAGACATTTAGAGTGAGAGTTGAACAATCTGGTTGGTTTTAGTCGAGCCGACGAATGCCGCGAGTATACGAAAGCTTTGGAAATGGCGTGTAACGATACTCTCCTGCCGATCGAGATCGAGGCTGTCAAGAAGTTCCTCAACAAGATCCACGATCTACGAAAATCGATGTTGTCCGCTCTTATGGGCGCTCTCCAGGAAGGGAAAGCTTTGCTCGATCGTTTGAAGGAAATAGCGAACGAGGGCACCCTGGACTCGAGACCCGATCGGATCAAGTCCGATGCTGATCACGGTCTTTAATCTTTGTTCCCTAAAATTATAAGATTTGCCGAGTTTTGTGTGTCGAACGAAACTGAAGGTTAGTAAAAATTCGTTGTCTCCTTCTGATTGCAGCCGTCGTACAAGTTGAGAAGTGGCTCGAGGAGCTTCACGATCATCGGCGGCTCATCGAGGTCTCCTTCAGCAGTAGAAAAACTCAATTGGAGCAGTGTCTCGCGCTCGCTCTGCTGGCCACCGAACTGCGGGACCTCGAGGAAATATTGAGCGACAGAATAGCAGCATTGGCGAGCAGTAGCGATCAACTCGGCGACTCGTCCTCCAGCGCGGAACTCTTGCTCTTTGAGCTCAGAAAATTGCAGACCGAGGCCAAGGTTCGGCACATATGTTCCTCTCTTTACTGTTCGCCTCCTCTTCACGTACCTGAAACGATCACACGGAGAAATATTATTGCAACTTTATTCTAAGCGGCAACGAACTTTGTACAGGACTTTCAGGACAGATCGATCAAGATAACCAAGTCAACCGAGACACTGGCGACGTCCGGACATTTCGCCGGAGACCAAGCTACCGAGCAGGCTTACGCGATATTGGAAACGGCTGCTGATTACGTCAACGATTTGGATCTGTACGAGGGCCTTTTGAATCGAGCGATAGCCTTCTTCGAATCGGCTAGATCTGTAGGCTGAGATTTTTTTATTGTTTCTATTTTTTTTATTGTTATATATTTGAAAAAAGATGATTTCATTTTAATAAAATGAAGTTTACCTTGCCAGTTCTGCACGCGTTCTTGACAAAAAATAACTTATGCCAGATAGTATGCTATCTAAAACGGTTTAACTTTTTTCTGAATCACATTTTGGTATCATCAACAATTTCTAAGATATTCGAGCATCTTGATTTAAATGAAACACCCTATTCCTAATAAGATTAAATAAAAATAAACCTATTAGATATTATAAATACTTTTCCTATGAAGTACTCGCGACTCTGTCTAATTTTCATGTTTCACACTATATTCTTCACAGAGAGAATACTTTTGGTCTTTATAGAACCATAATTTCGGTCGTTTTGATATATTTTTGAAAATTCCTGAAATAATCGCTACATGATTCTTATGTCAGGCTTTCACGAAGCTCGATCAGCTGGAGATACAGCTGGCAACGACGGAACATCCGGAACACTCGGGCCAACTGGCGCGTTTTCACGCCCAGGCAGCGTCGACGCTCGCGGACGTGACTGCAATTCCGCTGAGCGAAGGATACGCTCTGCTCGACATAACGGGAAGAGGAGCGCCCGGCGCCGAGGTTCGTGAAAATAATTGCGTTATATTTCTCGTTTCGTTTTTTTTTCATCCGCGAAGACTACACTGAAGCCTGTGACGCGGTATGGGCGATATAATAATCCAAGCTCCGCACCCACCAAATTTTTATCCTCTCGCGTTTTTAATTGCTTTACATTCGGCTGGCGAAAATTGCCTGACGCGCATTGGTGTCGAACGTACAGGGCGTGAAGCGCACGGTCGAGGAGCTCGAGAACCGCAAGATTCGCCTGGTGGAACGGTGCACCGCTCACAGAGAGGAGAACCTACGAATTACTCGAGGCCTAGCGACCTTCTTCGAGAAGTACGACGAGTTAAGATCGTGGCTGGCCGGGATTGCTGAGGCGTTTTTGCGCGGCCATCAGGACATGGGAAGCGACGTGGCGATGGCCAAAGATTTCTACAGGATTCATCGCCAGCTGCTCGATGACCTTGGCAAACGGGGCCTCGAGATAGACGAGGCACTCGCCGTCCTATCCGGGACGATCCTTGAGATCAAGGACGAGCGACAACGCGCTCATCAGAAACAAGACATCGAGGAGAGGGTCGAGACCCTGCGGGATTCTTGGCTCGACTTGCGCAATTCCGTTGAGTTTCGCGTGAAACTTTGCTCTCTTTACGTTGAGTTCCACGAGACCGCGGCTCGGCTGAGCGACGAGGTTGATCGTTTGGAACTCGAGCTCAGGCAGAATGTGGAAAAAATGAGCGACGAAAAAATCACTGAGTTGGAAACACGATGGAAAGAGTTGCAACCGCTCTACGTCAAGTTGACACAAACCGGAGCCAAGTTCAACGATGAGGCGGATCGAGTGAGTGGATTTTCTTTAACGTTTCTTGAATTATTATTATTAGCGATGAATTTTCATGAACTCGGCTTATGATTATTCGCGTTTCAGAGCACCGACGCGTATCTCGACATCCCACGGGCTAGACTCTGCGTCGAAACGATACTGGAACGTTTCGCGAATCGACAATTGAACGTTACCGAGTCCTGGGAAAACTGGCAAACGACCGTTGTCACCATCAAGGAGAGAAGGATCGAGCAAGAGAGAAGAGTCGAAGAGAGCACGAGGGTGAGAATTTGATCATAATTATTTTTATCGAGTAACGATGTCAAAAAGATACCATCGCATGATTCCCAAACATATCGTCCCTAATAAGTAACTGTCGCTACGAATGCTTGTATTCATAATGAAAGCCCAGAAAGAGATAAGGAGAAACTTTGGACATGAAAGCGAAGAATATTGGTACGAGATCAATCTTTAAGGATCATTTTTTTAATCAACTTTTCCCAGACCCTCGAATGGGTTTCGAAATTCGGCGAGCAACTATATCCGATATTGACGTCCGACTCCACGAATCCATCGACACTGCTTCAAGATCTGGAAAGTTCGCTGATTGGGATTCTTCCGGAATTGAAGAAGGCCGTGACGGAACTCGACGCGAGAATCAAGAGCGTGGAAAGTTTTCCCCAGGGTGGCGAGGATCGTGCAGCCGAGCGAATAAGACTACAGCTCTCTCGTGTCTACGATCATCTGCGAACGACCGCTTCGGACTATCAAATTCTATTGGAATCTTTGATATCGGTTTTTCGCGGTTTAGTCGAGGTGAACGCGTTTTTTTGCCCCTCCCTAATAAACCACTGAAAAAAAACGATCTTCCGTGACGTTTGGTTAACGTAAAAATTTGTGCAGGTCGAGCAAAAGGTCTTCGAGGCGAGGCAAACGCGTCAGGACCTCGAGAGAACGGGTAACTCAGGTTTCCTCAAAGAATCAGCGAGAAGAGAGCTGCGATCGAGATCGGAGAGGCACGAGAGCGAACGTCGCGCGATCGGTGAGACTCTGAGGAACATTCAGACCGAGATCGACCAAGTCGTCGCGAGGATCGGCAAGCAGGAGCCACCGGAAGCCGCAGCCCAAGAGGTCGGTCGGTTGAAACGCGCGCTATCGCACACAGCCGCCGAGTGGGAGAACTCCTGGTTGGAGACGAGAAGCCGACTGGACGGTGGCATTCGTTACTGCGACTTTGCCGATGATCTCGATCTCATTGACGCCGATCTTCGTCGATTGGCCGAACAGCTGGAAGATTCCGGGCCACGTTTCACCGGTGACAGTTTGCCATCCGCCGAGTCGGCGTCCCACACTTTTGCACAGTTTGAGAAAACGATTACGGTAAGGATTCAATGAGGCTGTAAAAAACATCGCGGTCATTCTCAACCATAAGATGACGAATAATTTTCGACTCGGCAATTCTTGACCATGTCAAAATTCAATTCATTCCTCTTGGGATGTGCCGCGTGTAGACTCTGGAAGAACGAATAACGACCTTCGTGAGGACAACGGAGGAAAACGAGGCGCTTAGCTCGCCGGATTCGCCACTCACGATTCACCGGGAGTTATCAGGTCTGAAGGACAGATGGCACGAGCTGAGGAGAGTCGCGGCAGAAACGAGAAAGCGAATTGACCTCAGCATCGAGTATTTCCGGCTGTTGGAGGACGCGAAGAATTGGTACAGGGATGGCAACAAATTGTTGATCGTCATAGCGAGAAAAGCTACCGCGGCAAAAGTGCCGGAAGAAGCGTCCGCGTTGTTGAGAGACGCGGAGGCTTTCTTGAAACCGGGCGAGGAACGACAGGATCAGAGGATCGAAAGAATTCGTGAATTGTCAACCAGAATTTTTGGTGAGCTACGCCGAAAGGTCCTTGAAAAATTCATCTATATTCATAATTATTAACTTTCGAATGTTCGCAGGTACGGACAGATTACCGCAGTTCAACGACGTGGTGGTGGAAAATCGCGAGACTCTGGACTCGTTCGCGGTTATAACGTCCGAGCTTCGTACACTCGTGCAAAATCTCGAAAGCTCGGCGATCGAGTACGAGAACAAACTGAGAGAGAAAGAACGGGAGGCGGAGGAGATGAGAGAGTTGGAAATGGCACGTGCAGCGGCGCGAGCGGCTTACGAAGACGAAATCGCGAAAAAAGTCGAGGTCGTCGTTCACGAGGAGCCGAAAAGATTGAACCCCATGACCGATTCTTCCGTACAAACGAGCAACTCGATCACCGAGCGCAAGGAGGAGCGCGTCGTCGAAGAGACCGTAACGTCGGCAGTTACGACTAAGGAAATTCGTATCCTCCAGAAGGCAAGTTAACGTTCTTTGTTCCAATAAAAGAGGATCGAACTACGTAACCTTTTTTTCTCGTATAATTAAGGTAGTAGTCATGCCACAGTCAGGTTGAAAAGTTTATTCCCCGCTCAATCGATGAAAACTTCGAAATATTGCGAAATATCCTTATAATGTAGGTTTTACATCTTATCGGAATGTAAAAACTTATAAAGCAATGATGAAAACGCCTAATATAATGTTTACCTAACCCTCACTTTTGTATCAGACTATCCATTCCGGCTACTAATACGTAAATACTCTCTGTAATCTAGTTCTAGTCTGCTCCAGTCGCTTCGGGGTGCCAGCGTCGCTAGACATTGCTTAATTTAAATCGCTATATCTCTGAAACTAGACGGTCAAAATTTATGATTTTTTTTACCCACTTCGTCATATGTTGCTCTGGAATTGAGATTTTTTTTTGTTTAATCTTTAGTAAAGTTTCGAAGTTATTGCGTGAAATGTGATATTTTCTACTGCTCTCCATAAGAACACGTGTAAAACCGTGAAATCTTTGATTGCCAATATCTCGAAAACGGAACGGTGAATTCTTTTGAAATTTCGCAAGTAATCATTTAATAGTGGACTGAATGAGTCCTCAAAGTAAAAATAAAAATCTATAGAAAAAAGCCTTGGCGAGACTATTCTCTTAAGGCCTTAGGCCACTCTAAGATTTTCCAAAAGTTACTTTTTTGTTGTTAAAAATATACCTTAGTACCTATAAAATTATATTCCAAAAGATTATGGGTGTGAAAAATCTCTAAGTTCTCGATTTTCGAATTCTAGCGCAACCCCTCTTGATTCATGTCTTGACTTTCTACTAACTTTAAACGCGTTTATCTCAAAACTACATTTTTCAAATCGGCCGGACTCATAACTCAAACAAATTTCAACCGATTCACTTGAAATTTTAACTGTATATTTAGAATTACATTTTCTGAGGCACTACGTAGGATTTTTTTTAATTATATTGCATAGTTCCTTTTTTATAAACAATTTTCTGACGATTTTTTCATGGAATTTTATACTTTTTGTTTTAGAAATGCGCTATTCCACAAAAAACAATATATCAAAAAAATCCTACGTACTTCTATAGCTATTTTTATATATAATCGACAAAACTTTAGTGTCTTATCATAACTCAAAAACTATAGGAGCGTTCGGTCCGGCCGTTGACCTTCCAGAAATAAAGGCGTCATCGGAAAAATGCTGCACAGTCGCCATTTTGACATGTATCACTGCGAAAAAATAATTTTGTATAGTCAATTACGTGTATAATAAAACGCCTATTTTGTAAATCCGATTTATTTTATGGTTTCGCTGAAAACAAATCACAAAATATGCCGTTTTTTTTACTCTAGAGTGGCCTAAGGCCTTAACGCAAGACCGTTTTTTTTTCCAGACCGAACTTGAGGAAGAAGTCCCAGTTCTCATGGCCCCGTTACCGTCCAAGGAGCCGTGCGAAGCGCCGGAACTGCGCAAGAACGTTAAACCGGAAATGAGCAGCGAGCACGGGGAGGCGCCGTGTTTTATCGCGCCACTGAACGACACGACTATCGAGGAGGGTGAACGTTTGACGTTGGAGTGTAGACTGGTGGGTCGTCCGATGCCAGAAGTCGTCTGGTACAAGGATGGTATATCGATACTCAACAATCCCGACTACCAGACGAGCTTCGACGAGCACACCGGCTCGTGCTACCTCACCATCGAAGAAACCTTCGCCGAGGACTCGGCCAGGTTCACTTGCAAGGTTTTCAACAATCTCGGGATGGCCGAGACCTCGGCCAACCTCACAATCAAAGGTACGACGAGAAAATAAAACGGAGAAATAAACTTTGTCCCCGACGAGGAAGAGCTGTGTCGAGATAAAAAAAAGGGGATTATGGTTTCTATGAATAGAAGAGCGGGTGGGAAGTGAAAATAAAACTGCGACTGGGATGTTACAGAAACAGCGCCGGAGCATCAGCCGAGTCCACCCGTGTTTGTCAGAGAATTATCGACCGCGAGTGCCACGAGAGGCGAATCCCACAAACTCGAATGCACCGTCAACGGGAATCCTTTGCCCACCGTACAGTGGTACAAGAACGATACGAATATCGACGATTCGCCCGATTACGCGATCACGTATAACAACGGTGAGGCCGTGCTCAAGTTCTACGAGATACTCCCTGAGGACGCTGCTGATTACACGTGCAAAGCCACCAATCGACTGGGCCAGGCATCCACCAGGGCGAAACTCGAGGTACGAATCCCCGAGGAACTACAGCCGGAGATCTCGAGGATCGTGGAAAACGGCCTCGAGAAAGTTCCCTCCCCCGAGCCAAAGTTCGAATCAGCGATTGAAGAAACACGCAGCACCAGACACAGCGAGACTATCGAGGAGAAAATTATACGCGAGTCGAAACTAGTCACGGTAAGTTTTGTTAAATTGACTTAATTATTGCGAGCCATTTTTCTCGAGCTTGGAAATTCTTTTTTATTGATAATTTGTGGATGAATGTGAGATGGAACGTCTTAAGGCTGTATGCAAAATTTGTGATCGATCCATTAACTTCTTGAAGAATAATAAAATTTTTAATTTGCAATAATTTGCCCTGCTAAAATTGAATATTAATAAATACCAATGAAATAATCAAATAAAAAAAATACACTTCAAATAAAAAATTAAAATAGTGGTCCACATATTATGCTACTTACAACTGATTTAATTTTAAATCTAGTAGATATATTTGATAATTACTTCTTCGAATGTGTATCTCCATCTACAATGACCTGTGCGCTTATTTGTTTTGTATTCTTGGCAGATCGAGACGAGCATCGAAGATATTATGGGTGGTATCCAAAGTCGGGTAGTTCCTGATGCACCGAGTAAAGAAATCCCACAACCGGAAGTGGAAGAATCGACAACAGTTCACAGGAAAGAGGAAACCGAATTGGAGCGAGCACCGGAAGAACTTCCGGAAGAAAAGGTTTCTCAAGATCTCATCGAGCCCAGCATTCAGGTGCCTCTTAAAAACATTCAAGTATTTGAGGGGCGCACAGCAAAATTGGATTGCGTTATCATTGGACAACCGGAACCCGAGGTGAGCAAACTGCGAATTCTCAACCAAAATCCAGAATAAATTGACAAAATAATCGAAGAACAGAAAACCAAATACTTCAAGCGTAGTATACTTTTTTGTAAATTATTTTGACTGAAATTCGTTACTCGCAAAATATTTTTCACGAGCAAAAATATACCGAACGAGCCCAAATGAATGCTCCTATTACCGATTTTGTCATAAATTACGATAAAATGAAAATCGTAAATTGACGAAAGGGGTAACAGTTTTGGGTCGAAGCCAATACTTTTGGGAGCACTGGTGGACCGTTAATCACGCGTAAAACGACAAGAAGCGACGCCACCTTCGGGCGATTGTATGTTTTCCAAGGGATTTGTAACCTCGTTCGATTTTGGTGAAAAGAGAGTGACACGATTATCCGACCTTTGCAATTTTGAAATTTTCGTGCGCACAGCAATTCCTATTGAAAATGGAATAAAACAGTGAGACAATGGATTCTCTTATTGTCTCTCGCCTAGGTGATTTGGTATCACAACGAGCAGCCTGTGAAAGAATCAGCAGACTTTCAGCTACTGTTTCAAGGCGACAGATGCTCCCTCGTGATTCACGAGGCCTTCCTCGACGACGCTGGAAAGTACAAAGTCGTCGCGATAAATTCGCGAGGCGAGGCGTCCAGCGAGTGCGTTCTCTCGATCGTCCGTGAGTGCCAAACTATTCCCTGACAGTAAAGAATCGACAAAATGAAAAAATAAAATGCAGTTGGTATTCTTTCCAATATCCGAATATTTGTCTTGCTTTGGTTCAGCAGCCTCGGATACGAGCGATCAAGTAGCGAGCGGGAGCGTGCCCCAGTTCGTAAGACTAATAACTGACGCCCTTGTGGAAGAGGGTGAAGATACGACTTTCGAGTGCCAAGTGACCGGTGAACCGCGGCCGGACCTGAGATGGTTCTTCAATAACGTAGAAATAGATGAGCTTGCCGAGAGAATCAAGGCAAGGATGTTCGATCACGACTTCGATGTATACTTTTGATTAATAACATTTGGGCTCAGTCGGGTCCGATTTTGGTCTTTAGGAGTCTTCGGACTTCTTTCAGTTGCATTGCGGGTTCAACTGAAAAACTCCGTAAAATTAAATGGATCTGACGAAAGCCTGTCGCCAATGGGAATTTAATTTCCAGACGACGCACGACGAAGCGGGTAACTGCATCCTGACGATCTCACCGACGAGCCTAGAGGACAAGGGCAACTACGTCGCAAAAGCGACGAACGTTCACGGAGCGGCTAAGGCGATCGCGCGCCTCGTCGTAAAGCCAAAAATGAATTCTACGAACAAGACCGAGACGATGGTGCAAATGCTGAAGAAGCTCGTTCCGCCGACTTTCGAGGAAGTTTTCGCCGACAGAAGTGTCAGCCGCGGGGCGACCACCAAATTCGAGTGCATCGTTCACGGGGCTCCAATCCCAAAGGTGAAAAATATAGTTTTTTCGTCTATTCTCTCGATACTCGGGAATTTGCGTGTCGTTACGAAAATATCGAAGAGCGGGAAAAACCGAAATGTGCGAGGGAGCTACGGGGGCGAAGAGGGCAACTGTTTGGCTCTAGTTCGTAGATCGAACCTCGAGTGTTCTCCTCTGTGTCGCGGAGTCGAAAGGTTTTTGGCGAACGATGCCAAGTAGAAGAGCCACGAAATACGGCGACTATCCGTCGTATACATTTGCCCGTTACCTTATCCCACATATTCTTATTAGAATCGATTCTGTCCGTTCATATCGAGCGCATATGCGTAGTTCCCGTGCCAACGAGAGTGGCAGTGTCGCTCGTTGGTTTGAACGAAACATATGTGGCTCATCGTCTTCATTCTTTCGCTGATACTCGTAAGTTCCCGCGACCGTATCAAGCCCCAGAAATTACGAGAGCACTTTACGCTTCGCGATACGTAACCGTACCAACGATAAATTACAAATTTGCATTTTCTCGAAGATTTGGTGAGTCGATGAATTATCGATCGACGACGTGTGTCAGTACAACGTTGACGTTTCCGTTTGTTTATTTTTTTTATTTTCGTTTGTTTCAATCCCGGATAAATTGAAAATAGCGCGAGTTGGAACGTCCGTGAAATAGCATGACAAACTCCTCGGGACGAGCCAATGCAGTGAGAAAACGATACGCCGAGCGATTACTTTTTAAAGCGAGCTCGAAAAGTGCATAAGGTGGAGGGAGGTCGAAAAGAGTCGGACTGTTGCGTTTCGTTGCGACGTGCAACGAAGCGAAACAAATATAATCAGCGAGAATGGAATGCTCGATATACTAGCTCCATTGTCTATAATTAATGACCGATACTCACGTACTCTGGCCCAGCCTCGAGGGTCGCATAGGTCGTCTGACGGATAGGCTTCAGACCGGTGACACGATTTCGTGACAGGAGCGATCTCACTGACCGTGGATTATAAGCTGTCCTCGATTATATCTGCCTCGATCTTCTTGCCAAATTTTTGCCCAGACGCTCCAACACCTGTAATAGGCAGTAAAAATGTTCAAAGTTCCTCGCATGTTACCAAGTTTTTCATCAATTGTCTTATTGAACGTACTCAATAGCAAATAAACATTGCTGAATTCTCGAGACGTGGGATACAAGTATTGGTTTTCCTTTTTTAAGCCTGATCGCAAGTCTGTAGGCTGTATGCGATTTGGATATATATAGGATTTTTTACAGCTGAGTTTTCCGAGCCTAATTAATTAATCAATTAGGCTGACATAAAGATGAGCAGAATTCAAAGAAAAATCGCAGAAAACAGAGCATAACTTATTAATTGATTAATTCATCAATTAATTAATAAGTCTGATATAAAAATTAATTCTTATCCGATGTTGTGATAAAAAAATTGTATTAGGCACAATTAAATTAAACAAGACTGAATTTCTTCGTTGAAAGATGCAATATAAGATTCAAATTCTGCAATTCTGTGGTAGGTCAAAATAGAAATAAAAAAGGATTTAACAGAATTATCTCAGGATTTCATATTCGATTCGAAATTAAGTAATTATGGGTAACAAACTGACGAGAAAAAAATATTACGCACCAATAATCGATTCGTCTTGTTGTATTTGGATTTCACAGATACAATGGCTCTTCAACGAGCGTCCTGTCCATGGCAAGGGATTTCTGTTATCGGTGAGCGGCGAGCGCCAAGTGTTGACCGTGCCAGAAGCCGGGTCCGAACACGCTGGGACGATTTCCTGCGTGGCGGAAAATCCAGCTGGAAAAGCGACCTGCACCGCTAAACTCGAAATTGGTGAGTCTATCGAAAAATATCGATGACACTTCGTTCTCATTTGTAAAACGAATTGCCAAAAAAAATGTCGGGATAAAATACGAGAAAGTAGCCTAAAGAGGGGTAGAGTTCTTCCTTTCTGTGCATGGAATTTTGACGGGAATTTTTGCGGCTGAAGAAAAACGCCTGGAACAGAAAAAAAAATTCATGTTGGGTTCCGTCGACGAGGCACTAATGAAAAGTTAGCTTAAGGGCTGCCGCTCGCGGTGTTTTCTTCTCCGTCTGCAACGAAAGTAGGTTGAGTTTGCCGTGCACGAGCCGAGCTAAAATAACGAGGGCGGCGGTGCCACGTCAAGTTATTAATATACCTTGACTTCCGACCGAAACTTCATTCACAGGGTCGTCGCGACCGATCCGATGGGTCACAATTTTTTTCCAATGTATGTTTTTGCTTCTACAACGGATGCGAGGAACATTCGGCTTTTCTCCACTCCGATGGAAGAGGAACTTATCATCTCCTTGTCAAATATCTATACGTGCGTGTTTTAAAATTAAGTCCCTCTTAAGTGTTCGTCCATTGGTACAGGGAATGGTTTTTGTCGTCTTACGAGGTGGATATACAGTAACAGTTATAATCCAGACTCAATTTTTTTCGTTGATGGCTGCTATTGGGGAAACGATTAGATTTATGTGAAAATTAATTACACGATAGGCAAGTACGTGCACTTTGAGTGATAGTGCTTTGTGCATTGCGTATCATGGGCCTATAGTCCAATAACCAAATAAAAACCCCCCAAAAAAGCATATCCGAAGTCAAAACTCGCCAGTCCATTACAAAGCGGAAATCAATTAGGGACGAAAAGCGGGGCCACGTTTCTCGAGCAAAACCGAGAAAGGCACGAAAGTATCGATGTCTCGAATCGCTGAGGCGGCATCGGTTATGGGCTTTAACGTTTAAAATACGTGCTCGGGTAGCCGTTGTAAAGAAGCTGACGCGGAGACATATTTTTAAACGTCGTGACTCCCGAACCAAACACCGCGATTCTTTTCACCCTCGCGCACTCTCACCGGGATTCTTTTCCACTCCCTTGGCTCTTTTCTTTACGCCGCGTCTCGTCGTCAAATCGTTACGGGCCAGTCACAATCTAATATTAGAGCACGCACCGTGGATATTTTTCTTTCTTTTTTTTTTGTAATATTTCAGAAACTCCGAAATCGAGAAGTCGGAGTGTTTTACGGTCGCGCTCGTGTTGCACGCAGCTTTGGGAGGAAGAGCGAGAGAGAGAGAGAGAGATGAACGAGTTACACGAGAATATATTCCTCGGGGATGAAAGAGCTCCTCGAAACTTTACGGCCACTTTTTTTCTCATTTTTTTTGTTCACGGATGTACGGAGAAGGGACCATTCCGACACGCGCGCTACGCTTCCGATTGAGTTTATTTATACGGCTAAAGTAATCTAGGAAATTTGAGCGTATTATGGCGAATGGTGTAAAAGCTATTGTTTCCCGTGCCCAGCGAGAGGATCGAAATTGTTGAAAAATCGAGAGAAGTGTGAATCGAGATTTTAACATCAATTTAAAAATTGTTAAAAATTGGCTCTTGTTTTTTTTCTCATATTGCAGAAGTCAAATCAGGCGTCTAATAAATAGTAAAAAGCGGCCCTAGAATTAGCTGCTTTTTTTGTTATCAGCTATCGATAGAGCATCAAAATACCAAGACTTGTGTCTAGTTTATTTTCGCAGGGGTATTTTATGCCCTGACTTCTGGAGCTTTCCTGGAATACGATATTTTCCCCACGATGACAATTCTCGCGGATGTGGAGGGTTGCTGGTCATCCACGTCTGTGGGTCAATTCGACCGGGAAGGAAGAGAGGAGATAGGTAGATAGAGATAGACATAGACACAGAGAGAGGGAGAGAAAGAAAGAAAGAAAGAGAGAGAGAGAGAGAGAGAGAGAGAGAGAGAGAGAATTCGCAAGCTCGCCATTCCGTGGGAGATGAACCCGGCCCAACGAACGCAGAATTTGCGTTATTTTCGTCGGCACGAATACCCCGGCACTCATCGTCCCGAAGTTTCACGCTAGCCCGAAGCAAAGTCCATCGAGGTGGCTGCTGCATCGAGTTTTGTGGCCCCATGCCCCTCCGCCTGCCCGTCGGTCGAAAGACGAGAGGCGAGGAACGCGGGGAAAGCCAAAGAGTAAAAAGCGATATTGGCGGAGGAGAGAGATATAGAGAAAGAAAGAGAAAGAGAGAGAGAGAGAGAGCGAGGAAGGTGGTCTCGGTTTGGCAACGGTCTCTGCAGAGTCGACCGGTCGGTTCGACGATCCCGACGTCGTTTTTCCACGGTTACGTGCGAGATTTCGAGCCAGCTTTCTCTCATTTCTTTTCACTTCGACTTGTTCCCTATCGACGAAAACGAAAACACGTACGATAAAATCGCGAACGAAATTGTGACCGGACGTTTACCTGCACTCTCGGCCCTGGACAGGAAACGAGGCGGGAAAAAAAAGAACGTGTTACTATTGGATAAATGGTCAACGGGCTATACGTGCGAAGTGCGTCTGGTGATCTGGAAGAAAGTGGCAGTACTCGAGGCAGAAGACAGGTCCGTGTCTTCTAAATATTCGTATTGCTTTTGGGAGTATGGAGACTACAATTCCTCCCCCGGAACGAGTCCATTTTTTCTCTAATCGCGGATCGATATTATGGAGAATAAATTATGATTTTATACGGTAGAGTTTGAGAGTTTCATCGGATCGTATGACTGCGGGCTCGCAGTAAAGTCACCAGGAAGAAGATGGACAGCTGCTTCTAAATTTGTATATAGGATCGCGCAGAGTTCGTGCACCACTTGGTGTGTCTTTCCTACGCTGTCTTCACTCGAAATAGAGAGCTCTTTTTCTCTCTCCCTCGCTCGCCTATACTCGGCGAATCGTCCCTCTCTCTCTCTCTCTCTCTCTCTCTCTCTCTCTCTCTCTCTCTCTCTCTCTCTCTCTCTCTCTCTCTCTCTCTGCGTCCTCATTCGACAATTGCTCCGGCAAAAAAGACTCAGAATTGTCCTCGTCGAAAAGTAAAAAAAAAAAGAACTCATCCTCGGATTGATTGTTCCAGGCGCGCTCGCCGGGTGTCGATTTCCGTAGGATTATTCTTTATCCGTTATTCGCACGAATTCCTCGATCTTCGTGCTCGTTTAACGGGGCCAGAGAGCTTGAATTTCCTCGTATCCATATAACACTTCTCTCTCAGTGGATATCTCGATTTATCTGGATTTATTTGGATGATCTGCACACACGTATGCATACGCATGCGTTTTTGGGCCGAGGCCAAAATCCCACACGTCCAGCGATCCACGTAGGATGCAGCGGCGGATACGATTTCCACTCTGGAGCGTCGTTACTCTCGTTCTCTCTCTCCCTTTCTCTCTCTCTCTCCCTTTCGCTCTCTCTCTCTCTCTCTCTCTCTCTGAAATATGAAAACACATTTAGCGAACCAATGAATAATCGAATGCAAAGTGGGCTCGTAGAATTTAGATGTAGGGGAAAAAATGCACTGGCCAAAGTGGCAAACTGGTACGACCTTTTTTCCTCGTTTATCTCTTCCTGCACGGACGAGTCGCTGTCTCTCGAGGAGAAATCTTCGTACCGAGGAAATAAAGCGAGAGGCTCCGTGTAGGGCTTCGTTTTTGACACTGGGCGATTAGCGAAGGTTTTTGTCTGGAAAAGAACCAAAATCATTGAGTATCGAAGCCTCCGGAGACTTTTAGGAAATTCAGTTCGTAAATTATGGTTCTGGGTAAATATGGGAGAGGGGCCAAGTGCGCGTATGATTGTCACGTTCAATTAAAAATCTTATCAAAATGTCAAATAAACTCTATTTTTTTCTAACGTACGATCATTTCCTCTCGTACCTTAGCCGTTAGCTCATTTATTCTCATCTTCTTCTCTCCAATCGGCATTGATTCGCTTCCTCGCAGTTTCGTCCCTCGGCACGAGCGTGCATTTCTCAGTGACAACGGTTGCGCCATCCACCGAATTGCATTCATCAGGTGCTATTCGTCGCGGTTCGATTAATCGGGCCATCTATTAATAGAGCAATGATTCAAGGAAAACGTTTCTACATTAGATCCCCGTTGAGCGTATCGAGTACGATGATTCGATAATTTCGACAGCTTCGCGGCTAAGATAACTTTGTGAGTCATCGAAGCGGGGATCAATAGCGAGTGTCAATATCGAATCAACGAATTTATCGAAATGTATGTAACTAATTGACTAATTGATCTAGCGCAAAAATGCATAGTCTAATTAGTACGTAGAGAGTGCGTGGAACCAATAGGGCGGCTTTAATAAAATTCGGGGCCTCCAAAGGCTCGGTTGCCCTCATAAAGGTCACTACAATACACGACTAGTTCCCGATCAGGGTTTGGATGGCTCAATTAGAAGGGGCCTGAGTAATTCCAGGGCGCGACTGAGGTAGGAAAAAAATGAATATAGAGGCTAATCGGAGCCCTGACTGGATTTCCGCACGAGATAGGGAGAGAAAATGGTGAACGCGAGTCATCGAGGTGTGACCGCGACGTCAAACGGACCGACGGAATTCGAACGTTCGCGGACAGGGACGGCCGAGACCAACGTCGCTCTGCCAAGAGTGGTTTTTTTTTATTTGTCGTGATCTATTGATAACCCGATTAATCATATTGTCTATAGGCGAAGGAACGGACGAGACGGGCGCGGAGAGAGAGGCCGGTGATTTGGTGATCGTCGAAAGCGCAATGCATCCGTCGAGCAGTAGCGACAGGTACTTCACCACGGAGAGAAAGACCGCGACGGGCGAAGGGGAAATTCCCGGTGGCGAAGTTTTAACAAAAATGTCGTCCTCGATGACACAATCGTCGTCGAGCCACTCGTCATGCGTCAAGGAATAC
This sequence comes from Ophion ventricosus, assembly GCA_963932345.1. Classification (NCBI taxonomy): domain Eukaryota; kingdom Metazoa; phylum Arthropoda; class Insecta; order Hymenoptera; family Ichneumonidae; genus Ophion; species Ophion ventricosus. Next base: position 17,102,825 of record OZ010723.1, on the reverse strand, counting down.
AAATCGTCGTCTTCCAGTTTCGCGGAGTCCGGGAAAATTCCAGCTCCGGGCAACTTAGTCACGAAGACCATGATCGAGAGCAGCGAATTCATGTCTCAGGCGAACGGTGCACCACCGGTCGTACAGGTGAATCCACGAGCCACACCGATCTCAAACGTTTCCTCCGTTTCTTTCTCCTCCTTCGAGGAGAGAGCGCCCTGGAGGAACGAAGCGACTAATCGGATTGTCCCCCTTCGGGGCGCAAATGTTATTTGTCCAGAGCCACAAGGTCGAGGAGTTTGAACGTATCGTTCAGGACACACCGGGGGAGATGAGACAGGAGAGAACGGTAGTTATTACCGAGGGACGTGGACCAACCAAGGTGCAAAAACCTGCGAGGAAAACAACGGCACCCAGATTCGTATCACCGGTCACGGGAATGATCGTCGATCAGGGCAGCGACGTCGTCTTCGAGGGAGTTATCGATGGTGAGCTTTCTTCACCATTTTTTTTTTTCTTCAAATGTTCAGCGTCAATAAATCCGGTCGCGTCCGTCGCATATGTTCTTGAAGTGTCAACTTGAAAAATGATAGAATGCAGGCTCTATCGTTTCAGTTACGAGACCAAAGGATCTTTTTGTTTGTTTGTTTTGAGAACTTGGATCATTTCAAAATGTGGCAGGAACAATTTTTCATAATAGAAAATTTTGCAAGTGTCTTAAACATTATCCTTATGAATTTATTATTTTAATAATATTATCATTATGATATATTATTCTTTCTATATCATCATTATTATTATTTTTATTATTATAATTATTGAATTATGTTCGATTGCGGTAATATAAAAAATCGAACCATCTGTCAAATATTTCATTCCCGGTCTAAATATACTCGACTGCTCTTGAATCCGATTATTTATTTATTTGAACTGACTTCAAACGGTGTAATAAACTTGGCACGTTTTGCGTGGTCATTCATCTGTGAGTGTGCGCAAAGAATTCGTAGCTTACGTCGGTGCGTGTATAGCTTCGAGTGATCGAGGCTAAAGCGCACGAAAATATTTAACATCCACATGTTGCCAAACGACAAGATCATCGCTCTCGTAATTTTGGCAGGATAAGAGAGTTGCCAGAAGAAAAATTGTACAAACTTGAATAAGAAAATTGTACAAACTCAATGATATTGTCTCGCAGGCTTTCCACAACCGACAGTGAGCTGGGCGAAGAACGGCCAACAGCTCAAAGATAACATCAAAACGACGTACGCGCACAATCACGTGCGACTGGAGTTGAAGAACGTAAACGTCAAGGACGCGGGTCGTTACACGTGTACGGTTATAAACGATGCCGGGAACGCGAGCAGCACCGCCGATCTCGTTGTCAAAAGTGCGTTAATCTCAGATGTGACAGATCAGTCGAACTAGGTCTACTTTATGATTTCTAAATTTATTTTCTTGTAATTTTTCTCGCTTTCGCAGAGACGATATTCCCGCCGGTGTTCGGGAAAAGACTCCAGGCGCAGGTCGTCAAGCGCGGTGAAAGGGTCGTGATGGAGGTCGAGATAACCGGAACCCCCGAACCCACCGTCACTTGGTACAAGGACGACGTACCAGTCAGAGAGAGACCACCGGAGCTCAGACTCAGACAGCTGGGAAATTGTTATCTGCTCGTTATCGAGAAAGGTTCGCCGATACACCTTTTTTTTCTTGTCTGAGAAGGAAAGAAGAAACATTGGAATTTATCGCTTCTTTTACTTCCTACAGCCGAGAAGGAACACGCCGGCAAATATATGGTAAACGCTACCAATGCCGGTGGCGAGGCCCAGAGTATCGCGGATTTTGCGGTTTTCGAGCCAACACCCGATACCATGGTTGAAGTACACAAGACTATCGTCTACGAGAATGTTCACGACAAGAACGTCGTCCAGGTGAGTTCGAAGCCCGCGAAACGGGACGTAATTCTCAGTTTTCAGTTCGATCATTTCGAATCTGTAGTGTCACAATTTTTCGACGCGGATCTCCAACGTCTTTCCGTATTCGACAGAGTACGTGAAAGCGTTCTCGAAAAAATAACGTGAATATTCCTATTGGAAATTGGTCCTTCGATGTTTTGGGTTTGCCAAGTACGTCGTTACCCGAGTCGAAAAATATGTACTGATTTTCGTTTTCTCTTCAAGCCTGATCAACTTTTCGAATTAGAGACAAATCTGACAATTAGCTTGCGAATTTTATCTTGACTATTGCCGGAGCTGTGTTTCGAGTGCTTTTCGCTGACAGATTCGAACACTTTTTCAAATCCTGGATATCGGTCGCGGCCTCGTTAATTTATCAAAGCAAAGGTGCAACAAGAATGACATTAAGACTCAACAGACTTCAATGGGACAGAATTTTTTAACCTAAAGGTTCGGCAGCTTGATCAGGATAAAATTTCTTAGTAGCTTGTAATTAGGCAGAAAAAAAAAAACAGTTCCCAAAAAATGAAACCAGTACTTAGCAAGGATAAGATTGGATCAAGTGCTTTTCATTTTCGACTCGTCTGGCAAGTCCACCGCATTGATTTTCCTTCGGTGCCGATCCTTAGTCAGGATATTTAAAGCGTTGGATATGATAGAGAGAGAGAGAGAGAGAGAGAGAGAGAGAGAGAGGGCGAGAGAGAGAGAACAAAGAAAAAAATATGGTAACGATTGCACATAGACGGATGGAAAGAAGAGCGAGATACCCTCGGCGAATTTAACGACGGAGCACATTGCAACGACGATGATACAACCGAGTTCCGGTCTCAAGACGATCGTACCACCGCTGTCAACCTCCTCGGACTCGATAAGAACGGTGCAGTTGATTGAGAGCAAAACGGACGGTGGTGGACGTGGGGCAACGGTCGAGAAAGCCTCGCGCTCCGAGTACATATCATCGACAACGGAGTCGCACCAGACCGAGACGAAATCGGAGCAAAAGTTTCACATGAAGTTGCAGCACAAGTCGGCCCCGCTGTTCGACGACGAAGTAGACGCCGGCCCGAGAATAAAGATGACGACAACGACGAAGACGAGCACGCAGGAGACGAAGGTGGGCGACGAGCCGCCATCGACGAAAGCGTGCGAGTTCATCGAAACGAAGAGAACCGAATTGCCGACGAAGAGTACAAGCGAAGTGACCGAGGAGAACGAGAACGTCGAGACATCGACGATCGCTAAGAAGGACGCCCTCAACTTTTTCGAGTCCATGTCCAAGGACAGCGAATCGACACCTCGCGGACCGAAGGCAATGATACGCCTGACGGAAGAAACCGAAGACGGCAGTTACGACGTAAAGGTCGACAAGCTAACGAAGAATTACGAACGCACGACGAGATTCGAGGAGAACTATAGACCCGAGCGTCCGAGCGTCGAGACCTCGAAGAGCGGCTCTCGCCAAGTTTTCGAGAAATTCGAGAAGGGCGAATCGACGTCGAGGGGTCTCGACAACGCTATGATAGACTTTCCCTACGAGGATTACAAGCTCGCCCCCTTGGAGATGAAGCGTACGATACTCGAGGACACGACCGCATCTGGTTCGCCGATACACGGCACCCTGACGATCTCGAAGCTGCAGGCGCAATCCGAGAGTGCCGAGGCGATGCTAACGGGTTTCAATCTCGTGCCCGAGCCGCCCCCGGAAATCGGCTACATGCCGAAACCCGACGAGGACGCGGCCAAGAAGCGTCCCGACGGTGTGTCCGTCAAGGCCAAGCAACTGCAGGAATCGCACAAGAGCTCCGTGGACGCGCCGATCGGTGGTGTCAAGATTTTTCCCACGACGCTGCCGAAAGCCGCTCCGTGTCCTGCGCCCAGCACGGAAGCACCGAGGCCGAGAACCACCTCGATCCCACCGCCATTCGAACTGGACACCGGAAGTGAGTGCAGGCGCGAAGTCTGCGAGGAGGTTTGCGTGAAGAGGGACGCTCGTCAGCCGAAGAAACCGGATGACACGGAGCCTCAGAGCTACGGAGGTCGGACATCCTCGAGGTCAGGCGAGGCGGAAAAGTGGTGGTCCTCGACTTCCGATCTGGAAACGCGTTCGCACGTGTCAACGGATATATCCGAGTACAGATGTCAGTCGGCCGCGTCGTCGAGTCAAGTCGAGGGCCGTGCCGGCTCGCCGAAGCCCTCGGCCGACGGTATAGCGATGGAAAAGTCTTGGGCGAAGAAAGCGAGCACCGACAGGAAGTCCTGGCCACCCCAAGCCGCCGGAGAGACCACGACGAAGGTTCAAAGCAAGCGCGAGGAGTGGCAAGCGCCCGACCTTGCGTACAAAACGTCCTCGAAGGAGAACAGACAAGAGATTGAAGAGTCACCGGGCGGTGGCACGAAAAAGACGAACGTTCAGTCGGAATCGACACTGGAAACACGATCCTGGTCGAGCCGAGAGGAACGGACTGAGGAGACGCGCGTCGCGAAGCCACCGTCGCCACCTCCCAAGCCCGTTATAATGTACAACGCGGAGACAATCAAGGTAGACCACACGGTAAACGCGGTGGAGGAGAAATCCGTAGTGGAGAAGTTCAAAACCGAGTGCGACGTGCATCGCATGGAAACCACGGAGAAGATGATTTACGAGGAGCTGAGAGCACCGGGTTTGGTGAAGAGCGCGGCCCCACCACCAAAGCCGCCGGTTGTCCAACTGTATCACGCCGCCGACGAGGCTCCGGAGCCGGGACGAACCCAGACCACGGAGACTTGCATATTCAAGGGTACAATGGCGACCGCACCGAAGCGCCCGCACGTACAGATGTATCATCCGTCACCGGAGGTCAGCCGGGAGATCGTCCTCGAGCCCGGTCCACCACCGGAAATCGGCTACGTACCGCCAGGCCCGACGTTGTGCGAAAAAAAAGTCGAAATTTTCGAGAGAACGATGGAGACGTCGCGAAGCCCGAAGAAGAGGGAGGATCACGCGGCGGCGCCGCCCATACCGCCAAAGGACGCGAGGACAACGCCACCCCCTATACCGGCGAGAAACGTCACCGAGACGATGCACTCGTATCAGGCATGTCGGACGCGCTCGAGCGCCCCCCAAGCCCCGACCCCGACGAAATTCGTCAAGGGGACTTTCGCCGAGAGTGACTACGAGTCGGACATGGAGTGTCGCTCCAAGTGGCGCCCTTACGAGAGCGACAACGAGGAGCCACGCTATCGGAGAGTCCAGCCACCGACTCCCAGACAATCGACCAGGCCGAAATCCACGGAACCGGAACCCCTGCCACCCTCGAGCTTCGAGGTACCGCCGCCCGAGGTCACCGGCCCACCGAGACCAAAAGTCGCTGGCGATTACGCCGAGGAACCAATCCCCTCCGCCGCGACGACCAAGAAGACCGTCTCCGCGAGCAACCGCCACGAGAGAAGCTGCAAACAACAAAATTATCAAACCTCGTCCCAGATTCATTCTCAATACGAGCAGCAGAGCATGCCCAAACCAGGATCACCACCCGTTTACGCGCAAACTGCCAAGTGCAGCCTCGCACCGAGATCACCGACCGTCAAAACCTCCAAGCCCGAGTCACCAAAATTCAAGACGAGGAGCTTCCAACAGGAGAGCGGCTACATGGCCGACACCGACGAGCCTCTGCAACAACGAGGCGCCACCTTCAGCCAGCGAACGTTCGGCAAACACGAGGGCTCGACTACCTCCTCGGAATCGAGAACCGCATTCTCCGAGTCTCGCTCCTACATCGAGAGTCAGACTTTTACGAATCAGCGAAAGGAAAACTCCCAGGGCTCGACTTTCACCGCCACTGCGGCCTCGGATCATTATCAAACGGCACCCAAGTGCCAGACCCAACGATACTCGCACAGCGAAAAATCGTACGCAACTTCGGGAACACCCGGAACTGTCACCTGTCCCGCTCGAGCCAAGCCCGCAAAGGTTCGACTGATTCGACAATTTAGCGTTTGCCGGCTTGCATCCCTGTCCCGAGTGTACTGCCTACGTTTTGTTTTTTATTCTTATCTCGTCCGTCGTTCGTGCCGTCCCGCTGTGCCACTTTTAGTTCTCCGCTCTTTCAGCGATTGCTGCGGCAATGGCTGCCAAATGTGTGTTCTCCAACGCGTTTTTTTTTAAGTTTTAATTGTATTTAGTTTTTTTTACTCGCAATGCATCCCTTTCCATTTTACCTCGCACTTGTTATTATTTCCAGTTCCTTAGAGATCACCCAGAATGTTTCCCAATATGGAAATTCTGTGTCGATACTAGAGGCATATCGTCACCGACTTTCCGGCTGTGTTCACCACCTTGCATAAGAATGTTATTTGATTCTCCATGACTGTGAGAGATTTTCGTTCCTGATTACATAAATATAAAAATATTTAAACATCTACCATGTGACAATAATTTGACTATTTTTGGACTGCGAATGTTGCTGAATATGTAGCTGATATTAATTTGATAACAAGAGATAAACATTCTATTGATTTTCCCGGACTAAAAGGATGTCTCTTCAATTTTCGCAGCAAGAAACTTTGTACTCGGTATCGCAATCGTCTGTGCAACGAAGCGCCGAAACGAAAAAGTTTCCATCGACTCCTAGTCCATCCAAATTCGCCCGCGGCGAATTTCGCGAAAGCGACTACGAGAGCGACTATGAGGGAAGAATTCCACCACTGTGGAAGCCACGAGGAGGAGGAGGCTCCGACGTCGACGAGTACTCGTTCAAGCCGGTCAAGCCGAATCTCGTAAATACAGGTAGAACGCATCACGATTGAGGCTTAACCTCAAAGGGGAGCACTACGATGCCGATCCCAAAAATCGGTGAAAAATTTGGGAATTAATTGTGAGAAAATTACGTCCGTGATTTAGTGTCTTTTTGGTAATCCATTGATGTACGTAATGACATCTATGAAATTTGTCGAAAAAATATAAATAATTGGAAAAAGTTATCCGACATGACATGAAGGGCAATCGAATGGTGTTACGTCATTCCCCTCACCTGGTCGGTCTCGAAACAACGAAATTAATTCACGAATTGCATCGGTTATTGCGCAAAGAACGATTTTTTAAATTACTAGCAAAACTCATTTACTAGCAAAATATAAATAACCCGAATTTACAACAAAAACAGTAAGAAAGCGAGATTTATTTTCCTTCTGCTGGAAATAAAAATCAAAGGCTCTGACAGACTTAATTTATTATTAATTATTTAATAAATTCCATTTTTTCAGTTTAACACAAATTAGTTTGATGGAATTACGTACTGCTTCAAGACTGATCGAGTCCAAGCGGCTTTGCGCTATACTGGATAATTACGATAATTATTTCAATTTTATCTTCGAATTTTTCAGGTATCTTTGTCAATGCCTACACCAATGCGATATCAAAAATGAAGTGTATCGCATAAGCAGTTTTCTTACAATTAATTCCCAAAATGTCGACCAGACTAAAAGCTTTGCAGCAGCTCACTGACTAACGATGCAACCGCTACTTTGCTCTAAATACATTAGATATGCATATATACGTTAGGGTCTGTAAAAAAAATTGACTCTTACCCGTACAAAAAATGATATTAGGGATAAAAAAAAATCATGTCGAATTTGAGCTCTCTCCATCAAGTTTTGGTGCTTGATAAGGTTTTTCCCCGTTGTATTTTTTCTTCATACCTAATTATCTGAAGGGACGAGGGCTTATTTTTTTTCGGAGCAACCTAATGTACATATATGCTTGATGCGATAGATATATAATATTAATCCACGTTAGAAAAGCTTTGCTCGTGAATCGACTGCCGCACGCAAATATCCTGTCCTACGCTAAGATTTTCTTCTCCCTCGCCTCTATGAATCGCTTTCTTTTCTTTATCTCGTCACTATATGCACTTATAGTTTCTAATAAAACCGCACGTTCGCTCGCACATCATTTCGCCTCCATTATTTATTTCATTACGTTAAGTTGTTGCGACGGACGAGCCAATTTTCTGTGGAGAGCTCGTTGACATTTGTGCCGGAAAAATCAAGACTGATGCAATTGAGTTCTTATATGGATATCTTGGGTCTCCATTGATCGGTACTTTGGTAAAAAAATGACATTTCAAAGTTGGCGCAGAAACTTTGGTTGACGGATCCTTCTCGAAGGGGCTGATAAGAGTGATGAAATGTGAGGAAACGTGACGTGCTCGCCGAAAGAACGATAAATTGGCTCGTCCGTTCGAAAGTTTCCCCGAGACGCTTTTCGCGAAAGCGGACGCGCGTTTTTTTTCCGCTCGGCGAGCTCACCGCATACTCTCGCTGTCGCATCGCGCATTTGTTGTCATATTCGGAAGTAGTCGTGGGCGCTTGTGCAATAAAGCGCTTGGATCGTCGCACGGGGGTAAAAGAAAAAGATAAAAGCACGAAAAATCATCCGGGTGAACGTGTGTCCCGACGTAGGAAAAACGATTCGTCCAGTAGCCGCGTCGTTCGCGCCGGAATTCAAGTCCGGACGTACAACGGAAACGAGCGAGACGAAGACTCTTCGAGACACGAGTACCGGGACGTTCGTTAACTCGGAGGAGAAAAGATCGCCACCCGCACGGGCGCCGGAAATACCGAAACCCACGCCAGTTAGACAAAAGTCCGTTCTGCTTCCGGGCTCGCCGCCGGAAATGGCTTACGCGCCCCCAAGGCCTCAAACTTATTACGAGGGGCGTTCGGGTATGCCGTTTCACAACGCGGTCGGCACGGAGACGAAGAAAACCGTGAGGATGGACGAGTCGACCGAGAGCACACGAAGAATCGTAACCGTCGAGCAAACCAGTCGCGTCATTAAATTCGGTGAGAACAAAACGAGCCCGCAACAGAAACAACGGCAATACCAGTTCACGGGTCAGGAGGCGCAACAGCAATCTCAAGTGCCAAGATTCACGGTGCCCAAACCGAAGAAATTTGTTCAGGGACAGTTTCGCGAATCCGACTACGAGAGCGACCCGGACGTCGGGCGGATACGCCCGAAGTGGGCGCCGGCCGACAGCGACACCGAGGATCCTCAGTATCGCAAGGTTCAACCGCCCAGATTCGTAAGATCCTCGAGCCTACCGCCTCCCGTCGAACCTCACGAACGCGTCGTCACACCGATGGAATTCGATTCCGGACCACCCGCAATGTCCAGCAACTCCGTCAGCTTCGAGCAGCATCTTCGGCGCTTGAACGAGGAGAGCCAGAGACTCAGGAGTGGACAGGATATCAGGAAACGTCACGATTCACTTCCGGAATCCGGGACACCGACGCAATACGGATACTCTTGCAGCAGCAACATAAAAAAAGCCGCCAATAGTAAGGATAAAATTTGCCACCTCCCACGAGATGGTGGTGCGGCTTGCCTTCGGGGCTTTTTTCTCCGTACAGCTGGGAACTGCGAAACTACGGAGTATCCGTGAGAATTATTCAGCCTGCCCTTGAGAAACCGTGAAATACTCTAATTTCTAAATGTAGACCAATCTTCAACTTTTAGTTGAAGGGTTTTCAAAAATAGTTTTACTAGTATTCGTTAACATTTAACTTTATCGAGGCCAATCTCTGAATATTCCATCTCGAGATACGCGTTTCGTTTTTCCCGAGCTGTACGCGATCCTTCGATCCATTTCTCCGCTTCACCGCATCGGAGCCCTCGGAGCTTTCTCATATTCTGAGCGAAAACGTGTGAAATTCCTAGACGTGGCTACGAAGCACATGACCGACATGACGAGCAGCTTCAAGACCAAGACGGAAAAGTTCGTCAACGACATACAGTCGGATCTCAAGCAGAGCAAGCCGATACTCAAGTATCCGTCTTCAGCCGTGGATACGCGCGCGAACGAGGGCGATGAGTCTCAAACTTATCGGGAGGAGTCTAGGCTAGCTCAATATGGTAAAGCTATACGAAGAGGCGAAGGAATTTCGGGAGTTTGACGGGTTCACTGTCACGACGATATACTTTTTAATGGATCAGTAAGGTCTAATTTGGCCTATGTTATATGAAACAAATCGGAATCCCACCAGGTTGATTCAAATTATTCGATATTATATATATTTATCTTGTACGTTTTCACGAAAATGTTAAAGCTAGCTTTTCGAATTCTTTTTCAGTCTTGATCTCGGTTGAGTTAATTCTTCGAAATATCTCAGGATTGGTGCAAAAGCCATTAGGCCCAGTGAAATTCGAAGCCTCATTTCGTAATTCGAAGATTTAACAGCTCGAGATCGGAATAAAGATAGAGTGTTAAAAATTTCTCAGTAAGTCGTAATTAAAAAAAAAAATGAAATCTTATGGGAGGAATAAAATCAGCTGGCACGAGATCAAATCCTAGAAGATGGTACTGGAAGTTCCAAGGCTTGAAATTCGTAATAGTGAACCCGTTAAATTCCCGATGATACACGAGGGGGCGCTGGCGCGCAAGAGAACACAAGAGACTGGCAGAGTCGGGAAACGAGACGTTACGATTATCGAACAGGCACGAAGCACATAGATCCGGACACGGGGCTGATCTACTTCAAGTACGACTTTGGCTACGAGTTCGGGATAGTTTTGCCCGGCGAGGGCAAGAGAACGGTGGCGAGTAGCAGCAAAACGGTAGAGGGACAACGCCGGGCGAGCGACATAGACGTGCCGATAGTTCACGAGTTCACGAGTCGTCGTGAGAACGGCTACGCGAAGACGAGTCCGAGCTGGCATCAGCAGCAACAGTCGCGAGGCGCACCGACGAGAACGGGAAACGGCACGAGCAAGTTCACGTCAAAGTCCGTCAAATGGGAGCCGACCTCGGAGAGCGAGTTCTCCGAGGCCGAGGACTCGACGAGAAAACGCGCCAGTAATCTAATGCCACCACCGCCCAGCCTTGTTATACCGCAATCACCAACCTCGCCAAGATGGGATCCGACGACTCCGAGCCCGATGTCGCTGAGCCCGAGCTTGCCGAGTTTCTCGCCGCGGCACAGCAACCATACTGGGCCACCGAGCAACGTGGATTCCTTCGCAGGTATACACACACACACACGAGCGCGTACATACGACGGCCCAACCGATCACGAACTTGTTGCCTAAAAATGAAAAAGCAAAAAAAAAAAATCAGTCACAACACGGCCGCAAGAAACAACGGGCCTACTTGCCACAGTCATTTTAGAATCATTGTCATTTGTCGCAATCGTTTCATATCATCGTCATATAAATTTCACTTTTACCACTTCCCCACTGCGCCCTTCGGCCACAAAACGCAAAAATTAATGGGTGATTGCGACGAAGAATTAACTGCAAGTTCCTCTTAGCCGGTGCGTGATCGAAGAATCGCTGTAAGTGTTTCCGGCCGCAGTGGTTTGACTATTTCCTCGGCCTTTAACGAACCACAGGCTTTGAGATGATGACGCGAATGCTCATTTTCTCGCGTACATAACGATTTTCAGAATCACCGTGGCCGAGCAGCAACGGAGTCGCCAACGATCGAGAAGTCGTACAACCGTATCTCGATGTCCAACCAAAGAAAGCACCGCTGTTTATTACGGTATGCGTAATGATTGTAATTCCGTCATACCTGCGAGGTCACCCCTAATCCTTCAATATACAATTATTGCGGTCACTGTAAAATAATTGGTTTCGACAATAGTATGACAAAATTTACATTTGAGGAGCTTCTAGAGCAGTGCTAGTGTCAGAATAAATCAAATGCAATATTTTTGCGAGTATCGAAAAATTAGATCTTATAGGTTGAAAATTCAAAATTATATTAATTACAATTCAAATCTTATATTTCGATAGTTCAAAATTGAAATAGAAAAGTCCGTGCATTTGACTCTCGAATTGCTGCCCTCTATTTTCGGTTTGAAGAAAAATAATATAAAATTGAGATTCAGGGGCGGTAAAAAACGGATTATACGTATAATTATTGATCATTACCTTTCGATTTTCATTAAAAGCCACTCCGTGACATAGCCGTACTGAACGGTCAAACGGCGAGATTCGAGTGCATCGTACAGGCAGAGCCACAGCCGAACATAATTTGGTCGAGAAACGGTAGGATCGTCGAGAATTCCTACGACTACGAGATTCACTACAGAAACGGCGTTTGCCGCCTCGTTATCCCGAGAGCGTACGACGGTAAGTGAATAACTTTCGTCAATAATGCGTAACGTCGCGAATGGTTATAGATACCTTTGCGGGTTTGCAGATGACGCGGGCACGTGGGCATGCACGGCTACGAACGCTCTCGGCTCGACGAGCACATCCTCGATCCTTCAAGTCGCATCAGGTAACAGACGCTCAATATTCTCGCCTAAAAAGTAATAAAGGAAAAAAAAACGGTTCAATTGTAACGTAGTTCGCAGAGGGATATCGCTAACAACGCCAGGGCTTAAGCCCTTAAGGTGGTGGTAAATTCTGTGGCTTTTTTAATTTCACGCCCATCGATAATAAAACGCTGCAAACGGAGGGTTCCCCCCCCCCCTTTTTTTCTGCGATCTGTGTATGCGAAATATACAATTGTATCGCGGGAAAAAAAGAAAAAATGAACGAAAAAAAAGTTACCACGAATCTTCAAGATCTCTGGAATCTTCGATGTTCTGAAACGATACGAATATTTTATCCTGCTTGTTGTTACACTCTGTTTCATTTGTTCCTCATTGTTATTTTTTTTTTCGTCGTGTCGCGACTCGGAATTCACGAATGCATTTTTCGCGAAAACTATTCTCCGAGTTACGCCACGAGACACTTCTAGTCAGAAAAAAAGAAATAACGTACGCGATTGGTTTTTTTTTTGTATTTGAAACATCGCTTGCTCGATCGACATTGATCCGCGTCAATGTGCGTTTAATGGGAGACAATCTTTAAGATGCTTGAGAGAATTGCAACAACGCTTGTTCCGAATCCTCGTGGACTTTATGTATTTTGAACGCTGCTAGAAATGTATGGGGCAAGAAAAATAAAAAATAAAATAAAGAGGAAAGAATACTTTGGTTACGATCGACGATCGCAAATGGAAAACCTCGGTGTCTTCATAATTACCTGCTGTTACACGTATTAAGTATCGAATTAGCGATACGTCTTCATCGATTCATTACTGTTGTGTAAATAAACGTGTGCTTTCTCTGCAAAAGGAGACTTGGGAATATGGTGTAACCAATTTATTTTACTCATCCTCACTATATACCTTCATCGCGTACACGCACTTTCCTCTCCTAGTCAAGTTGGGCAATCCCTCTTTCCTGAAGTTACTTCCTGGCGGAAGGACACATTTCGATTGAAAATTAATACAAAGCCATTTTCTTTTCATTCGGGTCGGTAAATTTGCAACGAAGTATTGTTTGTCAGGCAATGACGTTTCTTCGAGGACGGTCGAGCGTTTTGCCGATCAATGTTAAAGCATACCGATTTTTATAGAAACAAGTGTAACTTGTAGAAAAGTCGAAGTTGAACTTTTATCGGATGTATCAACGTTAAAAAAATCAATTTTGAAAATAGCATTAAAAAATTCACCGAAATTTCCTTCGTAAATGATTTTTCATTTGAAATGGTGGTCCTCCGTTCTCCCTTCATCGTAGTTAGAATACGCTGGTAAATGGTGTCGGATTGCTTCGGGGAGCTTGGCGCTAACAACCTATCTATAGTTTCGGTAAGTCAAAAAGTAGAATAGTCAATACGTCTTTTGTGCTTCGACACGATAGACGCAACACTGGAACATAAAGCGTGTCGATATTTTTACGATTCCGTAGCCAATGGAAATCCGCATAATTTCGTCGGGTTCGATCGTCAGTCCGTCACAACGTTTTAGCTCTTAGAACCTGCCACCTATCGTGCTAGAATTTGGCAGGCGGACGTCTTTAATACGCGTGCTGTCGTCCGTGCCGATCAAATTATTAGAAATTATTTTCAAGGTTCTTTTCGTGTACGTCGAAAACGTTGATGGAAAGGAAAGTTGTCGTGTAACTCATCGCGGATCGTATCGTTGGATAGGGCATTCAAAATTCTCGTCGCTATTGTCATGAACTTCCATTCATGTAAACCATCTCATATAAAAATCAGAAATAATTAATTAATTTAGCGATAATCAGTATCGCGAAGAGAAAGGATTTTAATTTGACAACTTTATCACTCGTAAAAATTTTCTAAATATATTATAAAATTTTGAAAGCCCCCAAAACGAGCTGCGTCTTATATGTTCTAAAAACGAATCATCGAAGCACGGAGTGGGAGTCTCCCATAAATGTGATAGAGCTTCTCAAATAGGGCGATAATTTACGAGCCATTTTGTTCTCCTTTTCTTCGCACTAACGCAATGAAAATGTACGCGCTCACGGCGGGTTTGAGATCGGAGCGAAGGCATTCGCGGGGCGCCTGATGGGCGGGGGCGGGAGGACGGGGGAGGGAAGAGGGCCAAGTATTTAAAAATAGAACGTAAGGTAATCTCGGAATGCTCGTAGGATAATGTGAGTCGATGTTCCAAAAATAAACATAAAAATAACGAACTCTCCGTCGCTCATTTCTCGTTGCGCGAGGCGGAGCCGATTTTCTCGAAGATTGCGAGATAGGCTACGGCATTTTCGGATATGTCATTCGTACGAGGGCAATTTTCGAGCGAGCACGATCTTCACGCCGCGAGGTGCTCGAGAGCCTGCCTCGTCGGGTTCGAGGACCGAAAGTTAAATAGTCCGATCTATCTCGGCTCATCTGGTTTTGGGTCTCGGACTCGCGCGCTCCCGTGTCTATGCACAACGACGATCCAACAAACACTTTGAGAGTTGGGGATGTTTCTCATGAGCGACCTAGACAATAAATAGAGAAACTCTATCACGGCCGTTGAGGGTGAAGGCCACAGCCGATTGTATTTGCGATACCACACGATTTTTTCGCATTCTAGATAGACAAAGAGCAATAATTGTTGCTATATATTAGCTAGGCGATATCGACAACCGGATGTGACAAACGTGTCCTCAAAATACGGCATTCGATACTGGTACATTAGAATTTTACGTAATCAATATTCATTTGTTTGGGTTTAAATAAAATTTCGTTCTTCAATTTTTTCGGACAAATAATGAATTTTCGTAATTTTTTTTGCTGACAAAACGTGTGCAGGTCTTCAATTTTTATTACAGTAAAGAAAGAGTATCGTTTTAAGAATCTTTTACAATTTTGTATTAAAGAATATTTATAAATGTGGTAGATAAACGTCCTTCGCGATGGCCACTGCTGCTCGGAAACAAATTCGAAATGAAAAAATCAAACGCACTTAGTTTTTGCATGAAATTATCTAGTGCTTGGGCAAAGACTTTAATAAAGTATTGATTTAAAAAAAAAATGGCTGCAATCCAAAGTCAAAGTATCGATTTTTGGCGAAAAACAGAACTGCTTTCGGTGATAAAAAAAAATGCATCGAAAGAAAAATTCCTTCGTTGAAGCACTGCTTTTGTGATATGTAAAAGAAGCTTGTAAAATTTGAAAAGTAATTTTCAAATTTTAAGTAAAGCTTGTAAAAAACGGATTTAAAATTCTCCTCGCTTGAGTATGTCTCTGTTAGAAAGTTTTGACGTTCCAAGTCGTGCACAGCAGGGTGTACAAATCGAGCGTGGACGCATATGCGCGAAAAGTGCGTAGTGCGAAGTTTCCAAGATATTACGAATCACGCTAGGAGGTCCCGTGGAGTCGCGATGAAGTATGCGGGGGTCGCCAGAAATAGCGTTCCATCGAGATTCTTTGAGAATAGCGGGACAAACCGGAGGGTGATACGTGTCAAAAGGCGTCGCCCAGCGTCTCGCCGAGTTCATTAAAAAAAAAAAATTTCATGCTCATGAATATCTAACGAAGCCAAGGATACATCACGATTGTTTTGATTATTGCGACAATCGCAGGTTTGTCGGAGGAAGAGGCGGATCGTGCATTTAGCGAATCCCCGTCGTCGAAATTCGTCGCTCTTAAGGATCTCTTCTTGTCGGCACAGAGTCCACTGAAAATTCGATCCTACTCGTACGAAGAGGAGGAAGAGGAACAAGCTAAAGAAAATCTTTACGTCGAACGAGATACCAATGTATCCAGCGATAGGTAACTAGTTTGAGTTTGTTTCGATCTCGGGTACTCTCGTGCTCGTCAAAAGTGCGGCAGAAATAGAGACGGCTGTCTGAAATTGCCTGGATGTACAGAGTCCAACTGGACAATTACGAGACACCGTTTTGGCACGAAAACGACGAAAATCCGGAGGAATCCTACACGGAGGATGACAGCAACGACGACTTGGAGTCTCACAGAAGACACTACGAGGAGATAACGCGTCGTCTCGAGTTATATTCGGAGATGGATTATCACGTGTCGGAATTTTACGCGTCGGAGGGCAATTCGTCAAGGTACACGAGCAGCCCCGAAAGCCGCAACAATTCGGCTCTTTGGATAAGGGAAATGGAGAGAAATTCCCGATCGCCCGGTGAGTATTGAATTACTCCGTTAAGACTTCGAATAACACCTGAATCACACCACGCGCCGTGTATCCTCCACCCCTCGAGAATGAACACGTTGCGCGGCACACGAAAATAAACTCGCGATCGTTCCAGCGTTTCTTCTGTGCGAAGAGATGCCGAAATTTATTAACGATCGGGATTGCCACGTCCTATATTCCTAGGCAACGAAGAGCTGCAACACAAGTCAGCGACAAATTAATTTATCACCCTGTTAGTTCCAAGCCCGTACGAAAAAAATTGAGATCCACTGACTCGTTGAAGAATCATTTTTCCACGGTCGGAAAGTTTTCCAACGGACTTAAAAACACCGAAAAACAGTTTTCTCTTTTCGCCTCAATCTTGCTCTCATGCCAGAAGAGGAAACGCAACGAAAATCAGAGAAGAGCAAATGTCTCGACACTGAATCAGTGTTTATAAAAGAATGATCCGTTGTATTGTTAGAAACGAGGATGAAGCGAGTAGAGGTGGGACGTTTGTTGCCTTGAAAGAGACACGAGGATGACGTTGCGATATAAATCAATCCTTTGAGGCTCTCGGCTCACCGAGTCTAAAATTTTCGCGATGTCCGATGTTTTATGCCCCCTCTTTTTTTTTTGAAAGGTCGGCCCCGATCATAGATGATTCGAGATTCTTCGAGAATAGAAACACTCGCTTACCAGGTGGAGCAAATGTTCTCGACCTACAAATACATTTAAAAATTTCCATACACACACAAATCGACGGAATAATCTCGCAAGAGCATTCGCTCTCTCTCCCCCTATCGCTCTGTCTCTCTCTGTCTCTCTCTCTCTCCCTCTCTCTCTCTCTCTCTCTCGCTCTCGTGCGAAATGCTCTCGCATCCAGCAGGGCGAAACAGAGTGCTGTAACGAAATGTTGAATCACTCTTGCAGTAAAATGTGAGAGATGGAAATTCGCCGCTTTTCAAGCTGGCCGCGTGTACGTTTGCGAGAATCCCACGGAACCGAAATAGGTCGTCGTCGCTAAGCGAAGAGATTTGCTACCTTGAAGATATTGCAAGAGACGAGAATGATTCACACTCCGGTATATATCCTGCCGGTCAATTCGACCACCATAATCGTCGTGATTCCCGATATTTGGCGACCAGAAGTCGCGGCCATCGTTGTTGGACGGATACCCGTGAAGATTCGGATTAACGAGGTCGGATTTTGTCGTGACATATTGAACGGATAGCAATTTTATCCGGTTGAGGAATAAACCCGCGTAGTCCGTACCTATTTCGGATGGGGTAGTTGAATGTGCAAGTTATTGGATATTTAATAATACACGAATATATATGAAATTCTTGTATTATAATATATATATATATGTTTCGAAGCATCTTAAGATCGGTGCGAAACGAACGGGGTGGACCCAAAAGAACTCAGCGAGACCTTATTTTTCATGAAAAAAATTGACAGACGATCACCACGATCAAATTGTTAATTTTGATATTTTTTTTGTAGGCCAATTGAAATTGACTCGAAAAAGATGCAAATGCGCAGTTTCGTACAATAAATCTAGATACAATATGATCACATCTCTGAGCTGTTTCGTACCTAGGTGGCGCGAGGAGGACGTCGTGCTGACGATTGTGCAAGATTCCGAGAGGGCGAGAGGGCATGAGAGAGAAGGGAAGCGAATTAGCGAGCGAGTGAGTAAGTGCATGAGTGAGTCATCGAGTGAGTGAGTGCGTGGTAAAGTGAGTGAGTGATCAAGTGAGTGAGTGATCGAATGCGTGAGTGATCGAGTAGGGTCGGGTTGAAATTTCGAACTTAGACTGCTCCGACGTTTTAAAATTCCTAATTTTAATGTTCCGAAACTACAAGTTTCGTAAAGATCGTGCCAGCGAAAGTCTACACAGTTGACTGTAAATTATGTAGAACGGTGCGAGTAGCGATAGAAAAAGGATGCAAATATGATTTCTTGTACGAGATAATTTTCAGAAATAGTATGAAGAAGATCAACGCTTTATTTGAACGACCAGTAATACGACATGCAAAACTCCAAATATGTAATATTAAGCATGCCAAAAACTGCCGAAATTTTTATTATAGAAAACGAGCTATATCAGAAAGTTTAAATATAATAAAAGCTAATAAGAGATTCGTCAGGTTCACGAAAGTTTTTAACTCCGCAAATCATAACTTCGATCGTCCAGTTTGCGAAAACTGAAGTTTAGATAGTGTACGATTCCGACAAAGAACGTCCAGAACGTTCAAAATTCCGAGAACTCGCACATAAAGCAGATAGCAAGTTAGCTTAACGCGTTTAAATAGCAGCACCACCACTTCTTTTGATGGTGTTCAGATTTTCGGAGTTTTGGAATTTCGGGTAAAATTCTTTCGGAGTTTTGATATTTCGTGGTAGAATTTTTTCAGAGTTTTGATCATCCTTCACGTTTTATTGTGAACATATAATGTAAGGATGTTTAGCTATCGATGTTTCTTATCGATATTCTTATTTTCGGAACTTTTCCCTGTACAAACCTTTGCCATTTAGGAACTCAAATTTCTAACACTACAATTTTTCGTGAGTATGGACTCTCTAATTATAATAATTTGATACTTGTTTAATGGCCCATGATTATTGCCAATTAATTTCATAGTGTACTATGTCTTTCAGTTATATGATAATTCTGTGTACAAAATTCTGGAATTATACATTTCCAGAAGTATTGAGTACTAGCTAATAAATTCGGAATTTTGAGCGTTCTGATCATGCAAAGTTCGGAATTTCAATCCGGCCCCGATCGAGTAAGTGAGTAAATGAGTGAGTGAGTGAGTAAGTGAGAAAGCTCGTGAGTGATCGAGTGAGTGCGTGAGTGAGTATCTTTCGCGGAGGAATCGTTAAAGCAAAAGCTCGGTGCGTAACGTAACGCGAAACCGCGCATTGTGTACGATTGGCTCGCGTGTCTGGATTACGCGGCTGTGCATACTTGCTAGAATTTGACCTACTGCCAGCACCACCTTCGCGGCTCTCTTTTCCCTCCTCTTCCACCTATAAACCCAACGTCACTCTACCATGAGGCTCTCTTTCATTCTATACGTGTATACCGATCGTTGAAAGGAGGCTCTCCGGCGCCTTGCCCTCCGAGAGTGCCGCGAATCAAGATACACTAGCACAATCAAACCTGTCCTCCTAGTCAATTATTCCGACGCGGCGCACTCTCAAGTTCAGCAATGGATTCGAGTATGTTACAATTCCGACGTTTCCTGGAATACAATGGACGTCGACTTTTCGAACGGTCAATTGTTTTGCCCGAGACAATGGAGATTTTTCGAATCAGCGGACAATTTTGGAACGCGATATTCCGAGTCTGAAAATCTGCCAAAAATTGAAAAATCATCGCAGTCGGATGAGTCAAGCGCCGTTTCCGAGCTTGAACGGTTTCGAACAAAACGAGCACGGGCCAAAGTTGTCTAGTGCCGATGGAGTAATAAGTAGGAAAGACGAAAATTCAATTTTTTTGCTTCCTGTCCGACCTCATGTGGCCCGGGACGGTTGGATTTGCTCAATCTGTTGCGAATTTTACAATGGACAGAATCTTGGAATTACGTAGATTACGAGGTACACAATTCTACGTACCGTAAATGAACTACTTGCATGAAGAACGGCGTAAAGCTACGGTTACGGTGCGTTTAATTGTGTACGAATCACGTAATTGGGCTGGACAGTTTTTTTTCCAGCGCATCCGCAATTCTACGGTTAGCCTCGAGGAGGACGTAATAACGAAGTGTCGAAACGTACCTTCGATGATACAACGATTTCCAGTCCGGAATCTTCGGGTAATTTTTCACGGAGAGTGATACGATCCGATCGGAAGTGTATTCTTTTTCCGCTCCGAGATGAAGAAAAAGTGGCGAAGATCCTCGAGGAAGTACAACGGTATCGAGAATGAACGGAACAGAGCCATAAACACGGTTTTATCGTGGGCGTTTGTGAAATAAACGAGCGTACTCGTATGCGTTCATGCAAGCATGCACGCAATGCAGGCTCTTCGTCCATCTCTCTCCCGCCCTCTCTCTCTCTCTCTCTCTCTCTCTCTCTCTCTCTCTCTCTCTCTCTAACGCTGTACACTGCCTTTGTGTTGAGAACCAACGAGGTACGAGTCTTTACAGTTCGGATGATTGTCCCAGACCACAGCGTGAAGTCGAATTTCTAAAAAAGAAAAGTTTGATTTTAAAAAGGCGAATCCAAAACGGAAGACAATTCTGTTGCGATGATTTTTTAATAAAAGAAAAATGAAGTCTCAATGAACAATCGTGTTCATATGCGTGGTTATTTAACTGGTTAAAAAAATTAACTGGCCCGAGATCCAGCAGGATTAAAAAAAATGTTTCAACATTCCAGTGGAAAGCATTCTCTTGGCTAAGTTATTTTTATTCCATAATAAAGCCAGCGCAAATTACACCTGATAAATTCGTTAACACGCGCCTGGAACTCGAACGGCTCTCTCTCGAGAAAATCGTAAGCAGAGGGAAAACGTGGAGGCCTCGCGCGTGAGATTTCTCGAACGGACACCCGTAGGCGCATAAAGATTAAAAATAAAGGAGCAATAAAAGAAGCGGAAGAAACACAAAGGCGGTGCGCGCGCGCGGCAGGGGCGGCCGGGGAAGAAACCGGGATGACAAGCGCGCAGAGTCGAGGCGCGAGATAACAGCCGGAGAGAGGAGAGACTCGCGTGGGCGCTTGTCAACGGGAAAGGCCCCCCGAGGAAAATTCGCACAGAACAGGCCCCGGTGAGGCCGTGCAGCCAAAGAGAGAAATCGAGAACGACATCGGGAGAGAGCTATCAACAAGAGAAATAATATACCCTGCGCGCGCGCGTGGCTATGAAACCGGCTTAACGGAACTCTCTACGTTTTTCTTCCAAGCACTTCTTCGACTCTGCAGCGTACGTTTGAGCTCGTCTATGCCTTCTCAGGAGAGAAAAAAAGAGAGGAGATAGTCGATCGACTCTGAGTCTATCAATTCCTTTTCCACCCCCCACTCCTCTAAATGTATGTCACTCAAATAGAACTGACGCTACGGCTGTTTAAAATTTCGAGATTTTGGCAATCTCGGCAACGTCTATTCGATGGCAAATTTTCCATCGATTACGAATATCATTGAGTTTTTGTCGAAAGCTCAAAATAACGCCAGCTAATCTCGAAAAACGTGTTTTCATACACCTATGATGATTGTTAATAGAAATTAAGGCTTTTGGGTGAAATAAATGGTGAATTCGTATTCAGAGGAAAAAATACATCGATATAAACTTGGAAAATAAATATTTAAAATCTAAGATCGACTCGGACACTATCGCTCATGATCGCACAGGCTCTTTTCTTCAAATCCCATAGACATCTTTCCGTTTTTCAGAGTTTCGTAGCGCTGCGAAATCCTGAGAACTTTATCATGCCCGTCGGTCCGTCACAGCAAAGTGCCCAGCTTTAGTTTTGTAACTCTTTGTTTAAAATATCGCAATTATTTCCACTAGACCGTTTTTGAGGAGAAGAAAAAACGATTAAAACGTAAACGATTCACCACAGTTAGCACAATTTGCGATTATTCATAGGTAACTGTATGAAATTGTCTAGACTTCGATGTTTTTTTTTTCTTCTCGAAAACGAAGCAGTGGAACTTGCGAAAGCCTGAAAGATGATTTTTAATTTATATTTACGTCTGAAAAAAACATCAGTATTCAATAAAAATCATATATTCGGGACTTTTATACGTATTTATATCTATACGAGTTTTTCAAGACGTGGTTGGAAATAGTGCACTTTGCACAACGTACACGGTGCGACAAAAAAACTCGCTTACGTGGCAGAATGTTGTTTGAGAACATTCGCGAAAAGTGCAGGCGTGTTTCGAGTCATCGAAATATTAAGAAACAGCAGGAAAGTCACACTGGTAGTCCCGAACAGACGTCTCTCCATGCGCGAGTGTACACGAGGTGGCCTGCCAAAATATGAATCCTTTATAATTCAAGAACAGTCTCATCCATCCGCTCGAAATTTGGCACACGGGTCGAATAATCATTCGACATTGAGGAACGATGATTCTGCCCCGAACGCGAATGCAGATATATTTCAACGAATTTCTCGAACTTTTGATCGCGAACGAGTTGTAGCGTTATGAAAATTCGAGCTGTCAGGAAAACGTCAGCAAAACGTAGGATTCGGTGCGTTATTTCGGATCAAATTGATTCAAGATCAAAGAAGGTTGTCAAGCTTCGAGGGAAAAAGTTGAACTCGTATCTTTCGACGCTTTTGAGTTTCTGAAACTTTTGGGGTAATGGCAGCGGAAATTTTATCTTAGAGCAACTCGAAAGGGCAGGCTTGAGCTTCAATCTCGTATTTAAAATCATTTTCTTGAAATTTTTCCTCGCAGGACTTAACTTTTCATTCGGTAGTGTACTTTTTGGGGAAAACTGAACTCGAGAACTACGAGAGTAGAAAAATTCTGAATATAAAGTAATGTTTTTTTTTTGTATTTAGAAAACGTCTCGATTTTTTAAATTAATTTATATCGTTTTTTACGCAATCCTTCCCCCCCCCCCCCATAAATATTCCAATTTTTGGATTCGAGAATTCTGGGTCTGGCGTGTGTACAATTTTTGCGGAAGAACTGGACTTTTTCGCGACTCGCATCAATCGTGGCAAGGCCGGGGGGCATGAGGGCAGTTATCGTAAAGTTTGCTGATCAACGACAGGCTCGTTCATTAAAGCTCTAGCTTCTAATCCCATCCGAGTGACAATCACAGCGGGAGGAATCGTCATTAGGAATTGGGGACTGCAGCAGCGCAGGCAGCGAGGGACGGTTCGCGCGAGGAAGAAACTCCGAGAAGTGCGGTGTTGCAAGGGGAGGGCAAGATATTTTCGTCCGTTCTTCCGAGAGAGAGAGAGCGCGCGCGGGTGTAGAGCGGGAACGCAAAGCGCGTGTACGAGAGAGGGTCCAGGGGACGTTTTTCTTCTCCCCACCCGCACGATCGCTCCGACGAATTTCCTCGGCTGCTGGGTGATTTCCTCCCGCGATCTTGTAGCACCGCGAGAAGGCGAGAAAAAAGGGGGAGGAGGAGAGAGAGGGAGGGAGAGAGAGAGAGAGAGAGAGAGGGAGAGGTAGAGAGAGAGAGAGAGCGAGAGAGAGAGAGAGAGCAGCGCCCCACCCTGTTAACGTGCTCGCCTTCTCTCGTTGTCTCTTGCATCCCCCACCTCGACGAAGAAACCCCGCCGCTACGAATTTCCGTGGTGGAAGAAGAAGAACGGTTGCGTAGCTCCCGAGGATACCGCTACCGGCTTACTCGCGCAATTCGCATTCGATCGACGTCTTGGTTCAAAGTGTCTCTCGGGGGAAACGCTTTGTAATTATTTTAATTTTATTTTGCCGTAATAATGACATGAAAAATCCTGCCAACGCGACGCAGGCTGTGACAGGCAGCGAACGACGAATACACGAGTAGATTTTATTTTTCAATTATAATACATGCGAATACGTCGAAACGAGGAAGAGTAACGAACGCGTTAAAATCGACGAACGAGACACCGGAGCACTTCCTTATCGAGGAAAGGATTAAAAAAAAAAAAAAACGAAGAAAAACCCAAAGGTAGCGACGAAATTTCATCGGTCTACGAGCAGTGCTTCTTTTCTCTCTTCTCAAGTTTCAAACTTCTGTTGAGCCTTGATTGGTGATTGTGTGTACGTGTGCTCATCGATACGATAATTGTAGGAAGAGGATTTGTCAGTGAACTCGAGTGCTCTGCGCCGTCCCTCCGGGCCTTGGAAATCCTTGGGATTCCAAGATGAAGCGACAGCAGCAGCAACAACAGCCGCCGCCGCCGCAGCAGCAGCAGCAGCAGCAACAACAACAACAGCAGTCGCAAACGAGCATGCAACATTACTCAAGCCAGCAAAGAACCGAACGACAAATAACTCGTCAAGAAATCACCAGCCAGCAGAGAGGTCTGGCCAATCTGGATTTATACGAATTTCGTGTCTGTGTGTTCGTGTGCCCGTGTGTCATTTGCTATCGAGCAAAATCTCGTTTTTCGTTTTTTTCGCCTGACACATAGTTAAAAAAAAATCTTCGATTATTCGAGTGCTGTGTCTCTCGGAGCAGTGCTGAAAAATTCCGCCTTTGTGGAAATGACGGCCAATTTGGCCCGAAGCTCTGTGACGTGATGTAAAAATATGCCTCGGTCTATTTTTTTGTTTTTTGTTTTATAATCGTTTTATAATCGTATCTTCATAGCTTTCTCTCCCTCAAATTAATGGGTTTGTTTTATTTTCTTTTTCTCAATTTTGCTAATTGACAAATGATTTCCAAAGAGACGTGTTTCCATTTGGTATTACAATTGTGCGCAATGTCCCATTCGACATAAATTGGCTCATTACTGGTAGAGAATGCGGCGCTTTCATAGTCGCAATTCCGAGGCGCAATCTCTGTCAATTTTAACACCGGTCCGTGGAAAGAAAGCTCGCGGAACGGTAAAATGACGGTAATGTGACGCGTCGCTCTGAGACTTGACAAGAAAAGGCTTGAGTCCCTCGAGCTCGGAAGCAGCCGAAGAATATTCTATTTTTGGTACGAGCTGTTTCTCTCTCTCTCTCCCACTCTCTCTTTTTCTCATCCATACACACACCAAGCGTCGTGGTGTTTTTATCGTACGACACCCCGTCGTCCTCACTAAAGATAGACTTCCCTTGCAAGAGGACCTTCTTGTAACGAAAAAAATGCCTACTGGAGCACGTAAATTTCGTCCCTGTTTTTCCGTCCCGGAAAATGATTTCCGTCCCCGCGTGATGGATTGAGGGGGCGAAAAGTCGAGCCCGCGCAGCTGTCAGAGTCCCTGAGACATGTATCTTCCTTTTTTTGTTGCTTTTTCGCGTGTCCTCGAAATATGAGCCTCGCACGGCAAATTCTCGAGCGAGACGACAAAGCCGCGCGCTTTTTGCTCTGATTTATCGCGTGCGCATCGACGAGAGAACAAGTGTCACAATAATAAAGTGTCGATATGCCCACGGCGTTTACTGCCAAGTTTTGCCGAGCGACAAGTTTATTTAGTAGCCAAAGCGTGTATAGAGCGACACAAGCGCTTTTTTGGTTTTCGCTTACGAAGCTTGTTTGCCTGTTACGATAGATTTATACGCGAGCACAAAATTCGCCGACGCCTCGCGATGAAGCGAGAGAGAGCGAGAGAGAAAGAAACACAAAAAGGTCTTGAGGAAAATCGTAAAGAAATGATTTAAATTTAGCCTAGAAAAGAAGAACCACCGTTTTTTTTAAGACCCCAGATCTGAATGGCACTATATCAAAACAGCCGTTTCTCCGTCCAAGAGAATACGACGCTTTTAGAATGACTCGTGGATACTAAAATCCCTCGGATGTTTCCGCGTACATCTCTACGTGGACGTGTGCGTATTTAAATATAAATATGTTATAAATACTCTACACATTCCGCCCACCAAGATTTAATTCCTTTAACCACACGCCTGACGTTTGCTCCGACGTACGTTGACCACGAATTTTTGACTTCCAAACCACCAGAGTTATTAATGAAATATATATCTTCTTCCGGCAAATAAACATAAACTATATGTTTGGCATAAGAATCTCCCCACTTGATGGTGCTATCAAACCCCTGAATTTCTAATGTGTTATATTCATCTTTATCGCGAGTTTAACGTCCCGAATTCGAGCAAATACGGGAAAAGAGCTGGAAAGCAATAGAGAATTTGCAAACCCACCGGAAATCGCTCCCACGAGTATATGGAAACATTGGCTTTTGAGAGACTCTTTTACGAAGTGCAAATCGCGTGGTCGCAACACAACAGCTGATCGGAATGACCCGCTGGCAAAGGTGCTCGAATTTTCTTGCGTCAATGGCAATAGAAATATACGTGTACACTCGACAACTGCTGTTGATGCTAGCATGGCGTTTCTTTGGCACCCAGAGGGTAACCAACCGAGAGACAGAGATAGAAAAGTGGGAAAAGAGAAAGAGAGGGAGGGGGGACGACGAAAGAGAAGTAGCAAAAGAAAAGAAGTCAGTCGATTTTTCCACAACGCTCTACCCCCGTAAGCTCTCTGTTATTTTCGTCAGAATGACTGAATTTGCGTAACACACAACAACAACGACGACTACGATGATGATGATGATGAAGAAGTTTCTCTCCTCCTCGTAGTTGGCCGTTCTTTCTACCGATACACAAGTGCACATATATTAACGTGTACTACCGTTTCAGTAGTATAGAACATTTGAGGGAAAATGCCGCGCGAGGGCGAAAACGATGAAAGAGTGAACGCGACGTCAAGATTCATGGCTGAGGCAGAGAGCGAGAGGGAGGTTTAGAGGGAGGGGATAGATCCGAGACGAAACACCAGGGCGATTTAGCCGCGTTGCGAGCCACTCTGGGCGCCGTGTAAAGATAGTTGCTCCTAAAATGGGTCCCGGTAACGCGATCTCGTCCCGTACAAAAATAGGATTCTAGTCACCCCGCTATTCTCCGCTGCGCGAGTGAGAGACCGAGTAAGAGAGAGAGAGAGAGAGAGAGAGAGATAGAGAATTCACGTATGTGTGTGCGTGGCAGCGATGTTTCTGTACACAAACGTGAATTATCGTTGAAATATTCTGCATTTATGCTCGCCCACTTGCGCCTTTTCTCCACGTATTCCAATTCCGAATCTCCTACAGCCACCCTGAATTATTCTTTCATCGGCTTCGTATACACTCGATCCCGTCGCCAAAATTCTTCTGGCTCGTGCACCGCTGCGTGTTTACGAGCGAGCGCGTCGTACGATCAAACGTCAGATGTATGACTTTTCGGACTCGCGAGCGACCCGATGATGTACGGAGGCCCGAAAAATATGTAGCGGATATCGAGGCGAGCCGGCACTTTCCGGCGAGATCCGGAATGATTAAATCCGAATTTGCATGGTGAATGAACGGAGCCTCTCGTATCCCAAGCAGTTTTCCCAAGGGGAAGTTTCCAAATTATTTATAAAAGTTACCGGCTTAGAGAGAAAAATCAACGGAAAATATTAGCTAATAATGGCGGTGGAGAGGGTTAATTAGGGAGATAACGAATAAAAAAAAGAAAAGTAGAAGCCGTCGCGGATGCAAGTCCCGTGACGAGGAAAGCCTCTCAAGGCGAACCCAAACTACGACACCTCTCGAGTAGTAGTAGTATATCGTGTTCTACTCTAGTTACGAAGAACCGCGCGCGCACACAAGTGGCTCTGTTGCCGTTAAAAAGACGGCTTTGTTTTTTTTTCGCCCGAATCGCGGCAGAATTTGTAAGACGTATGTTCTCTTTTGCAGTGCAAGGAGAGCTCGTGATGCAGATGACACCAACCATACCAACGTGAGTGATCGTTTGTTGTTATTTCCACATTTTTATTACTCTTTTTCTCACTCCGATCTATAAAGAACATACGAATGGACGAGCAGGTTCACCGGAAGACCGGGCGACCCGTCGCCGCCCGTTTTCGAGCAGATATTCAAGAACGCGAGATTAGCGCAGGGCGGTAACGCCATTTTCGAGGGTCGCGTACGAGGCAATCCGAAGCCGAACGTCTCCTGGACTCACAAGGGCTCGCCGCTCAAGGAATCGCAGAAGATCAAAATGTCGTACGACGAGCGCACCGGCACGGTCACCCTTCAGATTAATCAGATCGGCCCGGGGGACGAGGGGGAATACACTTGCAACGTTCGAAACCAATACGGTAAACATTCAGCGTGCTGGGAATTGTTGAGAAAAAAAAACCGGACGATGCCCAACTATTATCAATGTGAGGTAACGAAAAAAAAAACCAAATTAATGACCGACGATTGCAGGCAACGCCGTTTGTTCGGTTTACATACAACCGGAAGGATTCGGACCACCACCCCAACAGCAGCTCGGCGGCTACAAGAAGGAATACTCCCAGAGTTTCCAATCGAGTGAGCAATCCAACGGCAGCCAGAGTTTCCAGCAGCGAAGCTACCAGCAGACGAGTGACAAGCGCTTCGTTAACGGCTCGTCCACGACTACCATCGTCACTGAAGATTTCAAGGTTTGTGACGAGCAAATGAGCAACTCAAAAAGGGTTTTGCTCTAATAAAATTCAATATTAACAACCACGAGCGAAAAAATAATTTAAAAAAACACTATTACGCCACTTGAGATTGATTTCACCTAACATCAACGGCATATTGTTGACACTTAAATTTCGACTACCAATGCTCGGGATTGTATCTCCGCCACGTTCTTGAGGATTGACAGCGTGGATCGAGGTCCCGAACGAGCGGAGAAGCTTCTTTTCTTTTTGGAAATTGAGGAATCCGTTTTTTTCAGGTGGACACGTTTGAGTACCGGTTGCTACGCGAGACAGAGTTTCGCGAGTCGATAACGCGTCGTACAGTCACCGAGAGCGATTCTCAGATATCGAGCGTGATCGACCGGAATCTCGGGCCCGTTGCACCGCCGCAGATAAGCCAGAAGCCCCGAAACTCGAAGCTCGTCGAGGGCTCCGATGCCGTCTTCACCGCCAAAATATCGGGCAATCCCAAAGGACGGGTAAGAGGGTCGTTGAAGCAGGCATACATTTTTTTTTTCGAGACGCAACTCGCGATTCGTGTGGAAAAGTTCATGTATCGCGTTTTGTCGATAGATGACGTGGTTCAAGAACGGGCAGCGAATTCGCGACAGCACTCGAGTCGAGACGAGTCACTCGAATCAGCAGGCGAGCCTGAAGATTCGCAACACGACGACCGAGGACAGCGGCCATTACACCCTTTTAGCCGAGAATCCTCAAGGCTGTACGGTGAGCTCGGCCTACCTGGCGATCGAGTCGAGCAGCGACCAGGTCGACCAGGCGCCCCAATACGCGCAACAGCGCGAGACCCTCCGAAACGTTCAATCGGAAACGATGACGACGACGAGCGAAGGCCCCGACGCGGGCAAAGCTCTTGCGCCTAACTTCATACGAACGTGCGCCGATCGGGATGTTACCGAGGGCAAAATGACGAGATTCGACTGCCGCGTTACCGGGCGTCCTTATCCCGAGGTTACATGGTTCGTCAATGGCTATCAGTGCGTCAACGATGCGACTCACAAGATCCTCGTTAACGAGTCCGGCAACAATTCGCTCATGATCACCAACGTGACGCGATCCGACGCTGGCGTTGTTACATGCGTCGCCCGCAACAAGGCCGGCGAGACCTCCTTCCAGTGTAACCTTCACGTTATCGAGAAGGAACAGGTGCTCGCGCCTAAATTCGTCGAACGCTTCGTCACGACTAACGTCAAGGAAGGTGAACCCGTCGTCTTCACGGCACGTGCCGTTGGAACACCGATACCGAGAATCAGCTGGCAAAAGGTTAGATCAAACTACTTTGTCTCTTTCTGGCCAGAGCTCAAAACAGAAATGCACCGTTCCGATGCATTATTCCTTTCTATTGAAAAAAAACCTCCCGAGAATCTGGAGAATAAAAATCCAGAGAGGGATATCAACAATTCACAGAAAGAAAGAAATCGTTTACTCGTTTGTTCATTTACGATATTCCTTTCACGAGACCGAATATTTAACAATTAATTGATTTTCGCAGTCCAACACAAAAAAAATTTCGGAATTTACGAGCTACAAACCTCCGAGAAATCGCATCTAGCTCACAGTGCCCCGTGATACATTGTACCCCACTCTTCCCTACCTTAAATATATATATATTTTTTCAGGATGGCGTGCCGATAGCGCCCGGCCCCGACGTGCGCATATCGACGGACGGCAGTGGAGCCTCTACCCTCGACATACCGTACGCCAAGTTCAGCGACGCGGCGTGGTACCAGTGCACAGCTCAAAACATCGCAGGCTCCACGGCCACACGAGCACGTCTTTTCGTCGAGACACCCAAGGGAACGACCCCCGAACCAAGACGCCTGAATTTACCCCGACCGACTAGAGTCATCGAACCTGAGTACGCCGAGCGTTCAGTACTTTTCCTCTTTTTTCCCAAGTATTTTTTCTTGATTTTTCTAATTTGTTTTTTTTTTTGCAGACCCGCACCTGGCCCCGAAGTGATTTATCTGAGACACGTAGAGCGCGCCAAGCCCTATCTCCCTCCACAGGAGGAGGACAGGATTTATGCGCCTCCACGTTTCATCGTACCGCTAGGGGACGTTCATCAGATCGAGGGTGGACGTATTCACTTCGAGGCCAGAATCGAACCGGTGGGCGATCCGACAATGAGGGTGGAGTGGTATGTCAATGGTAGACAATTGGAAGCGAGTGAGTACACGCAGTCTACGTCTCATCATGAATTATTCTTTTCTTTTACGAGTAGGTCAACCACCTTGAAATAATTAGTCTCGGGGAAAAAAAAACAAACCGCTATTTGACGATCTACGTGATTTGAAAATATCCCTGTCAAATATTTCTCCAGAAACGACGGAAAATATTTAAAAATTAGAAATAACGAAAGGCACTTTCGACCAGGTTCTCGCGCCAATTGTCTCTTCCGGTTCGGCTTCATATCGCTGGATCTACTGAGCGTGGTGCTCCAAGACAGCGGGGAATACGTCTGCCGCGTAGTGAGCTCAACCGGAGTCGCCGAATCTCGAGCCACCCTCGGCATTACCCGTAACTACCTTTCTCTCTTAAATTCCCCCCCCTTACCATCGTACTTTTATGGCTTTTTAGCAAAAAAAAAAACTTTAATAAACGAACATGTTTGAAACAGCACGCGCAACGATCGAGCAAACGAGCCAGCATCCCGACAGCCTGCGCTACATCCAACAGCTCGAGGATTACTCCAAATACCAGAGGCAAGAGAGCGCGGAGGATCTCGCGTCCCAGCGTCCGGTCTTCATCCGACCGCTCCAGGAACTGGGCGAGTTGCAGGAGGGTAGGAATGCCCACTTCGAGGCCCAACTTACCCCCGTTAGCGACCCGACCATGAAAGTGGAGTGGTACAAGGATGGAAGGCCCATCACGGCTAGCTCAAGAATAACGACGATCTTCAACTTCGGCTACGTCTCACTCAACATAATGCACCTACGAGGTGAAGACGCCGGTTCTTACACCGTCAGAGCCGTGAACCGCTTGGGCGAGGCTATCAGCAACGCTTCACTCCGTGTCTTTGGTAAGGAAAAGAAAAAAGGAATCGCATCGATGCAAAATTCGCAGCTTCCCTTTCACTTAACTATCCATTTCCTTCAATAGGCGTTCCACGCGCCCCCTATATCTCAAAATCTGTCTAATTTGGAGAATTCGCTGACTTTTCGAAATTTAATAAAATACTCAAGTCTCCGAAGTAAAGTGGAATCTTTGGAATTTCAAGCACGTACCAGCGTGACCGCCGATCTGGGAATCCCCGAGCAGCAAAAGTACATCGAGGCCGCCGAGGAATTGGAGGCCTATCAGCAGGCGATGCATCAGAAATACGTGAGGGAACAACCGGAACCGACTAGCCCACCGGAATTCAAGTCACCGATCAAGAATCAGAGCAACATACGCGAGGGCGGTTTTGCCCACTTCGAGGCTCGCCTCGAACCCGTCGGCGACTCCGACCTGCGAGTCGAATGGCTCAAGGATGGACGCCCTGTAGAGGCTAGTGAGTACAGCCTTGGGATTATTAACTGGATTACCTGAGACGAAGTTTCTCGAAAGTTTGGAAGATAAGGGTTTTCTAGCCATAATTTTCAAAATATAAACTTTTTTTTTTTCATTTAAAATTAAACTTAGGATTTTGGAATATAATTGTTAAATGAGAGCATGCTGTTGAGCTTATACAGTTATCCAATTTTAAGCTATAAGAAACTCACGTTTTTGGTCAGTACGCCCCAAGAATAAAATTAGATCTAACCGGCTGAAATGACTGTAATCGTCTTCGATCTCTCAAAAGACCATTTTCTAATTGCCCCTTTCGCTTGTTCTCTCTCTCTGCCTCAAAGGCTCTAGAATCACAACTTTCTTCAATTTCGGATACGTCGCGTTGACACTGAAATACGTGACGATCCACGACGTGGGTGTGTACACCTGTCGGGCGTACAACCGCGTCGGTGAGGCGCAAACGACCGCTCAACTGAGCGTGATAAGCAAGAACGACATAATATACGACAGTCAGCATCCAACGGGCTTGCAGAAGATACAGAATCTTGAGGATTCGAGCCGTTATTCGCGTCAGGTACAGGAGGAGACTCAGGTTACCCAGGCGCCTCGATTCCTCGGCCCGCTCAAGGGCACCAACAAGATCGTCGAGGGTCAGCGCGCCCATTTCGAGGCGCGAGTCGAGCCCCAGAGTGATCTTACGATGAAAATCGAGTGGTACCACAACGGAAAGCCCATCACCGCGGCCAACAGGATACAGATGTACCATGACTTTGGTTACATCGCTATCGACATATTGCAAGTGCGCCCGGAAGATGCTGGCACTTATACGGTCATCGCGAGAAACGCGCTCGGAGAGGCGCGCTTAGACGCTACCATGATCGTCGAGAGTGAGTTTGATAGAAGACATTATTTTCTAAATATTGCAACTCCCACAGACTCTGAAGTGTTTTGCCACTTTCATCGATGACATTGACAGATGTCATCTATATACTGCCGGATACACAAGTCGACATTTCTTGCCGCACTAAAAGTTGGATGGCTGCGTCAAAAAAAAAAGGCTAACCAATTTTACCGAACGGCATTTTGAAGGGAATACATTCAGCTTCGTTTTGCTTTTTTGACATATTTTTAATGATTTTTTTTTGACCCGGTACACACTTCGCTTGAATTTTTTCGAATTATTGTTGAAATTTTTTTCTCAAATTTTTTTGGCCAAAACTGAGAACAAATTGTTTGGACGATGCTCCGAGCTTCAGCCAAAAAAATTTCGAAAAAAATTCTGAAAAAATTAAAGCGAATTTAAAATCGAAAATAAAAGAAGTTTCTCCTTTCGATATTTAGTCCTAAACGCCATACCTTTCGAGTTAAGCCATCCTACTCATCAGAGTTTCGAACGAAAATAGTTAAAAAAAAAATCTTAAAGGGAAATTCTGAAATAAACTCCAGACGATCCAGTATAAACTTAAGCAACTTTTTACATCTTGGACATTTCCCCTTCAACATTATAGTTGTTGAGTTACGAGGCATTTTCCAAAATTTGTTTTTTTTTGCCAAAAATGAAATAACTTTGGGGAAAAAAATCGTACTAAACTTAAAAAAAAACCGAAAATGGAGTTTCTGCTACCCCTTTCAAGTTTATGATGGATAAAAATGTTCCTTAAGTTATGCACCCAATTCTCGATGGTCGAAAAATAGCCGAAAAACGGTCACGTACAAATGTGTGCACCGGGTCGAAACAAAATCATAAAAAATATTTCAAAAGAGCAAAACAAAGCTGAATTTGTTCCCTTTAAAACGCCGTTCAGTAAAATTGGTTAGATTTTTTTTTTTTGACGCAGTTATCTAATTTTTATTGCGGCAAGAAATATCGACTGGTGTATCCAAACTTTTGGCCGGCAGTGTACATATATAGTGAATACTACAATAAAATTCGGAAGCTCGTTTTTTTTTAACTGTGTTGATAAATTCCGTATCTGCTGTTGCGTTCCCAGCCCGTTCGAGCATCGACACGAGCAGCATGCACCGGGGTCTTTACGAGAAGACTCAACGGCTGGAGGAGTCAAAGTTCGTGGAGCCGCACTACCACATCGAGGAGATATCCAAATCAAAGCCGATATTTGTCCAGCCGCTGAGCGACCCGAAGCCGATGAGCGAGGGTAAGAACATCCACTTGGAGTGTCGCCTGGAGCCGATGGGCGATCCGACGATGCGGGTCGAGTGGTTCCAGAACGGACGTCCGGTCACAGTTGGCTCGAGATTCCGTACTTATTACGACTTCGGTTTCGTTGCTTTGGACATTGTCCACGCGACGGTAATCGACTCGGGCGAATACACGGTTCGGGCGACCAATCATCTCGGTACGGCGCACACGTCCGCGTGCGTTCGCATTATCGGCAGATCGGACGTGCTTACGGATACGCAGAACGAACAGTCCCTCGAGCAAATACAGATGCTCGAGGATTCGTCCAAGTATCGGCGAACGCAACAGGAGGACGTGACGGTCGTGCAAGCGCCGCAATTCACGCGACCGCTCCACAACATCGAGACCGTCGAATTAACGAACGTTCATCTGGAGTGCCGCCTTCAGCCGGTCGGCGACTCGACGATGCGCGTCGATTGGTTCGTCAACGGACGTCCCGTCACGACCGGACATCGCTTCCGTCCCTCCTACGAATTCGACTACGTCGCCCTAGACATACTGGGTGTTTATCCCGAGGACTCGGGTGTCTACACTTGCCAGGCGAGAAATCAATTGGGCGAGGCCGTTACCTCGTGCTCGGTGCGCGTACACGCAAAGAAGGATCTACTCCTCGAGAGCCAACATCCCGAGGGCCTTGAGAAAATTCAGTATCTCGAGGATGCATCGAAATATAAGAGGAACGAGCTTGTCGACGAAGTTGTCAATGTCAAGCCGAGATTCGTCACCACGCCCAAGAATCAAGAGAATCTCAGGGAAGGACAGCACGCGCACTTTGAGTGCAAACTCGAACCGGTCACCGACTCGAATCTCAAGGTCGAGTGGTTCAAGAACGGTCGTCCGGTAACAATAGGTAAGATTTTCGATCGTCGCACGACGTAATATCGGCAAAACGCCATCCTGGGATCGCCCTTCCAATGAATTAACATATTTCTTTCATTGCGATTCAAAGGACACCGCTTCCGTCCCATTCACGATTTTGGCTACGTCGCCCTTGACGTGATCGACCTGATAGCCGAGGACTCCGGCACGTACACCTGTCGGGCGGTGAACCTCGTCGGTACGGACGAGGTCAGTTGTACACTGGGCTGCCGCTCGACCGCGCAAATACTAACGGACACGCAGAACGAGACGGGCCTCGAACAGATTCACTATCTCGAGGACAGATCCAAGTATCAGAGACGCGAAGTTACCGAGGAAACTACCACGCAAGCGCCCATCTTCACGACTTCACTTAAGAGCGTGGAGATCAAGGAAGGACAGAGGGCCCATTTCGAGTGTCGTCTGATACCGGTTTCCGATGCGACGATGAAGGTCGAGTGGTTCCACAACAATACACCCGTCAAGGCCGGCTCGCGCTTCGTCGAGACTAATAGCTTTGGATTCGTCGCCCTCGACATTATGTACGCATATCCCGAGGACTCCGGGACTTACACCTGCCGCGCCCGTAACGCGATTGGCGAAGCGATCACTTCGGCGAATGCGACCGTCCACTGTGAGTTTCTGCGGGGACAGAATATTTTATTTCACAAAAAAAACAAGTATGCCTGAATAGGCAAACGATGGAGCACTCGCACGTCTTTTCCTTATCATTTTCATTGGATAAATGCGAGTTTCCATTCATCCCTTGTGCCGATTTTTGCAAATTGACAACTTGACGAAACGGTGCGTCTACATTCGCAGCCAAGAAATCGATCTACATGGAGTCCCAGCGCGAGGAAGTTTTGCAGCGTCTGCGTCATTTGGAAGACTCGTCGCGATACCAACGCAAGGCGGTCCAAGAGGAGACTGTGAGTCAAGCCCCGGTGTTCACGATGCCCATAAAGGATCTCCGTGTAGCGGAGAATCAGGCGGCTCACTTCGAGGCCCGGGTCATCCCAGTGGGCGACTCAAAGCTCAAGGTCGAGTGGCTGCGTAACGGCGTGCCGATCGAAGCTTGTGAGCACATTTCTTTAATCCCAATAAATGCGTTTAAAATCCGATCACGTGCAAGAGAGACGATTTTTTTTTTTCGTTAATTTTCAGCCAATCGAGTAACCACCATGCACGATTTTGGTTACGTCGCACTCAACATGAAGTACGTCAATCCCGAAGATTCCGGCACTTACACCTGTCGGGCTATCAATGATCTTGGCGAGGCGGTCACCTCCGCCACCCTATTCGTACAGTGTGAGTAAAGCGAGGCGTTATCCGAATATTCCGTTACTTTTTCTTTGTTACACTGTATTGTGTTGGTTTTCATCCGTATCCTCCTGGGCCAAAGCCGTAAGGCTGCTTTTAAGACGTTTTTTGTACTGCACTCGGATAAAAAAAATCTAGAGTTCTACAAATATGTGTACAAAGTAGACTGACGACACTGGAAAATTCGCTCGTTTTCGAAAATATTGCCGAAAAAAATGGCCTTATTTTTTGCTAATTCCTTTTCGTTTTTAACCAAATTCTTTAGAGCATTTGTCATGTTATATTGATAACAGTAATGTAATGCAATTTATCTACATATATTTTTATATTCTTGCAATATATACTATATCATTATAACTAATCGTTATCGTAATGATAAAAAATATAATGGAACACTGTCATTTACATGGTAATAATGCAACTGACAATCGTACAAAAAACATTATTATGTTTGTGCGTACTCATATCAATATAGAGCAAATTAAATAAAGCACGGAGCAGTATACTTTGTATTGGTGGAATTGCGAAGTCAGCACAGTGTTGATAGCTCTATGAAGTGAGAAAAAAAACGAAAGAAGAAAAAAACAAGACGCACAAGTTTGATGTTCTATTTATGTTTGTTCGGGAGCAGCCAAGGCGGCATTGCAATTCGAGTCGCAGCACGAAAGCTCGCTCGCAAAGTTGCAAGCACTCGAGGACACGAGCAAGTATCAGCGTCGGGAGGAGGAGGAGTTTGTCGTTAAGGACAAGCCCTCCTTCACGGTAAAGCTTAACGGGCCGACGAGCCTGGTCGAGGGACAAAGCGCACATTATGAGTGCCGCATCGAGCCCTATCCCGACTCGAACATGAAAGTCGAATGGTTCCACAATGGTAAACCACTGTCGACCGGTCACAGATACAGAACCACTTGTGACTTTGGTTTCGCTTCTCTCGACGTCCTGAGCGTATACGCCGAGGACTCGGGCACCTACACTTGTCAGGCCACCAACAAAATTGGCTCGGCTCAAAGCTCGATCCAGCTCAATGTCAAATGTGAGTAAAAAAAAACGAAAATCTCGTACTCGCGAAGAACGACGCAAACATACGCGCCGCGAAAATCGGAGATGAGTTTGAATTTGTTGGGACGATTCGAGAGCAAATTTGTTGAAATTATTATTTTTGTTGGACACAGCTCGCGCGTCGATCATCCGCGAAACTCAACACGAAGGAGCGCTCAAGAAGATTCAGTATCTCGAGGACGATTCCCGTTACAAGCGCACCGATCAGGAAGACGTGATAATAGCCGAAAAGCCCAAATTCGGCAGGCCATTGAAAAACATCGAGCACTTGCCCGAGGGCAAAAACGCCCATCTCGAGGCCACCCTGACACCGGTCAACGATCCCACAATGGTCGTCGAGTGGTACAGGGACGGCAGACCCGTGCCCCAGGGCCACAAGTTCAAGACTACCTATGACTTTGGCTACGTAGCTCTCGACATACTCTACGCGTATCCCGAGGACTCGGGCACATATATGTGCAAAGCGAGGAACGCCGTTGGCGAGGCTGTCACCACTTGCGTCATCACGGTCGATTGTAAGTTGTAAATTCATTTCTCGACTGGACGAATAATGAAAAAAAAAAGACGAATACTGCTGAATTGCATAGACTGATTATCCCTTAGTTCGCCCAAGATTAATCGCGACGTTCCATTTTTTTTTCAAAAGCCAAGCAAGGTTTATGCCTCGATACGCTGGACGCTCAACGTCTCGAGAAGATCCGTCAGTTGGAAACGGTCGAGATAAAGCAGGAAATCGAGAAGGAGATCGTTCATCAGAAACCCGTGTTTCTCACTCCCCTCAACAACCTGGATCACCTCAAGGAGAGCGAACACGCTCATCTCGAGTGTCGCGTCGAACCGATCAACGACCCGAACTTGAAGATCGAATGGTACGCATTATTTTTATTTCTTTACGCCCCCCCCCCCACACGTCCTACGTGTATTTGATTCTTCTCGTTTCCTCTTTGCAGGTTCGTAAACGGCGTCGC
Organism: Ophion ventricosus; assembly: GCA_963932345.1. Taxonomy (NCBI): domain Eukaryota; kingdom Metazoa; phylum Arthropoda; class Insecta; order Hymenoptera; family Ichneumonidae; genus Ophion; species Ophion ventricosus. The sequence goes on along the minus strand of OZ010723.1, from coordinate 17,064,458 downwards.
TATCAAGACCGGCCACCGTTTCCGTACGACCCACGACTTCGGCTACGTCGCTCTGGACATTCTCTACGCGTATTCCGAAGACTCGGGAACGTACATGTGCAAGGCGACGAATCTTGCTGGCGAAGCTGTCAACACTTGCACCATAAGAGTCGGCTGTGAGTATTCCGGAAGCTGCGATAAATTTTAACTTGGCAATTTGACTTATCCGTTTTCCGCTGAGTAATCAGCACCCGACGAGAGTAGAAATCCCAAAAAGAATCCTAACCCTTCCGAACCGGAAGTAGAGAGGAAAAACAGGCAGTAAAAGGCTTCCGGAAATGACACTGGCGTGTCCTTTTGCACGAGGCTTCGGATCGTAATAAAAGTTCCGAAGCAACGAGAATATCAAAGTTCCCAAAATTCAACTCACCCAAATCGATGACCAGTTGTATCTTCAAGTAAAAGAGACACGAATTTTTTTCTGCTTCCAGCTCGTCGCAGTATCCTCCTGGACACGCAGCATCCCGACGGCTTGGAGAAGATCCGTGAGCTCGAGGCGCAGGGACATCCTGCGCGTCTCGAGGTCGAAGAGCCACCGGCGACGCCTCCGCGATTCGTGACGGAACTGAGGGTAAGTTGGGCAAGCATTAGAGAAGACAAATGCATTGATGTGGACAGAGTGTGTCACCGCTCTGTAGGAGAAGTTGTCTCGTGTGTAAGAAAAGAAAAAGTAAAAAATTCTTTGCGCTCAGGGCACAACGGAGATCTACGAGGGGCAAACGGCTCATTTCGAGTGTCAAGTGGAGCCGTTGCACGACGCAAACCTTCGGATCGAGTTCTACCACAACGGCAAGCCACTGCCGTCGGCCTCGCGTTTCCACGTGACCTTCGACTTTGGTTACGTGGCACTGGACATCGGTCACGCGGTGCCCGAGGACGCCGGGGAATATTCAGTGCGGGCGATAAACGCGCTCGGGCAGTGCACCTCGAAGATTCAACTGAAGGTGATACCGCGCGAGAACATAATCCTGGATTCGCAGCGTCCCGAGGGATTGGACAAGATCCGAGAGTTGGAGTCGCAGCAGCCTTGGAAGCGTCCGGAAGTACCGGAGCCCCCGACACGGCAGCGTCCCGTGTTCACGCAGCCGCTGCAGAACATCGACGCGATAGCGGAGGGTGCGACGGCGCGTTTCGAGTGCCGTCTCATACCCGTTGGCGATCCAACCCTCAAGGTCGAGTGGTTCAGAAACGAAAAGCCGCTGGAAGACAGTTCGCGCATAACGAAGGTTCACGACTTTGGTTTCGTCTCGCTCGACGTGACACACATAAGAGACGAAGACGAGGGAGTATACATGTGTCGGGCCTCGAATCCCCTGGGCGAGGCGGTCACCACGGCCTCGATGAGGGTGCGCACTAAGGCGAGTATCCAGTTGGATACTCAGCATCCCGAGGCCCAAAAGAGAATCGCCCAATTGGAGGCGGATAAGGGTCCGAGTCGCGTTGACGAGCCGGACAAGGTCTTCGACAAGCCGATCTTCACGCAATTGTTGACCGGGCCGACGGAGCTCTGGGAGGGCCAGGTGGCCCGTTACGAGTGTCGCGTGGTGCCCGTGGGCGACGGTAGTCTTCGCTTCGAGTGGTACGTGAACGGTGTCGAGCTCAAGATGGGCTCGCGTTTCCACGTGAGCCACGACTTTGGCTTCGTTACCCTCGACATCGTAAAGGTTATCGCTCAAGACTCCGGCGTCTACTCGTGCAAAGCCATAAACAACGCAGGCGAGGCTGTGTCCTCGATATCCCTGAAGGTCAAGGCGCGCTCGGCGATCGAGAAGGACGCGATACAACCGGAAGCCTGGCAAAAGATCCAATTGAAGGAGGCCGAGATGAACAAAGTGCCGGAAATGTTTGTCGATACGACACCTCAACAGGCGCCTGTATTTACCACGCATCTCAAGAGTTTCGACAAACTCCAGGAAGGACAACACGTGTATCTGGAGGCCCAGGTGGAGCCACGCGCGGATCCGAATCTCCGCACCGAATGGTTCAAGAACGGAGTTTCCCTACAAACGGGCACGCGACTGCGCAGCACCTTCGACTTTGGCCTCGTGACTCTTTCGATAAACGGCCTGAGGCCCGACGACTCGGCCATTTACACGTGCAAAGCAACAAATCTACTGGGCGAGGCGGTATCCACGTGTACCCTCAAGATCGACGATCGTCACTGGCTCCTCGGTGACACGCTGCACCCAGACGCGTTACCCAAGATCGACGCCCTGGAACAGCCGCAGAGCGCGACGGGCGAGAAGCCCGAGCCCACTTACGAGGAGCCCGTTTTCATCACGCATCTCAACAACGTCGAGTGCACCGAAGGCGACAACGTTCACTTCGAGTGCAACGTGGAGCCCTCGAAGGATCCGACTATGAGGATCGAGTGGTTCCTGAACGGAAAGCCTCTGCCGAGCGGGGCCCGCTACAAGTCGACCTACGACTTTGGCTACGTCGCCCTCGACATGAATCACGCGTACGAGGAGGACTCGGGCATGGTAACCGTAAAGGCGACCAACTCGAAGGGAAGCGCCCAGACCACAGGAACGCTCAAGTGCACGAGCAAGGAAAGCATATACCTGCAGACCCAGCATCCTCAGGGAGAGGCCGGCCTCGAGAAAGTCAAGGAGGCCGAGGACGCGTTTCTGTCCAGATCGCGAAGACCCGATGATTCGCCGGAGCACGAGTTCCCCAAGCCCATCTGGACGGTGCCTCTGCAGCCGGAATTCAAGCTCGGGGAGGCCGAGCCCCTTCATCTGGAGGGACAAGTCGAACCGAAGGAAGATCCCAATCTCAAGATCGAATGGTACTTCAACGGCAAGGCCCTCGAGCACGGTTCGCGCTTCAAGATGACGAGTGACTTTGGTTTCGTGACTCTCGATCTGACGGACGTCTACGATCGCGATTCAGGCATCTACACCTGCAAAGCTTGGAACAAAGCCGGTGAGGCTTTCACCTCAACCACGATCTACTGCTCGACCAAGGAAAACATAATCGAACGCTCGCAGCATCCCAAGGGCAAGGAGGGCCTCGAGGCGATTCAGGATCTCGAGGAATCTTTGAAGCACGCCGAGGGTCAAGCGCCCGAGAGCGACGAGGGACATCCACCGGTCTTCACCTCGCAGTTCGAAAATCTGACGAATCTCTCGGAAGGCGAGATCGCGCATTTCGAGGCTTCGCTGACGCCGACGGGCGACCAGACGATGGTAGTCGAGTGGTTCTACAACGGTAAAGCTCTCGAGGCGAGTCATCGCACGAGAACGGTGTACGCGTTTGGTATGGTGGTGCTCGAGGTCCTCGGCACCAAGATCGAAGATTCGGGCACATACTCGTGCCGGGCGACCAACAAATGGGGCAAAGCCGAGATAAGCGTGGTCCTCGAGTGCGTCGACAAGTCCAAGGGACAAAAGCCCAAATTTACGACCCACATCCAGAGCCTGGAGGGCCTCAAGGACGGTCAATCTGTCCACTTCGAGTGTACTCTTATACCCGTGGGCGATCCTCGCATGAAGGTCGAATGGTTCCACAACGGGCAGCCGTTGCGTCACTCCTCGCGCTTCAAAATGGTCTCGGACTTTGGCTTCGTAGTTATGGACATTGCCGGGGTGATGTCCCACGACACCGGTGAATACGTTTGCCGAGCAAGCAACAAGTACGGCGAGGACTTCACGAGGGCGACGATCAAGTGTTTCGGCAAGAGCGGCGTTTACCTCGACTCACTGCAGCCGGACTCGCTCGCGAGAATTCGCGAACTCGAGAGTCACGGCGGAGAACAACCGGCCGCGCCCACGTCACCTATTGGCGGACCACCCAAATTCGTCACTCAGATAAAGGACATCGCGAGGCTCGTGGAGGGTCAGTCGGCTCACTTCGAGGCGCGACTGACGCCTGTCACCGATCCCGATCTCGTCGTCGAGTGGTACTGCAATGGTAAAAAGTTGCCGCACGGTCATCGTTATCGAACCTTCCACGACTTTGGTATCGTCATACTCGACATACTCTACTGTTACGAGGAGAATTCCGGGGTTTACGAGTGTCGGGCGGTCAACAAATACGGCGAGGACACGACCAAGGCGAGCCTCAAGTGTCTCTCCAAGGCGAATCTCATACTCGAGTCCCAATTGCCCCGCGGCATGGAGGGCGGACTGGAGAAGATTCAAAATCTGGAGGACGCGATGATAAGAACGAGGGACGAGAAGACCGTCGAGGAGAAAGGCAAAGCGCCCGTGTTCACGGCACCGCTGAGCAATATCGACGGACTGCGGGAGGGCGAGAGCGCTCACTTCGAGGCTCGTCTCACCCCGACCGACGATCCGAGGCTCAAGGTCGAGTGGTTCTGGAACGGCAAGCCGCTCAGAACGGGCTCACGCTTCCGCACCTTCTGCGACTTTGGCTTCGTCATATTGGAAATATCGCCGATATACCCAGAGGACTCCGGGGAGTACAGCTGTCGCGCGATCAACGACTACGGCGAGGCAGTGACGACCTGCGCGATGAAGTGCACCGGTAAGCGCAACATAATCCTCGAGTCCCAGTTGCCCAAGGGCATGGAAGGGACGATCGACAAGATCGCGGAGCTCGAGGGTCTCGGCGGTGAACCCGGTCAGATCGTCCAGGATGACGATACCGGAAGACCACCGGAGTTCGTCACGACACCGTCAGATCTCACGCTGACGGAGAATTCTCTCGCGCACTTCGAGTGCCGTCTCTTGCCGGTAAACGATTCGAGCATGAGGGTCGAATGGTTCCACAATGGCAAACCTTTGTCAGCGGGTTCGCGTATAAAGACGATTCACGACTTTGGCTTCGTGATTCTCGAAGTGGCCAACTGTTATCAGCGCGACTCGGGCTTGTACGAGTGCAAGGCGAACAATCGCCACGGCGAGGCCACGGTCTCGTGCAAGCTCCAGGTACGCGGACGCCAGGGAATAATACTGGAGCCTCAGTTACCGAGCAATTTCAAGACCGGTACCGAGAGCATACAAAAACTCGAGGAGGCGCTTTACAAGCGCGAGGAGATACTCACCGACGAGGAGAAGCCCGACCCGCCGAGGTTCACGGTCGAGCTCAAGGACATCGAGGTCGAGGAGGCCGGACCGAGCCACTTCGACTGTCGGGTCGAGCCCAGCGGCGATCCAACGATGCGAATCGATTGGTTCCACAACGGCAGGCCCTTCGCGACCGGCTCGCGTGTTCACCAGATCAACGACTTTGGCTTCATCTCGCTCGATCTCTCGTACACGTACGCGCGTGACAGTGGCGAGTACGTTTGCCGGGCAACCAACAAATGGGGCTCGACCACCACCAAGGCAACCATAACATGCACCTCCAAGAAGACCGTGGACTTCGACTCCCAACTGCCGTCGGGTATGAGCGGCGAGAAGCTCAAGGAACTCGAGCGGGGTCCCGTCAGCGAACCTCCACCCCAGGAAGTCGTGCCTCGCGAACCGCCGCACTTCGTCACTCAGATAACGTCGACGACCATCGAGGAGTCCGAGCCTGTGCGCTTCGAGTGTCGCGTCGAGCCCAAGGAGGATCCCAATTTGCGCATCGAGTGGTGGAGAAACGGGAAACTCATACCTGCCGGGCACAGATTTCGTTCGGTCTACGACATGGGCTTCGTTTCCATGGACATTCTGTACGTTTATCCGGAGGACTCGGGTGAGTACGTGTGCCGGGCGATCAACGATTACGGCGAGGACACCACCAAGGCCTCGGTATCATGCAAAACTTTGCCGAGCATCATACTGCAGAATCAAGTGCCCAAGGGCATGAAGAAGTCCGAAGCGCTCATGCAGATGGAGGCGACCATCAAGAAATACACGTCCGAGGTACATCTGACCGAGGACGATCTCTACGATTCCGAGAAGCGACAACCGCCAAGATTCGTCACGCAAATCCAGGAACAACTGGAACTCGTGGAGATGAACAGCACCAAGTTCGAGTGTCAGCTCGCCCCGGTCGGCGATCCCAATATGAAGGTCGAGTGGTTCTTCAATGGAAAACCTTTGCCCCACAAAAATCGTTTCTCTCCGATCTACGACTTTGGCTACGTCGCCATGAACTTTGGATGGGTCTATCCGGAAGACAGCGGCGAGTATCTTTGCCGTGCGACGAATCTCTACGGTATGGACGAGACCCGCGCCGTCATCAAGACCTCCGGCAAACCCGGCATCATTTACGAATCTCAGCTACCCAAGGGCATGAAGAGTATCGAGAAAATCCGAGAGATGGAAGCTGCCTGGCAAGTGTGAGTAAACGCGATCTCTCACCTTTTCCCTCGATTCCTCATTCTGAGTATTCCTTGAAACCGTTTGTTTTTCCGTTCGACAGGGTTCCCGAGGAGGAGGTCGAGGAAGAGAAGGTCCGGTCGGCTCCAGTGTTTGTCAGCAAACCCGAGCCCTGCGAGATCGAGGAGGGCGATTGCTCGAGATTCTGTTGTCGCGTTACCGGTTACCCGAGACCCCGAGTCATGTGGGTCATCAACGGACACACTGCCGTCAATGTAAGTTCGATTCGAGCAATTTTTCCGCTATCGAACGAAAGGTCCAGTGTCAAATTTTCCTGCGATGCTTTTCCAGTAACCTGGAACAGTTGTCATTCAACGAGATAAGTCCCATAACAGTTGGCGAGACGATTTAACACACGATTATTCATAAGAAGTTTCTAAATATCCCAACATGGGATTGAAACTTTTACTGAACGTATCCGAGTCTAAAAAAGTCAGTATCCTTGAACATCCATCGGCAAAAAAGCTCTTGAATTCAATACCGAAATAATTCCGCGTGCCGAAAAAGCTCTCGAAGCGACCTCTATCAACTAAAGCAAGCCCTGCTGACGTTTGCAAATCTCTCGGCTCAGGGTGCCCGTTACAAGTTGACCTACGACGGCATGTATCACCTGGACATCCCGAAGACCCGCCAGTACGACAACGGCAAGGTGGAGGTGATAGCTCGAAGTTCAGTCGGCGAGACGCGGTGCGAGACAACGCTCACCGTGAAGCCACGAAGCGATGACTATCGTGGGGTGTTGAAAAATTCACCGAGGCGTAAGTACACGAGTCCTTGGGGAGCGGGTCATTGGAGCGCGAGCAACTTGTTGCAACCTCCGGAGTTTCTCGAATTCGTCAAGTACTCGAGTGATCCTGGCGAGTCGAGCGAGACTGCTCCTCGTGGTGACGAGACTTCGAGATGGCTGCAAAGCCGAAAGTATCTTAATTGTTTGTCGCTCTCGAGAACGGAGAATGCAACGAGGCAGCTCGCCGACTCTCGCAAAAATACGACATCATACAAGAGATATCTCACATTGGCACAAGTGGAACACAAATCAATGAATACGCCAAATTTGCGGGAGATATCACTTAATAATACGAGCATAAGGGACACGTTTACGATTGGACACGGGTCAGGCGTTCGCCAAGCGACGATACATAATACAGCCAACAACAGTTGTGCAACAACGATACCCAAAAAACGCGACACTCACACGACAGGACAAACCGACATTTATAATCCGAGACAACTCCACAATCCATATTACCGATCGTTCCCGTTCGCCACGAACGCGCCGTCCATCCACGAAGCTTCGCTCATCGAGATTCGACAATATCACTGCGCCAATAAAAATCCACGGACGTCTTGTACTAACCGGGTGTACAATGAGGCCTATAGTTTCACGACGATGAACGATCCACGCGTCTGGTATGGGACGCTGCTGCGAAGATAGTGCGTTAAAAAAAAAAGAGCACGATCTCGAGACCTCGCTCGGTAAACGTACAACACCTCTATATGTTTGTCCGAAATTTGTCAATTTTCATTGCGCTGAGATTAATCGATGTTTATGTTTGGATTCACGGATCATTTCTTCAACGTGTATATCCTGACCACGTTTTTTTTTCTTCCACTCTCGTTACCTCCATCTGACTAGACTGTTGGCCCACCCAGTGTCGCGGATAATCGTGAGAAGGCTGCTCCGATTTTTGCAGCATTCTAAGAGCTGCTTGCCCGATATTTATCTTGTGGAACTAACCCGACCCGAGATTATTGCCTTGACCCTGTCCTGAGAAACCTTGTTATGACGAATCGAAAAGTTGACGAGGCAGAGAACGATAACCTTGATGCCCAGTGATTGGGAAAACTATGACGTTACGAAAGACATCCTAGAATATGTATATATATATACGTGGGTCCCGTTGACGTTGTAATGGCGAATGAAGTACCGTGTCGTATCACTGTCCGTTGTAATCGCACAAGAATCTCTACGTGTTCCATTATTCGTGGGGAACCCGAGTCGAAACATGAGCACTGGATTTTGTGGAAATAGAATTGATAGTTCGGAATTGCAAAAAACGGAATCAGTACTTTAAAGGAATAAGACCAAACTCAAACGGATGAAGAACCATTACGTTTTCGACTCGGGTGCCAAGGTTTTTTTTTTTCTTCTTTCGATGTCGTAACTCACCGGGAATGTTGTTGGGCATGCAACCGAGGACGACCTGTTTCATGGGGCTCGTTGTCTTTTTTTTTCTTGCGAGATGCATGCTTTCCGTGAGAATCGTTGTGTCTAACATGAGTTTCCCCCAGCGTGGTACGATTACGGACTGACGCAATATCAATCGGAGCGTCAGGATACAGAGCTGGAGCGCGTGTTTGACGAGCGCCATCAGACGATCTCTCAAGGTATCGACATCGCGACTGAGCATCTCGGGCAAAAAGTTTTCAAAGAGCCCGAGACCGAGTGGCAAAAGTCTGTAAAGACCAAGAAGAACGAGGATTACTATACGAAACTGATGAGCCTCGAGGAGGAGCAGGTCCTGAAGGAGACGAAGCATCGCGAATCGAGTCATCAATTCGCAATTCCGGGAGACAAGGTCGTCGCCAGTTCAATGGCCAAGGGAATGGCACAGAAGTACCAGGAGAGCCTGTGAGTCCTGCCCCATTTTACAAGCTTGTATTTAACTTAACTTGTTGTGAGATGCAAAACTGAGAAACAATATTTCACCCACTTCACGACTACTTAGAACGCTGAAATATTGCAAACATGCATCTGAGAGGTGACAATGCATTATCCAACTATAATAAATAAATAAATAAAAAATAACAACTTTCTGTGAGAGGCAAAATGAAAAATCGATATTTCACAAACTTCCCGACTACTTAGAACCCAGAAATTTTTCAAGATGCATAAGAGATGCATGAACAAAAGGGTTCAATAGATAAAATAGGTTAAAAAGTAAGGTACAATAGATCGTGAGCCAACTACTATGATAGATGCCACCTATCACAGTTCTCCAGGATTTCTCCTGACAATCAACCAATAATAACACCGGTTCCTTTGGAAGAATTAATGCCTCTTTGCAACAATTTGAGAGCTCTAGTAAAATTAATTAAAAACTAAGAAGTAGAAAATAATTTATATCTAACATTTTTTTAACAAGCTTTTATTTAATGTATCAAAAAGTAGAAAATAATTTTTTTTAACAAGTCACCTATATTTGACTATGAATAAGTTTGGGGCCATCATAATTTAGACATATAATCTTTAATTTACATAAATCGCTTAACATATCAACTGTATTTAATTTACTGTAAAACAACCTTAGATTTTTAAATAAAAATCGGGAAACTGAGTATAAACGTGTGATAATAATTTCTCTAATTACTATTGTGCCAAATTAAATTTCAAATTTCAAATTCACATCAAATTTATTAAACATTTTAAAAGTTGAGCGCCCCAAGCTTTTATTTATAGTCACATATAGGTTTAAAAAACTAGGTTAAAAGCTTGTTAAAAAAATTTTGACATTAATTTATTCATAAAATGTTTCCTTTTTCGGACTGTCAAGTGTAAACGAGTGATACGCGGCAAGTCGGTGGAAATTTATGACTCGCTAACAAAAAAATCCCGAAAACAGAGAAACGCAGCCGCAGGAGGCAGCAGAGCCACCACCCAAGTACGTGAGGAAGCCCCACGTGACGGAGGTCGACATCGACTCGGAGAAACTTCCGACTTCCAGCAAGTATCCGCCGGGACCGTCGGAATCGATGGTCCACGGTCGCGAGGTGCACACCGCCAAGCAGAAGCAAACGCAGAAGGAGATAAAGGGCGACACGGAGATAACGAGAAAGATCACAGCGACCGAGACAACGGAGGTCGAGCACAAGGCGAAGACCCAAGAGCGGGTTGTGCAGGGACAAGTCAAGCCGTCCAAGCCGCCTGTGTTCACGAAAAAGATCCAGCCGTGTCGCGCTTTCGAGCAAGAACAAGCGCGATTCGAGGTCGAGTTCGACGGCGATCCATTGCCGACGGTCAAGTGGTACCGCGAGGACTTTCCCATTCAAAATTCCTCGGATCTTCAGATCTACACTTTCAGCACCAAGTCCGTGCTGATAGTGCGCCAAGTCTTCATGGAAGACTCCGGGGTCTTTTCCGTTATCGCTGAGAATCGCGGCGGCAAGGCCAAGTGCAGCGCCAACCTCGTTGTCGAGGAGAGAAGACGCCAGCCCGGAAGAGGTGGCGTCGTTCCACCCAGCTTCATCACCACCATTCAGAGTACGTCGGTCACTAGTGGACAACTGGCGAGATTCGACGCCAAGGTCGCTGGTACCAAGCCCCTCGACGTTTACTGGCTCAAGGTAAGAACTCGTCCCACAGTTGCGCCCTTTATACTCCTCGTGTGTGAAAAACTGTCAGCCTGGCGCATTCGTAACGTTCCACGTCTTCGTTGTACGCGTTGCAGAACGGAAAGAAAGTGTCGCCGGATATCCGCTACAAGACCCTAGAGGAGGACAACACCTACACGCTTCTGATATTGGAAACAGTGCCCGAGGACACCGGCAAGTACGAGTGCGTCGCGCTCAACAGCGCGGGCGAGGCTCGCTGCGAGGGGGATCTAACGGTGCGAGGACCTCAGTCGCCGACGGCGAAGCCTTCCAAGCCAACGACGCCCGGCGTCGAGAAGGCGCCCGGAGTCGCCGAGCCTCTCAAAGATCAGACCATCAAGGAGGGCACGTCGGTCGCTTTCGCGTGCAAAATAACCGGAAAACCAGTGCCAACGATTCAGTGGAAGAAAGGAGACAAGGTACTAACAGAGAATTTAACCTCAGCAATTGATCCTAGAAATTTCGACCCTTGAGTATTTTCAATCTTGCTCAATTTCAAACCAATTCAATTGTTCCTCAACCTATATTTTTTTTGCTGCGATTCTCAAGGTCATCAAGCCATCGAAATACTTTCAAATGCAGAAGGAGGGTGACCGTTGCACCCTGAGGATTTCCGAGGCTTTCCCCGAGGACGAGGGAGTGTACAAGTGCATAGCGAAAAATCCGGCTGGGGAAGTGACCACCTCGGCTAATCTGCGAGTCCTAGGTACAGAAATCTTTGAGATTCCTCTTCTATTTTTTTTAACCAAGAGACGAGAGATCGCGTGAGAGCTGACTACTATTTTGTTTGGGACTTGTGTCCTTTCAGCGCCCGACAGCACGGACGTTTTGCCGAAGCTCTCACCCCTCAAGGACCAGATAGTCCTCGAGGGACAACCGGCCCAATTCAAGACTCAAGTGAGCCCACCGAAATCTAAGCCGACGGTTCAGTGGTACAGGGAGGGCGCCCTCATACCTCAGTCGCCAGATTTTCAGGTAAATATTATCCGGGGAAGAGCCGTGTCAGGCTCCCGTAAAATTTCAATTAAAAAAAAAAGTATTATGGTGACTGCGGAATTCTATCTTTGATTTTCCGTCCCGTTCGATCACTGAAACCCTATCGCGCCTTCGGTTTCTCAGATGATACACGAGGGCAACAACGCGGTGCTTCTCATAGCAACGACCTACGAGGAGGACACGGGCACGTTCACCTGTCGCGCAACCACGTCGGCCGGCACAGTGGAGACCTCGGCGAAGCTCATCGTCAAAAGTAAGAACTAAAAAGAAACACCCAAAAGCGAAAAAGAAAAATAAGAAAAAAGGAAACAAACGAAAAGACGAGAAAAGAAGTCCGTTTGAAATTAATAGCTAACTTGCGGTGTGTGACCAACGGGATATTTTTTTAGTTACGCGTGTTTAATATTCTCCACTCGCTCGCGCCCTTCGCGAGATCGCAGCAAGAGAGCAATCGACGAGGAGGGCCGAGGGCAAGGGAAAAAAAAGCATGGAAAGTCTCGATACAACCCTTGTGCCCTTGTCCCAACGATCATGTCGAAATGTCCTCGTTCCTCTTGGTTTTTTCTTTGCCCACTCGAATATCTCGGCGGATAAGCCGAGAGATCGTTAAACGAGTGAAAAAAAAGGGAGCACGCGCCAAGGAGAAGGAGAGTGTGATTTCGTAGACCTTAGTCTTTTCACCCGTCCCAAGCCTTCTCTCAATCAAACGCGCGATACCGGGCAAAGTTTTGATTTTAATTTTTTTCGCTACTAACTTCTCGTCCATGTTACAATACGTCCCCGCCAAGGACGTTTGGACGCGACACTGCGTGAGAAACACTGTGAATAACGAATAGTCGATAAGCATGTAGAGTCGTCCGAGAGCCGACGATGCTCCGTCACTTTTTGGGTGGTCCAAGTTGAAAAAAAAAGAGAGCAACGGTCCGCGGGATTCTTAAACGATTTTCGTTTCGTCCGACAGAGACGTAGACGGAGAGATGAAAGGTGCGAAACGACAACTAGACAGACGAATACCGATATCGTCCTAGGATATCCTCGTTCACGAAGTTTCGTGAGACTACTGTTGTTTTTTTTTTGTTCTTTCTTTTTTTCCGATAACGATCTCGGACAAAGATACACGAAGAGCAAGTCGAGCAAAAGCGAGAAAGGACCATAAGCGCAATAGACTTTAAGCCACTATCTAATACTCTCGAGACAATTTATAGCCTTTAGCAAACACAGTGCCCCCTCGTATATACTCCGTTGTCCATTCTCGATTCGTAGTCTCGTGAAATGTCACGAAGGAGATAAAAACAAGAGACACGAGAAAAAATAAAAGGGAGATGAAAATACGGATCGACAGCAGTCGCAATTGTACTCCTAACATTCAACTAATTATTTATTACTGTACAATGGAAAGTCTAATAAAAAATGATGCTTTGAGTATGAGAAAGAGATGCAAAGGAACAATGTTTGTCTTTGTATTAAAGCGATGAGTTTGGATATTCTGCGCACACGCGCGAGAACCCACACACGAGAAAAAATAACTTGACTCTGCCAGATGGAGCAGAAATTTGATAGAGCTCTTTTACGATATAATTGTCTGTTGCGTCGACGACTCCAGATTTTTGTTTTTCTTTGGGGCTCCCGCGAAAAAAAAGGGACAGTTCGGGAGTTGAGTGAGAGAGACGAGCCGAAAGTGGCTACGAGCCGTAAACGCAAATGAAGCACACATCGAGACGATAAAAAAAATGATAAAGTTTGGAAGCTAGAAAAACAAAAGGGGCCAAAATTTGAGTCAGGCGATGGAATGAAAAAAATGTAGCAATTTCGTCGACACGGGACTTGATCGTAAAAGGAAAAATGACGCGACGCGAAAACAAAAATCCAAATTGAAGACACTTCGTACGTCATCCGTACAGCCTTGAAAAAAAAATAGAATTTGCTTAACGTCGAGACCTTCTTAATTTGTTTTTTGGCACACTTTTCTTTCCGTGTGCCAAACAAGTAAATTTTTTTTTTAAGTCCAATATAGACACATGACTCATACTCTCCCTTCAAATTGTACAGCCATCTTTTTTCAGTCGAAAAATGTCTATATTTTTTTTATCACTAAAAAAATCGAAAACCCAAACGTATAACCGCATTTTCGGAACAGCACGCGTAAAAAAAATTGCATGCTTTAATCTAAAAGAACATCCACAAAAAAAATTCTGAGTCAATATTTTCTCAAAATAACAGCCCTCCAATTTTTTTCGTACTCATGGTAATCATTTTATTTCATTAACACCAAGAAAAATCCCCAAAAATTCTTTTTCTCTTCGAGGCCATTGCGGATGAAGTATTTTCGAAGATTCGATCCTCCAATTCTTCATCGATCGAATATTGAATCGGAACACATTGGGGAGATGAAAAATCAGATAATTCTTGACGCGTCCGTCTGCCCCGCAGTAGAGTAAAATATCGCTTTGCTAAGGTAGACGAGTGTATAATAAGCGTCATAAAGTGAGATTATTCCTTCGGAGTTTCTCGTTACATAGAGTCGAAGACGCGCGTCGTTCTCGACCCTACGTGCCGTGTGCAGCGCGCGAGGCTTGCTGCGCGCGGAGCGCTAGGGCGCTTCTTATGCTATTTCTGCTTCGCGTGTGTGAGATGTATTACATTACCCGTCTATATTTGGCGCGCTCCCGCGAGACATCATCCGCCGCGGAAGAGCGTGAAGCCCTCCTCCCACCAACAATCCCGCCGAGTTGTTCTATACATTCAGTCCGCGTGTTTTTTTTTTTTTTTCGTAATCGCGCGCAGTACACGCTTCGCAATATTTCCGGTGTAACGAGGTCCTCTCTCTCTCTCCGCAAACGGGAGAATACGGAAAAGAGATCTTTCCAAGCCGGAGAAGAGATCGTTCGGCCAAGATTTTTTTTTCTGGCGCAACGGATCTGGGACGTATCGCGTTTTCATTCCACAAGGAACGAGAAGAGAGAGAGAGAGAGAGAGAGAGAGAGAGAGAGAGAGAGAGAGAGAGAGAAAGGATATCTTGAACACATTCTATCTAGTTATTTTTTTACAAATCATTGACTTTGACGACAGGATTGTCCTTAGAATGATAAATAAATATGCTTCTTTTTTGAAAGACGATTCGAAAGCCATTGCAATATATGTGCATAGGAAACGAAGCGGCGAAACAAAGATGGCAAAAAAAGATAAGAGCATGCGTACGTGGAGCACGCTTTTGTCCGGACGACCCGGACGCCAACTCGAGCGTGTTCGCGCACGACGTTCAAGTTCCCCGTCCCACGTTTACGTTAAAAAAAAAGGCGCGAGCGTCCGCCTCGAAGAACCGTTAGACTCGCGATAAGTCTCGGGGCCGAAGAAAAAAAAACCCAGGCAAATAGGCAAAAGAAAAAGGAGTCATAGGGAAAGTTAGAATTGGACAGGTCGAAAGTTTGCGTTGGCGCAATAGCCCGTGCCAAGATGACGAATCAATCGGCTTCTCGTCTGTCTCACGAGACTCCTCGATGTGTGCGTACCATTTTTAGGGTTCCGTGGCCACTTGGAAGACTCATATCGTCTGTCCCGCCAATCATAACCGTCCCTCTACCCCACTTCATCTTTAGAAGCTTTTGGACAAAAAAATTCACACTTACATAGCAATTACAGCAAGTCGTTTTTTTTTTCTAATTAGCTTTGGGATAACAATTAGCTTTGGGAGAAAAATAATAAATCGAGTTTTTAATTTGAGAGGGTTTTCAAGTTTAAGATCAATTTGCATACATGCTTCAATATAATCAAGCTTCAACTCAATATCACAATGAGCCTACGGAACTCTAAACTTCTTCATTAGCGCCTCGACATTTATCAAACTTGTGAATGCAAAAATTTCACGGTCAAAAATCGACGAGCGTTTTTTCTTCGTCTTCAACGACCTTGAAGAGAGAGAGAGAGAGAGAGAGAGAGAGAGAGAGGGAGAGGAAGAGAGAGAAAAAGAGAGAGGGATTTGCCCACGACCACCTGTGCGCCCGTGCCCGAAGAATCGCGACCTCGACAAGCCGAGCCAACTCGGTTGCCGTTATTGTTGTGTACATCAGGACCGGGGTAGATCTCACGGAGATGACTCAACAACGCAAAAACAACGCTCTGATTCATCGGACGCGAAGCGTTCCTCAAATCATCATCATCATCATCGCCGTCATCAGGCTCTCGATCTCAAGATCTCTCATCGTCCCTCCTCCTCTTTCCCTCCGTGTTCCAAGAGGCAATTCCGAGAAAGAAAAACAGAGAGCAAGAGAGAGAGAGAGAGAGAGAGAGATGCAAGCACCGGACCTGGCCGAGCCTATTTCGACGAGCTTTCGCTTGCCCTTATGAAGCGGGGAGAGGAGATCGCGGAGGGTGATTCAGCGCGCCCAAAATAATCGGACGCGTGTCAGCGTACTCTGGAAGGCGGGAAGCCACAGGCGTGTATTCTCGTCTTGCCAGCGATTTTTTTCGCCCTCGCCTAACCGTCCGTGAGTTTCCTCGCCGCGAGAGCTACGGAGAGCGCACCACGGAATTTCCCGAAGCCGTCAGACGTTCACCGCGAAGGACGGTTCGGGTCACCCGGCAGGACTCGGGCGGATTCCGATGCTTTGGTCCGGGCGGTCAACGCCAGGAATTTCAGCTCCTGAAAATTGCCGAGTGCTCTATAATAATAAAAAAAATGACAAAAGAATGCAGCGCTCGTTCTGCGTAAACGAATCATCGAGTCCATCAATGACAGGTCCTTCGGCATTTATTTATTATAAATGGAGGCATTCGCGAATATCATAAGTGCAAGGACTTTTCGGAGCGCTCTGAGCGGGACGGAGAACCTCTGGAGCCCGCTGGAACATCAAGATAGAGAGAGACACACAACGAACGTGGAAAACAACGTGGCGGAGAAAAACCTTTATTTAGAGTCGCGTGTAGAAGACATCTGTCCTCATTGTACAAATAAATAAATGCAAACATATACATGTAACAAGACTTTGAGGATGAAAAATGTCTCGGAGTTGAAGAAAAGCCGCTTGGCTTTTCTCGAGAGTACAAAACAGTTGTAACACGTAGAAATGATCACTGGAGAGAGCGTCGATAGTTCCGCGCCTATTCGCGATAGTCGAGAAGCTTCGTAACGGGAGAGCACGTCGCGCGAGATCCGAGAGAAATCCGTGAGTCGTGTACTTTGCATATTCGAAAGGTGACGAGAAATCGCGGCGATTTATCTCCCTCCCTGACGAGAATTCGTATCTCGAACACGACGTGCTCTCGCGATCGGGCGCTCTCAATTCCGCGCAATCTTTCACTGCGTTATGCACCAGATCACTCCGCGATAAAAGTCTCTTCGTGTCTTGGAAAAACTCCTGGCTGATAATCAGTGTGTAAAGACTGCTCGACTTGCTCAGGGCCGAAAAGTCCGAAGGGAATCGCTTGGACCACCCCTGCTTTGAAATTTCGATGACAGGATCACGAGTGTCCGGTTCGATCGAAGCCGCACTTCGAGAGAGTTCGGAATATAAAAAAAAAAAACAAACAAAAACAAATGGCGAACAAACGAGATGGTTTGTTCGGCGCTGTTTTTGTGGAACTCAATCGAAGGCGGCTGGATCGTCAATAGGCACTTTTTTCGTAGCACACAACGCGCGAACTGTCAAACTCGCAATACGTTGCTGTCACAAACACGCACATACACCCGGGTGATCGAAGAAAATGTCCTTTCCGAGGAGCCCCGGGGGATCACTGACACCCGAACTGGTTTTCCTCGGGTTTCTTGGTGGCCATAGTTAGAAAACCGTACGGGAAAACACCAGAAGCACGTATCGAAGAGAGAAAGGTCGTGAAACAAAAGAGCGGGTTTCTCAGGCGAGATCCCGAGTGCACTGGGGGGTATGCTCACTTGTCGACTTCCAGAGTACGACTGCCCCGAGCATGTTAGAAACGAGATGATCCCGCTTATATATATATATATATATATATATATATTTGTATATATAAGTGTACCAAGAAACAAGGAGGCAAGCGTGAGACAGCGATGCGTCACGCATACTCTTAATAAACGCGTGAGTGTGTGACCCCACTACGAGATCGCGAGTGAGAGAGAGAGAGAGAGAGAGAGAGAGAGAGAGAGAGAGAGAGAGAGAGAGAGAGAGAGAGAGAGAGAGTGAGAGAAGAGCAGCCCTCTGGGAGGTCGCATGAATCGTTACTGTACGCCACATATACGCAGACACCTCCTCCTCCTGCCAAACTTTCGCTCTCTTTTATTCCCTCTTTGCTTTGCCCACATAGCGAGATTATTCCGTCGCACCAATAAATAAAACACATGAAACATATTCGCTTTTCATAACATTGAGGGTCCACGAGAATCGATAAATTCAAAATCACTGCGTGTTTTTAACGAGGCCAGCACGAGGTTTTCCTCTTTTGTATGTTGAAGACTGATGGGACACTTTCCGGCAGGGCGGGTGTAGAAGAAATGATTTTGTTGGGTCGACAAGAACAAAGGGCTCTTCCAGCCCTAATGCTTCTCGAGTCGATGTGGTATTCAAATAATCAAATTGTACGATATATTATGTGTACATGTATTGGGGTGTCGAGATAAATTCAACTTTCTGCTCTTCGAACGATATTATTCGGTATAAAAAAAAAACATTTTGTTATGTATTTTATTTTCACAAGTTGAATTATTATTGAATATTAAATAATTGGAACAAGTAAAGAAATTAAATAATTATTAAATATTTAAGAGTGTTCGCGCTCTTTACGTTGAAACTTCAGTGACTCAACAATTAATTAATTTTTGTCAAATCCGGTTGAAGATTCTCAAACCTGACCCTTGAAGCTTTGAAGTTTTTCTTGTTCTAATTTCCATTTCATTATTTGTACACAAATAATAGGTATTTGGAAAACGTTCAAAATGTTTATTCTTAATAGGAATGCATGCATTTTTCTAATACCTGTCATTTGCGAAAAATAATATCGAGATTTTTTAAAAACCTTTTCAAAGCTGTAAGTTTTAAGGATTTTTTACCGGATTTGACAAATATTAATTACTTGTTGAGTTATTATAATTTGAACGTAACGAGCGAATTTTACGTGTAATCCAAAAAAGGCAAAAAATAATATAGCACTTGCCACATAGACTTGAGTTGCAGGCTTAAATTTTCCATATTTTTATACCTAACAATATAATTTGAAGTATGGAGGTTGAATTTTTTTTTTAAACCTCTAATCGAAATTGTCAAACGTTTTTTAAAATCCTTCTCGTCTCAACGAGACATTTTTTTCAATAAAAACATTCTGCAGCTTGACAACAGAATGAAATTAAAATGTTAATACTTTTAGGGCAGGTCAAGTTGACTCAAAACCTAAATTCACGGCCTCATTTGGTTGGGATTAAACCATTATTGTTAAATATCAAAGCACTATGGTTTTTTTTTCTATCCGGCGCACGGTATCATCGTGTATAAATAAACAGAAGAAAAGCCTGAAAATGTTGATAAACACATGACGCAGTGCTCGCTAGAGAGGTGGCCTCTGTCAGCGACGATCTGTGACGCAACGTGCCTAAATTTTGCCGTTCATTAATTCGTCATTTCCCTGCCAAAAATCCCGGATCGCCGAGGCCTCTTTTTCATTCGTAAAACGCGACGGAATGTTTCCACAATCTCGCGAATAAATTAATTGCGCTCTGAGACTCGACTCCTCGTTGTTTCGAGCCACGAGCTCAGCTGCAAGAACGCAATTGATGGGAAAACAAGTACTTTGAGTCCGATCGAACATTGACGAAGAAAATGTCACCTATTTTGAAGGATGCACGAGCGCGGGGGGCATTGCTCTCGAAGAGTTGGTCGATGATCCGCAACATTATCGTGGGAAAACGTGGGACACAATAGGTAGAAAAGAGATCGATGAGTTATGGGCGATTGTAAACAGAGAATGAAAAATGCGCGACACGCAAACGGAGAGTGTGTTGCCCTGAAGGAATGAGTGATCGCCGATTTTTCTCCTACCCGAGAATCCTCGAAGAGCCCCGCGTCTATTTTTGCGAATATTTAACCCTGATGCGCCCGGTGGGTGTTGTACGAAAATAGGATTAGGCGAGGAGAGTGCCTCTCACTTTGTCTCTCTTTCTCTCGTATAATAACCGCGATACACGTTTTTACGCGAGTGTTGACGTCGCCTGGGCGCTCTTCGCGCAGCGTGGGAGGCCGAAGAAACCTTTCTCGCTCGGTTGATAGCCTTGGTCAGTGGAAAAAGAAAAGACAGCGAAGAGGAAACAGAACGAGTGCGTCGTGCCTGCCAAAAGGCGAGATTTGAAGGCTAAGGATAAAGCCGCGCACAAGCACGGCCGCGCAATTCTATTATGTGTATAACAAGAGCCCATCCAATTCTTTCCAGGCTTCGTTGATTCTGGCACTTCATATTGAAAACGCGATTCGAACGTGTGCGCTAAGTTGGCTCGGTTTAGCCAGAAATCTCACAAACTTTCATTGATATTGGCGACCTGCCAGGAACTCCTCGCACACTCGTGTTCAACAAAACATAAATTGCAAAAAGCGATCGTTACCTAGTCTCGAGAGAGCGAGAGAGAGAGATAGCCAATATTTCATGAGAAACGATGTCAGCTATGTGTATAGCAATCGTTTCTCACGACCATACGAAAACACTAAATTTTACGACTCGGAGGCCCATCACAATATAACACGAATCTTAATTGATACTCGGAGAGAGAGAGAGAGAGAGAGGGAGCTCGTTCTTTCGTAACCGAGGAATCGCGAGCCGCGTCCGAAATATATGAAAATATTATTCGCTTTGTACATCTGGTACTCCCTCGATACCTTCACGATCTTCACTCCGAGGCTCTTTTCGATTGAGCAACGAGAATTCATGCACGCTGCACTAACATGATTGATCGTGCAGATTAGCAGCTAAAAATGAAGTTTTGCCTAGGCCTCGAATTACCTTGATATATTTGCGACTGTCCCGCACGATGATTCAACCCCATCAACCCAATTAAAACCGGAGACATTGGCTTGTTGGACTTGTACACTTGAGTTTGATGAAATGTTGACTCTTTTTTTTTAATCACTGGCATTGAAAGCTCACACTTTCGATGCTCTTGTTGCTAATGTGTTAACAATAAAGGTTTTCGCTTTTTTCAATGCCTCGCCCCATACTTTGGCAGACTTGATATAAAATTAATTAAATTTTAACCAGGTCAAGGAACGAGTCCTGTTTTGCTCCTGGTAGTTAAATATTAAAATGAGTGAATACATTATTGGATTGGGCCTCAAAGAACGCGATTAAGCCCAACGAAATTCAGTGAGACTCGAATTGATAACAGGATAAAATTAATATATTCGATTTTTTTGAGTCGATCGTCTTACCGATAGATATTGAAGACAATAAAAAATTGAAATTCGAAGGTCCCCTAAATCCTACATGATTTTCGAGAAAAGAATATATAAAAATGTAGAAAATTTGCAATAGTTCCTTATGGAGCGTCGGGAATTGAGCTCAATTGTTGTCGTCAAGTACATACGTCAGCGAGGCATATCAACTGTAGCTGAATTCGCGATTTTTTTTTGTAAGAATCCATGCGTAATCCCGCAGATTTTATTTATTTTTTCTCGAGGACAATGTAGTGATACTTATTAAAACGTGGAAGTTGAACTTTTACCGACAGTATCTACGTTTCAAAAAGAAAATCAGTATCCTTCAACATTTATCGACGAAACGCTCAAACTCAATGCTTGAAAATAAAAGAAAAGATAAACAAAACGGTATTCCGAAGAAGCCAATCGGTACTGGAAAAATTCAGACCCGAAATTTCATTTTGCGACTCAATATACAGATTTAAAAAATTGAACGATCAATCACATTCCAATGATATTCAAAGAGTGATGGAAGAATTCGAGGAGCATCGAGAACACAAAGAACTTTCGATTTATCGCACGATTAAAATCAAGTAATCGCATTAACGTAAAGCCCGCTAATTGCCATTCCAGCTCGAATAATTGTTCCATTAAAAAAACGTACTCACCCCTGCAACGTTCCGTGTGTGCATCAAAGTTATGCCCGGCTGGTGTCTGAAACATAGAATATAAAAGATTCCGTTGAGTTATCGTGATAATGGAAAATTTTCAGAGCGTAAAGGTGTTTACTACGAGACGCGGGTGCCGGATGGGATTGCGCCGACCGGAAGTAAAACGGGCGAGAGGCCGAGCGAGGCGAGCTCGGTGGGAGGTTTGGATCGGGTAGGAGAGAAGAATGGATATCCTCGTGAGGAGACGATACCGTTGGACGAGGAGGGTAATCCTCTGGACACGCCGCTACAGCCGGGCGACGAAACATTGCCGTGGCGCCGAGGTCGTGTCCATCATCGACCGCGGCCGAGCAACGCGATGCCCTGGCGGAGGGTAAAGCCGCGGTCGCGCGACACCTCGTTGGACAAACTCGAGGAGGCGAGGCTGCGCGGTCAACCGGAAACGAAGCCCTGGACCGACGAGGAGATCGTGTTGAAGAAGGCGCCTCAGGTGGTGCGCGAGATACCGCGGGAAAAGATCGAGGAAGTAGAACTCAAGAGATCGAGGACGGAAAGGAGAGAGATTGAGAGAACGAGCCTGGAGTACGTGGAGCTAAGACCGGTTGATCGCGTCGCGACCGTCGAAGAGAAGACCCTCGAGGGGCTTCTGGCCGACGACCGGAAGGAGGAAACGAGCGAGTACCACGAGGAGGAGGACAGCTCGCTCCTGGAGATATCGAGGTCTGAAAGAGTTACCACCTCCGGCAAGGAGAAACCCAAGCCGTGGACCGAGGAAAAAATAACGCTGAAGAAATCGCAGCCCGTTAGGAAGGAAATCCCCAAGGAAAGTGTGGAAGACGTCCAGCTCAAGCCGTCCAAGCCAGACAAGAGAGAAGCGACAAAACCGAGCCTCGAGACCGTGGAGCTGAAGCCAGTGCCGAAGAAAGAAACGTCGCTCGCGACGATCGAGAAAGAGACGACCGAGACTGGTCGATACGTCGAGGAAGAGGACACCGCTCTGCTGGACGTATCGCGAGTCGAGAAGCTCGAGATCAGGACCGAGAAGAAGGAGGCTCCGAAGCCATGGACCGAGGAAAAGATCGAGCTGAAGAGATCGAAACCGGTGAGGAAGGAAGTGCAGAGAGAGAGTATCGAGCCGGTCGAGCTCAAGCCCTCGAAAACGGAGAAACGCGAAATCAGGAAGATGAGTATAGAAAAGGTCGATCTCAAGTCCGTCACGAAGGAATCAACGACGGACGAGAGGCGGACGAGTACGACCGAGTACGTCGAAGAAGTGACTCGAGTCGGGGAGGAAGCGACACTCGTTCAAAGGCCCAAGAGACCTTCGCGTTCGGAAATAATTCTCGAGCGTCCCGAGCAACCTAAGCCCTGGACCGAGGAGAAAATATCGCTGAAAAAGTCCAAGCCCCAGAGGAAAGAAGTAGCCAAAGAGACGCTGGAAGTCGTCGAATTGAAGCCGGCCAAGCCTGAGAAAAAGGAAATCCGCAAGACGAGTATCGAACAAGTGGAACTGAGGCCAGTAACGAAAGAGACGGAGACACTTCGCAGGGAGAGCGTAACCACGAGCTCCGAATACGTGGAGGAAGAAGACACGAGTTTGCTGGACGTCTCCAGGACCCAAAAGATCGAAGTGAAAACGGTTAAGCCCGAGGAGCCCAAGCCCTGGACCGAAGAGAAGGTAACATTGAAAAAATCCAAGCCAGTGAGGAAAGAGGTCACCAAAGAAACGCTGGAGACCGTCGAGCTGAAACCGGCAAAGCCCGAGAAGAAGGACGTGAGGAGAACGAGCCTCGAGCGCGTAGATCTCAAATCCGTGACCAAGGAAGTCGTGACTACGGAAAGAACGACCGTATCGGAGGACACCTCCTCGACTTACGTCGAGGAGGAGGACACGAGCCTGATGAGGCTAACAAAGAAGACTGAGAAGGAAATCGAGGAACGCAAGACCCAGGAGAGCGCCGTTTCCTGGCGACGAGGCAGTAAAAAGCCCGAGGAGAAAACACCTTACACGGAGGAGGAAGACACGAGTATTCTCGAGGTCCGAAAAACCGAACGAGTCGTTGAGAAAGGGCCCGACGAGGTTCCCGTACCCTGGTTGAGGGGACAGAAGAAGCCAAAGATACCGGACGAGGCGAAACCGGAAGAGAGTCCCGAGATCAAACCCGAGGAGGAAAAGCCCGAGGAGATATCCGAGCTACCTTGGCTCCGCCGGAAAAAAGAGAAGAGAGTTGTGGAGGAGAAGCAGGAGGAACGGATAGAGGACATAAGATCGGTGACGTTGAAGCCAACGAAGCGCACGAAAAAGCCCGAGGAGCGAGAAGATCGCGAGGAAGTTGTGCTCAAGCCGGTCAAGCGTGCGCCCAAAGTTACGGAAACGGGTGAAGAGATTTACAAGGAGGAGGAGGATCGGAAAATCCTCGAGGTTGAGAAGATCGAGGAGGTAACGGAGAAACGGCCGGAGGAAGTTGCCGTTCCTTGGGCACGAGGCAAAAAGCAACCGAAGGATAAGGAATTGATTCCAGAGGGAGTTCCCGAAAAGAAGAAACCCGAGGAGGAGAAGACCGAGGAGACCGCGGTCACTTGGCGCCGAGAGAAGAAAAAACCCAAGGAAAAAGCTCCCTACGTCGAACAGGAAGACGTCGCACTTTTGGATGTGAAAAAGACCGAGGAAGTCGTTGAGAAACGACCGGAGGAAGTAGCCGTGCCTTGGGCGCGAGGAAAGAAACCAAAAGAAGTGGAGATCGCACCGGAGGAAGCGAAACCCGAGGAAGTCGTCCTCGAGGAAGAGAAGCCCGATGAAGTATCCCAATTACCTTGGATGCGCGGCAAGAAAGCGCCGACCCGTAGGGTCATCGAGAAACCGGAGGAACGAGTCGAGGACATCAAATCCGTGACCTTGAAGCCGGTGAAGCGCGGACAGAAGCCCGAGGAACGCGAGGACAAGGAGGAGATCGTTTTGAAACCGGTGAAACGTCTTCCCAAGGACAAAGAGTCGAGCGAAGAGATCAAACTGAAACCCGTGCCAAAGCGCGAGGAAATCGTGCCGGAAAAAGTTGCACGGAAACCCGATGAGGAGGAAAAACCAACGGAAGTGTCCGAGACGCCTTGGCGTCGGGGTCCCAAGGAGAAGAAAATAACGAAACCGTCACCCGAGGAAGAACAAGTCCAGGAAGTTTCTCAAATTCCCGAGGAGCAAGCGCCACGCGTGGAGCAAGAGGCGGAAGTGAGACCGAAAAAAGTGGAGAGGGTCGTAGTCAAACAGGAAGAAGTC
The DNA here is from genome assembly GCA_963932345.1 of Ophion ventricosus. Taxonomy (NCBI): domain Eukaryota; kingdom Metazoa; phylum Arthropoda; class Insecta; order Hymenoptera; family Ichneumonidae; genus Ophion; species Ophion ventricosus. The sequence goes on along the minus strand of OZ010723.1, from coordinate 17,039,470 downwards.
GAGGACATAAGATCCGTGGCCTTGAAGCCTGTGAAACGCGGCAAGAAACCGGAGGAACGCGAAGATCGCGAGGAAGTTACGCTAAAACCGGTGCGACGTCTCCCCAAGGACGAGGAGGCGGCCGAGGAAATAAAATTGAAGCCCGTCCCCAGGGAAAAACCAGAAGAAGAAAAGCCGATGCCCGTGCAGTTGAAGCCGTTCGAAAAGAAAGAAAAAATCGAAGAGGCTCGAGAAGAGATTGTTCTGAAACGGGGAGAGAAGAAGAAGCGCCCGGTGCCTGAGAAGGAAGCCCCGAAGGAGGAAGTTCCGGAGGAACTAATGCCCGAGACCGTTTCTGAGAGAGCCGAGGAAGAGAAGCCCGAAGAAAAAACGGAATTGCCGTGGAGGCGGGGCAAGAAGCCCGCCAAGGTTACCGTGCCGGAAAAGCCCGAGGAGCAGCTGGTCGAGGAGATCGATGTCGTAGAAACCAAGGAGAAGAGAGTTCCTACCACCATGAAGGAACAGGAAGTCGAGGACTTCAAGGCAGTCGTTCTCAAGCCAGGAAAACGTGTTCCAAAGCCTGAGGAACGCGAGGACAAGGAAGAGGTCGTCCTGAAACCAGCGAAACGTGCCTCGAGGGACGAAGAGTCGCAGGAGGAAATTAAACTGAAACCAGTGCGGAAAGAAAAAGTGGAAGAAAAGCCGGAACAAGTGACACTGAAGCCCGTCAAGCGTGGCAAATTGCCGGAAGAGAAGGAAGAAAAGGAAGAAATCGCTCTCAAGCCTGTGAAACGAACACCCAAAGAGAAGGAAGTTCCGGAAGAGGTGAAACTGAAGCCTGTGCCGAAGCAAAAAGTCGAGGAGGAACTTAAACCCGAGAAAGTCCCGGAAGCTCCAGTTATTACAGAGAAAGAAAGACCCGAAGAAAAGACCTCCGCGCCTTGGCGACGCGGCAAGAAACCGGCGGACGAGGTGAAGATCGAGCAGACACCGGAAAAACTCGCGGAAGAGGAAAAGACTATTGAGGAAGCGAAGGAGGTCTCGGCGATCTCGTGGCGCAAGCCAAAGAAGGAAAAGGTCCCGGAGACCCGCGAGGAACAGGAGGTCGTTACTCTGAAGCCGGTTAAACGTTTGCCGAAGGAAAAAGAAGAAACGGAAGAACAGATACGTCTGAAGCCTGTCCAACGGCCGAAGCCGGAGGAAGAGAAACCCGAAGAGATCAAGCTCAAGCCGGTTCGGCGGGAAAAGCCTGAGGAAGAGAAACCCGAAGGGATCAAGCTCAAGCCAGTCAGACGCGAAAAGCCAGAGGAAGAGAAACCGGAAGAGGTCAAGCTCAAGCCAGTCAGACGCGAAAAGCCAGAGGAAGAGAAACCGGAAGAGGTCAAGCTCAAGCCAATCAGACGCGAAAAGCCCGAGGAAGAAAAACCGGAAGAGATCAAGCTCAAGCCGGTTCGGCGGGAAAAGCCTGAGGAAGAGAAACCCGAAGAGATCAAGCTCAAGCCAGTCAGACGCGAAAAGCCAGAAGAAGAGAAACCGGAAGAGGTCAAGCTCAAGCCAGTCAGACGCGAAAAGCCTGAGGAAGAGAAACCGGAAGAGGTCAAGCTCAAGCCAGTCAGACGCGAAAAGCCTGAGGAAGAGAAACCCGAAGAGATCAAGCTCAAACCGATTCCTAAGAAACAAATACCCGAAGAAGTAAAACCCGAAGAAATCTTCCTGAAGCCCGTTCCCAAGAAAGCAGCCGAGGAATTGCCCTTGATTCCCGAGCGCGTCGAGGAAAAGCCCGAGGAGGAGCAACCAACCGAGACTACCGGGACGCCATGGAGACGCGGCAAGAAACCGACGAAGCTCGTATTCCCGAAAGCAGAAGAGCGAGTCGTCGAGGAGGTCGTGCAAGAGAAGCCGGAAGAGGTGATCGAGAAAAAATCCGAGAAGAAGACGAAAAAGAAGGTTGTGGAATTCAAGGAAGAAGTTACCGTAGTCCCGATCGACGAGGAGGACACGGAAGTCCGGGTGGAAAAGGTTCTCGTACTTACCGTGCCCGAGGAGACTAAACCAGAAGAGGTGCTCGAGAAAGAGGAACTCCTCGTGGAAGAGGTCACGCGGCGGAAGATTAAGAAGGAAAAACCGGAAGATACGAAACCCGAGCAAGTTGTACTGAAGCCTGTGAGGCGTGGAAAAGCACCGGAAGTCGAAGAGAAGGAAGAGATCAAGCTGAAGCCGGTCCAGAGAAAGAAGCCGGAGGAAGAAGCACCCGAGCAGGTAACCTTGAAGCCGATCAAGAGAGAAAAGCCCGAAGAGGCGAAACCCGAAGAGAAACTGAAGCCTCTGAAGGCTCTCGAAGTGCAAGCGCCGGAAGAATCGCCCGATGAACAAGTGGAGACGACCACCGAACAAGTCAGCATCACCAGGAGGCAAAAAACCGTTAAAGTCGAGGCGAAACCCCAAGAAATTCGGCATGTCGAGGACGTGGAAGAAAGGGCTATCGAAGTGATCACCAAGAAACGCGAGGACGTTGTCGAGGAAGAGAAAGTTGTGGAAGATCGCAAGGAGAAGCGCAAACGTCGTCAACGCACCGAGGTCGAAATAACGTCGATCGACAAGGACAAGAAGATCGCACCGAGATTCATTCAGAAGTTACAGCCCGTGATAGCCGAGCTTGAAAATCCAGCGAAATTTACGTGCACCGTGATCGGCAATCCGCTCCCGGAAATAACCTGGTACAGAAACGAGCAGGAACTTCACACTAGCGAGAAATACATAATGACCGTTCTCGAGACGACGGCCACTCTGGAGATCGTCAAGGTACAGGAGGAGGACGTGGGAATGTATTCGTGCCGTGCCTCGAATCCGGCCGGTGTCGCAACCTCGACCGTGAACCTAGTGATATTCGGTAGGAATTGGAGGATATCCCTGTGGACTGTCGTGTGATCTCTCCCTTATACCTCTAACCCCTATGCTCGGAATTCTCTAAAAAGAAGAAAAAAATCTGTTTGTCTTGTGCAAAAAGTTGATCGAACTTTAACAGGTTTGCGTGCGTTTTCAGGTTGCACGGTGTGACGTCGACTCTTCCAAATATTTCTTTTTTTTTTAACAAATCTCTCGTCTGTCCTGCAGAGAAAGAAGAGGAAGGCGTAGCACCGCACTTTGCGACACCGATAAAGCCCCTGGTCGTGGAGGAACACAAGCCCGCGACCATGGAGTGTGTCGTCACCGGTACGCCCGCACCGGAAGTCAAATGGTATCGGGGCGAGACTGAGATAAAGCCGAAGAAGGGAACAGAGATCACGTTCAATCCGGAGACCGGACATGCCAAGCTCATTATCCTCGAACCAACGCCCGAAGACGAGACCATCTATCGTGTTCGCGCTGTCAACAAATTCGGCCGCGCTGAGTGCAGGGCCAATTTACTCGTGAGCAACGCGGTCGTCATATCGAAACCGGAAGTACTGAGAGCACCGAGAATCACGAAGCCGCTGCCGGCCCTCGTCGCCGAACGAGGTAAGAACTTAGCGACACGAGATTAATTGATAACGACGGGATTGTCACCAGTGTGAAAATATCTTACACGTAAATAAAAGAAGCCGAGATTTGTTGAATAAAAAATAATAATTAGATAATAATTGAATGAGACGAAATTTCTTATACGCGTATAATTTATTAAGAGATTTCTTGAATAAGAAATAATGCTAACTAATATTATAAATCTGACTTTCTGTCTGTCTGTCTGTCAGTCAATCACGCCAAAACTGCTTGATCGATTTCAATGAAATTTAACATGTAGATAGCTTATGGCCTGGGTTAAGACATGAGATGCTTTTCATTCTAATATCTAATATTTTTCCAATTATAATATAATATACTCAAATCTAATCTAATTATGAAATTCTAATTATTGTGTAATCAATGAAATTTAAAATGTGGATAGCTTATGACACATAGGATATTTTTCATTCTAATTCTAATATCTAATATTTTTTAAATCTGTATGCCTGATCTTTGTTCCACTATCACGCCTGAACGGCTGAACCGATTTTGATGAAATTTGGCAGACATGTAGAGAGTTACTTCGAATAACACATAGGCTATGAAAAGTACATCTAATATTTTTCGAATTCTAATATTTGACTCGAATCTAATTCAATTATGAAATTATCAGTCTTATATAATTCTTATAGAATACAACGAATCAAACATAATTTAAATTTGATAAAATCTAACGTCTAATCTTTTTCTAATTATAATATTTTAAAAAATCTAATGATGAAATTTTAATTCTCATAGAATACGAACCACTAAAACATAATCAAAACCGAATAGAATCTAATATAATATCACATATTTTACTAAATTTTGAATGACGTATGACAGCCTTACAAAATAATCCATTAAGGGGTATTTTAACACAAATTGCGAGATCCACGCAGACGATGTCGCGGGTAGAAGCTAGTAAATAATAATTGTATAAGAAAAAAAGTTATCACACGTAGATAATTAAATAAGAACACTGCCGAATGAAAAATGATAGTAATATGACTTCTAACACTCGATAAACTCAACGCTTAACTTCAGGTACCGAGCTGGTGCTGACGGCCGAGTTCGAGAGCAAGCCAAAGCCGGAAATAAAGTGGTACAGAAACGGCGTCGAGATAACACCCACGGATAAGAGGATCCTGAGAGTTTACGAGAATACGGCGGAGCTAACGATTCCTGATATAACGAAGAAGGACGCGGGCAAGTACGAGATAAGGGTACAGAATCCAGTGGGTGAAGCGAGGAGTTCGGGTTCCGTGGCGGTGAAGGAACACGAGGACGTGGTCGCCGGCACCGAGGACAAGCCAAAGGCTCCGTCCTTCGTGAAACCGCTGCAACCGCGAATCGTTACCCTCGGCGAAGTGGTCATCATGGAGGCCGTCGTCGAGTCTTATCCGACCGCGTCGTTCCAATGGTTCCACGAGACGCGCCCGCTCGAGGTACGTACACTTCCAATCTCCCCAAAACTACCAAAGAGACTGGAAGTTCCGACTTTAACTTGTCCCCGGCTTCGTAGGCCTCGCCAGCGGTGAGAATCGTGACGAAGGAGAATCGTTCCGTTTTATTGGTGAGGGAGATAACGCCCGAATATGCGGGAACTTACACGTGTCGAGCGGAAAACGTGGCGGGTTCGGTGACGTGTACGGCGTCGGTGAATTTGCTCGAGGAGACGTGGGAGGAGACGACCGAGCTTGTATCGCCGACCTTCGTCAAGAGGCTTTCACCCGTGAGGGTTATGGACGGCGAGAGCGTCGATCTCACGTGCGTCGTTACGGGTAAACCAATACCCAGAGTACTATGGTACCACGACGACAAGCCCATCAAGGAGGGTAAGGAAATCACGATCTTGCAAGATTCCGAGGGTATTTGCAGTCTCGCCATCACCGAGGTCTTCCCCGAAGACGCTGGCGAGTACACGTGCCAAGCTATCAACCCGGTCGGTGAAGCCGTTTGCTCCGCGTCGCTAGTCGTCGAAGGTAAGTCGAGACCTTTGTCTTGGTTCGGGTAGGATCGTTTCACCGATTCATTTTCAAGGATACCGAAGACCCACTGCATCGTTTTCAACATAAACAAAAGTTGATCTAAGCAATTTAGTTTTTTTTATTAAAAAAACCGATTTTTATATAAAATGTAACTATTGGTATAGAAAAACGCAATTTTTTTGTGATATGATTAAGAGTACGTATTGACTGTATGGAAAACGTGTCTGTTTTCTTCAATTCTCAAAAACGATGTAGCGAAACTTGCGGAAACTGGGAAGTATCTACGTCTGAAAAAGATCAGATGCCTTCAACATTGATCGGTGAAGCGCTCGACTTGCATTTTCTTGTAATAGCCCGTTGCTGGAGCGCCTGCGATAATTTTTTCGTCGTTCGCAGCCTACGAGTACGTGCCGGACTCGGAGATCGCTTCGTCGGTGGTTGCGACCTCACTCATAACTGGTCAAAGTGGCTCCGAGGAAGATCTTTTGTCTCCGAAGGTACTTTTCGATAAAATATCGTTTTCCCCGTGGATGAATTTCTTCAATAAATCTCAACGTCTTTTGCTTCTCAGGAGACACCCTTGTCGGACACGGACACGGAAGATTTCGCGCCGGAAATAGTCAAGAAGCTTCCTCAGTTGATTCCCACCAAAGACGGAGAATTGACTAGGTGAGGATGGCTTGTAGGGAGAGGGATTGAATCGCACGATTGCTAATCAACTCGTAACTTTGTTTGGGCAGATTGGAGGTTCAGGTCAAGGGTAAGCCAAAGCCACAAATAAAATGGCTGAAACAGGGCGTCGAGATAGTATCGTCGCAAGAATTTCAGATCGAAGAATTCGAAGATGGCACCTCGGTGCTAACGATCCCGGAAACATATCCGGACGACACGGGTGAGATTGTGTTCGAGGCGCACAATCCGCTCGGAGTATCGACAACAACGACCTACCTCTCGGTAGAAGGTAAATTGGAAGAAATCTTATCGCATCTCAGGACTCGCTTTTATTCCGGTTTCTCTCTAATGCCTCATTATTTCCGAGTTATTTTCAGTGCGCTATCGACGTCTTCGTTGCCTATCGACGTCTTCCCACCCGATCCCGCGCGACGTATTCCCCAACTATTATACGATCGTCCCTGATCCAACGCATTCTCACTTTGACACTCGAATACACTGAAACACGCACGAAAGTGTGACAACGCGCGCACGCGCGCGCGCTCTGATCGGCCGAGATGGCCGAGTGAATCGAGCCGTCTAAAGCGTATCTGGTTTGAAATTTCTCGCAGGTATTCTTGGCACCAGCGAGTACAGAAAGCCGTCTTGGGTCACACAAATGGAGGAGCTCCAGGAGGCGTTGCGAGGTAAGAGGGACTATCGCCATAGTAGCCGTACTAGCATGCTGAGTGTGCGTGGCTGCGATTTTTCGAGTGACAGTCTCGACGAGCATGCACTCAGGGACGAGGGTTCGTCCTCCCAGCGCGACAGTTCCACTCTCATGAGCGAATTTTCATCCACGAAAACTCTCATGAACATTGACCATGACGACGATGACGACGACGACGACGACGACGACGACAAAGATACCGCGTGTTCTACCGGAGAATTTTACTTGGTGGAGAGATACTCGGAGGAATCGATTGACGCGGAAGCAACCGGATATCTCCGGGTCTCCCCAGTTACCGCTGTATCCGTAAAGAAATCGGAAACTTCCGGCGTCATCGAGAAAACGAAAACGGGGAAGGCCGATAAGTCAAGTACGGCAAAAAGTAGCGATAAAACGTCCTCGGAGAAGCAAGCTATGCGCAAGCGAACAGTGGAGAAGCCGAAATCTCCGGAGAGACGAAGAAACGATCAGGGCAAAAAGTCGCTCGCCGAAAAATCAGCTGCTCCGCCGTGTTCGTCGCGGGTGAAACGAGACTCTGCCGGGAACGTTTTGAGTCCGGGACGAACTACGTGCTCGTCGCCGCCCAAGAGATCCAAGCGAAGCGAGAAAATAAGCGGTGGATCGGCTGGTGGGAAAAAGGCGGCGACGGCGGCGTCGCCCTCGCCGACGAGAGCGAAGCGTCCGAGAACGGCGAGTCCTCGGGCGTCCTCGCAATCACCCTCGCCTACTCGACGACCCGGAGCGACTTCCGGCTCGGAGAGTCCCTCGCCAACAGGACGCAAAGGTCGCCAAGTTCCGCTGGACGATCTCAACGTGAGAAAAAAGAAGATGCGGATCGTTCTGGACTTTGACGAATTTCCACCACCCAAGTCGGAGCGCGTGGCACGGCGGGACGACGAACGCGCAGAGACGCGAAAAGGATATCCGAGCCTCGCGGTGGCGCAACCCGCGTCCTTCTATCTCTCGCCTATCGAGGAGAACAGCGAGGCCTCGAGCACGAGCAGTCGAAGCAGAATCGAGGTCCAATATCCTCGCGTAATCGCTGAGGAGTCGCGTCTCGAGAGTCGCGACGCCCTCGACGAGGAGGCCGAGGAGTATTACTCGCCGAGCAGCAGAAAGTATCACACTTATCCGAAATCGCGGATCCCCGTGCTCAAAAGGTCCGAGCGACGTCTCAAGTATCTCAAGGATCCGCGTATGTATCAAGTCGAGCCGCGGGAGATCGATCTCGAGGCTTATCAACAACTACACAACGCCGACAGCCAGGAGGAATTGCAAGAATTTTTGTTGCTCGAGAGTGAATGCGGCGGCTCGCTTGGTCTCGCGGACGCCTCCTCGTCGGCATTTTTTTACCGCGATGAACCGAGCGATGACGAGCGCGGCACCATGTCAGGTATTACCTTCGTAGCACCCGCTTTCCTAACTCCCGGGCGAGAATTCGCGAACGTCGATTTTAGGCCTCCGTAGACTCGACGGGAATCGTTCGAATCACGTCGTGTTCGTCACAGCTAGTTTGACTTTGTTTGGCTTTTTTCAAAAACTTGCAAATCGAACACCTATCGGATGTATCTAGGTCTAAAAAAAATCAGTATCCTTCCGTAAAGAGGTACGGGAGTCCAAAATCGATGCGCGATCCGCCAAGGTACCGCGAACGCTCTTTCCCTCCGATTAATATCGCACGTTTTTCTATTTGTGTGTGTTGCCTTTTTCGTATTAATCAGACTACTGACAACGGAGTCACGTCAGCCACGCAGTCTCGACGAAGGAAACAAGGTAATTTCTTGGCTTGAGCCAATCCTCTCGTCTTTCGTTTCCTCCACTGTACCGTCTCCGTTTCTTATTTTTCAGCTACGCAACAAGTACCACGATTTATCCAAGAAATAACGGACGTGTACGCCGGGCAGGGTCAGAGGGTCGTGTTCGAGTGCAGTTACTCCGGAAATCCTGCTCCAGGTTAATAACTGATCCAATATTCGTTATATCCTCAAAATATTTTTGTTTGGATATCGATTGCCTTTGGTTTACGCTGGCGTTGAAATTATTTTTTCTTCTTTCCCAGACGTCGTTTGGTACAAGAATGACAAGCTAGTCATGAACACGGACAATATGAAGGTTCGCTTATTAGACGAAACGAAGACGACCCTGACGATCCTGCGTGCAACCGTTGAGGACAACGGGACTTACGTGTGCAAAGCTACCAGCGATATCGGCTTGGCTACGACCAAGGCCAAGCTGAAAGTATCCGGTAAGTTTTATCGTGTGACAATTCGTGCCGATAAATGGGCGGGTGATTGGCGGACGAGTCAACACGTTGTTGTATTCTCGTTACAAAGGAACGCACGAGGAAACAGCCGAGCAACCGGAAGAAGTAGAGGAAGAAGTCGAGGATAAACCGCTGAGGAAGAAGAAAAAGCCCGAGACGAAGAAGGCGAAGGAGACGAAGGAGAAGATCAAGGCTCTCAAAGTGAAGGTCGAGAGGAGGAAGGAGGCACTCAAGGAGAGAGCGTCTTTCAGCGAGGAACCCGAAGAAAAGTTCGTTCTTTCTCCACAGCCTCCGGAGTAGTATTTTTTTTTCTTTTCATTGCCCTTTACCTAACGAATTTGACTTTACCTTGGTAGGAAAATCGCGGACATCGAAGAGACGCAAATCCTCGAGACGACGGAATTGATCGACGAGGAATCTCCCGAGGTGAGAAATATCACGAAGGTTCGTTCGAGTCGCTCCCCCATTCGAAAGTGTTACATGCAGGATTTTCGGATCGACAGGTGACCAAGGCGAAACGAATAATTCCGGTGCAAGAGCCGGTGGTGACCGAGGCGACGGCCTCGCTCAAGAAGATCGACGACAAGCCGAGAAAGCCGACGAGTCGCGAGGACGAGCGGGCCCGCCCGGTGCTCGAGGAGCGCGAGGGAGTCGTCGTAATTTCGGAGATGACGCGGGAGGACGTCGCGCCGGCGTTCGTCGTCGAGGCGACGAGCGATCGCGCCCGGGTGACCTCCGAGACCTTCGAGACGGTCGCGGTTTCCGAAGTACACACGGAAGCTGGAGTACAGGAGATCAAACGTACCGAGACGAAACAGAGACGCGCCAAAAAGACGATAGTCTCGACGAGCCAGCAGGAGGTCGCCGGTGTCCTCGAGGTCCGACAGACCCGGATTGAAGAGAGGGAGATCGAGGAGAAACCCAAGAGGCGACGATCCAAGCAGATTCACGAGGTGATCGAAAAGTACAGGGAAAACATCGCTCGCGAGGTCGACGAAATAATGGAGTTGCTGAACGCCAAGGAGTTCGGACCCGGTGAATCGCCACTGCGAGAACTCGCGACCATCGGCTTTCTCGTGCGACAGGGAGTATCCGTAAACGAGATCAACGAGAGCCTCTACAGGACCGACAACTTCCCCGCTCTGAGAACCCCCGACGCTCAAAACGCCCTTGTACAACTGGTCGAGAGGGAGGGCCACGGCACATTGATAACTCAAGTACTCACCGAAGAGACGACGACCGATGAGAGCGTCGTCGCGGCCACCATCGGCTTCCGTGCCTTCATGAGAATGGTCGAGCTCATCCACGCCACCGTCGAGGAGGTCATCACCCATTTCGCTCCCGAAGACTTCAGACCTCGCGCGTGGGAAGTCACCGAGGTCACAGAGGTATGAAAAAAAAAAATTGTTGTCAGAGTCGAGCACTTTACCGTTACGTGCAGGAAAAGATAGCGACTATTTTTTCGATGTAAATACATAGGATAAAAGTTAAACTTGAGAAAAATTATTCGTATTTAGTGAACTTGACACCGCTCTTATTGTTAATGCACAAGAAAATCGATATTTCTAAATTTACAAGTCACATTCGCTTTATTTTCTAAGTATTCAAAGTTTCAAAATCCAGAATCCCCGAGTGATTTTAGTGAAAAAAAAAATTAAGCCCGATATTTCAGAATTCGAGGAAATTAAAGCGTTTATTGATCGCTTACTCTCGTATAGGTCGAATCCGAGGAGCAGGCGATAGAAAGGGTTTCCGTTGTCCAGACGACAGAGGTCCGAGTCATGGGTAAGTCGAGTTTGCCACGCGTGTTGAGCCGTGTTAGAAAGAAACAACGATAAAACAGAAAGTGTTTCTCGTGCAATGTGCCACGCAAACGAGGCGCATGGAGTGAGAGTGAATCGAGAGATGCATAAAAAAAAACCATGTGTATCTGTACGTGTATGTTTTTGTTTTCGAGAGTGAGCTTGTGTGGTTGACGTTGTAAAATACGCGGTATTTAAGTGTGAATAAAATTAAGTAGACTTAAGATTAAGAATTGAAGTTAGATTAAGACTTGAATTTTTTTGCAACAGCATGGCGTTTTTTTTTTACTAAGTATTCATAAGTATTGGAATGTGCCCGAATAGTTTAAGAGTCATTGCGGGCGCTTTGCTTTTAATTAACAAATTGAATCAACAAGCGAACGACGCAACAAAGCAAATAAATTTTTTGTTTCTCCGAATAACCAAAGTGTGTGGTATTTTGTTGTTTTATTTTCATCCCTCTATTCTTTCCCTTCCCCCCTTGAAAAGTGCCATCGGCCAAAATTCGACGCGCCGGTGTATTTTTGATTGCAGAGAGGCGAGAGGACAGAAAAGTCATACAGAAGCAGGATGTTCGAGAAATTAAAGGTTTGACGCCCACGATGCTACACAAAGATGCATGGCAAAGTTATTACGATTATGATTTTTCTCGGTCGATGCGAGGTTGACAAATGGGCAAAGAGCGGCATCCGCCACGGATCAAGCAGCGAAGAAAACAAAAGACATGCAAAAAAAAACGTCACATTATTAAGGAGGCTCGGGTGTTTCAGCGATACACGCTGAAGAATATTAATTTTTTTTAGAGCCTGATACGTTCAACCAAAATTCATTTTTAAAGTTTAAAGTTCCACGGGATCGTTTTATCAAAAAAAAAAAAAGATCTGTAGAATTCTGTACACTTTTCTGTAATTAATTGCGAATTCTCTCTGAATTTTGACGCGAGTGAGCGCAGTTTGTCTTTTCGTACAAAGATGTGCCATATCGCTTAGATTTAAATGATTTTTTCTCGAAAACGAACGGAGCTTATTGAAACTTGGAAGGTAAATTTTATACGGACCTATCTGCGTCTGAAAAAAAAAAGTATCCTCGATGAACATTCATCGGCAAAACGTTCCTCCTTAATACTCAAAGACGAAAAAAAAACATTCCAAAAAGCCGGCAAGCATTTTTTTTGTCGAAATTTTTTTCAACCGCTCGGCCCATGATCTCGAATGCGACGGATTTGTTTTTTTTTTCCCCTCAGTTTACAGTCCAAAGACTCGTTGAACGTAATTTATTTTTGTGATTCTTTCAGATGCATGAAGCTTTCTTGATCGAATAATAGCAGTGCAATTACCGCTTATGCCGCTATGCTTTCCACGCGCAGTATCTCCATTAGACAGAAAAGCAAATGAATAAATAAACAAACAAAGAAAAAAAATTAGCAATATTTACGATAGTTGTTAGTACCTTTTTCGCTCCAGCCACATAATCCACGCTTCTCACTGAGCCACGCATCGCGCCGACTTATAATTTTCGATTCGTAAGTACGACAGATTTGCCCTGTGATATTTGAATTGACCATTCCAACTTTTTTGTTCTCTCTTCGTCAATCCTCGTGTGGGGTCCGTTTGGCTCTTTTGAAAGCCCGTCAATTTTTTCACCTCCCCTGTAGAAACGATTTAATCGAGTGTGGCTTTTCATCGATTTTTATTCGACGATGAAAAAAATAAAATAAAAAGAGAACGAGAAAGGTTTGCAACTTGCTTTCTCGGGCTAAGCTCCATTTGACAGAGATACGTTTACATGCATTTGGTTTAATTTGCCTTCCCATAAATATATATATACCATATATTGTGACATTAATATGCAGTCCCACGAACAAAGAACAAAAAAAACAAGACATGAGTGTAAAAATAGTAGAAAAAGAAACGTTATCACCACAAAAATTATGCGAACTGCACACAGCACCCGAACGATCGCTCTGATCTGAAACATAAAGAAACAAGATCGTATGACCAGGCTGTACGTCTCTCTGTGTTGATGTTGGTTTGACTTCTGTCGAGTCCTTGCTCTCAATTTCTATATCATTCATCATTCACGCCTATTTGTAAACTCATTCAAGCTGCAAGGGAAAAAAGAAAATGACACAATAAACAAGACGCTTTTTCACTCGCGCACACACACACATACACGCACAGACAGACACATACACACGCACACATTCCGACGAAAACCGCCGCACGGAAGAAAAAAAAACAGCACCGAAGAGAGAAAGTCTCTTGGCGCGACTCGCAACACTCCACCCGTCGATCATTGTGCTCTCATCGTGTCGTCGTCCTCACGATTGTATCTCCGTCCGTTGTCTTTTCTCTTTTTCATTTCTTCCATTCACTCTCTTATCTATCCGATCGCAATCTAATCTTTGCAACGAAAAAAAGAAACACATTTGAAGCAGAGAATTTGTTGTTCGTCCGTTTATCGTTGTCGTATGTCTTTTTGAGCTGAACCCGAGTCGAAAAATAAGTACTGGTTTTCGGTTTCCTTTTTTAAGCCTCGATAGGCGGATATCCAAATTATTAGATGTATAGAAACAATAATTGTGTTGTATATATTACTTATAAAAAAAAAAACGTAGGCCCAACGCAGAACGATCGAGACCAGACACAACTGAATTCAATGAGACTTGGTTTTTTGTTTCATTTCAATATTCAGCAGCCTGCCATCAGAATAAAATCGGAACACTGACTTATTTCGGTAGGTCGAGATTGAGACGAGAAAAAAGGAAATCAGAATAATAAAGAAAGAAATCAGTACTTGGGAAAAGTAATAAGCATTTCCGTTTTCGACTCGGGTATTCTGAGCACGTTGTTTGTTAAAGAGGCGAGTGCTAATGGGCATTATTCGTCGCATGAGCTGATAGGCCGTAGACTATACGCGATACTGTACGTGTCCGAGTGATTTTTACGGTATTCGAACGCACTTGTGAGCCGAGTGTATATATACATTTATATATATACATATCCTCAACGTAGACATAAAATCATATGTATATATAGTCATATACATATATATATATACTTCTACAGAGGGTGTTGGAAAAATCAACTTTCAGCCCTCAAATAATGGGATTAAGTATCTAATCTCAATTCTAGTGGCAGCGCTACAATTTCTTGTCCCATCACACTTACATGGAAAATTCGTTCTTAGAATTAAAACTTTAATAACCCTACCACTAATTAATATTTCTTAAACCCGGTTGAAAATTCATAAAGTCGACCGATACAGCTTCAAAAAGTACTTCCTTTATTCTTCATACAATTATTTTTACACAAATTACAGCTATCGAAAAATAGATAATATAAAAAAGGCACCATTCTAATAGCTGTAATTGATGTACAAATAATGATATCGAAATTCAAAGCCGTAGAGGTTAGTTTTGACTTGAACCGGATTTGGCAAACATACATTAGTTGTTTTATTCAAGTTTGAACGTAAAGAGTTAATTCCCTGGAAATGTGATAGGAAAAAAATGACCGGAATTTGCGATCCCAAATTTAGTTTAATTTTTTTCCGACCGATCCTACTGGGTATATATATCGATATATATAAATGGATACACGAAGGAGCGTTGACGCGACGGACGTAAGGAGTCGATCAGATGGAGGGCGCTTTATTCGGCGTAAACACGTATCGCTCACACGAAAATTCTTCACATAATTTCCACAGAATACGAGGACACTCAACAGCAAGTACACACGACACTGAGGAAACACAAAGATATTAAGACCGAGGAGGATGAGGGGCCTCAGATCGTGGAAACGACGGAGGATGATAGGGAACAGGGTACACTGATTAAGCGGGACGAGGCGAGGGGCGATTCCTCGGAGCGAATCGAGGAAGAAGAGATAATCGTCGTTGAGAGAGACTCGAGGGGCAGGTTGACTCGTAAGAGGGAGACGAAGAAGCCGAAGAGCAAAGAGGAGAAGCTTTCGGAATCGGAGGAGAGCGAGGTTACGGAGGAGGTGCGCCGAACGAAGAAAAAAGTTCCGAAGCCAAAGAGATCGAGAACGGGCGAGGAGGAGATCGAGCTCGAGGAACTAGACGAATTGGAGACTTTGAGAGACGAGGCGGTGCCGTCGGTGCGGGCGTTGAACGTTCCTAGCCAGAGAAACGAGGTGGTGGCGACGACGAGAAGCGTCGAGCAGGCACCGGGACGCCCTGAGAGCGAGCGTGCCAAGATCAGCCTGGACACGGTGAACGCATTGACGGAGGAGCACGCGGCGGTACAGGAGAGCGAAACGGAACGCGTCCTCGAGACGAAGCCGGAGGGTGGACGAGCTCTCGTGACGGTTTCCCCAGTCGAGCCGTATTCCACGACCGAGACGACGATCCAAGCTAGCGCAGGGGAGTTTCGCGATAAATTCAAGCCCGCGAGCTACGAGGCCACTCGGAGCGTCGTGCCGCGCGAGGGTGGTCTCGAGATAAGCGAGATCCTCCCGTCCGAAGCGAAACCGTCGAGTCTCGCGGCCGAACAACCGGTCACCGGGCAGCGAGCCCAGGTCAGCGTAACTCTGCGCGAAGCGACGACCATCAGCGAGACGAGGTTCGAGCAGAGCGAAGTACCGAGCGAGGACTTTGTCAGACCGACGAGCGCCACCGCCGAGGACAGCGTCATGCCGAAACTCGGGCTCTCGGTGTACGAGGTTCAGGAGGGAATAGCCGAGGACAAGCTCGAGCCGCTGAAGAGTGTGGCGGCGAAACCGCGCATCAACATCGCGCCGAACGAGCCTCTGATGATCGAGCAAGTTCAGCCGGAGGACAAGCCCGGCAAATACTATCCAGAGCTGATTGTCCCGACGGAAGTAGCGACCCGGAGCGTAGTGTCGCAACGTCGCGTTGTTACGGAAGAGACTCACGCGCCGGAGAAGGAGGGCGACTATGTGCCGGGCCGTTTGCCCGCGGGACAACGGGCGCAGATCGGCATTTCCGAGCTCGGCGAGGCACCGGAAATCAGCGAGCAACCGGTCCAAGAGACGATCGGCGTGTACACGGCTGATCGTAAGATCGAAACCTACGAGGCCGAGCGGAAGATGAGCGTGCTCGAGAGCCTGGCCGTCTCGACGATCGATTCGGAGCATCGAGAATCGAGCCTAGTCGTCGAGGAGACCAAGAGTGTAGTCGCGAGAGTAAACGTCGTTGAGGAGGCCTCCCTCGAGACCACAGAAACCGTGGCGTCCGAGAGGGAAATCGAGTACAGGCCGGAAGAGGCACCTATCGGCAAACTCGCGGAGAGTACGTTCTTGCCACTGGAGATCGGTAGCGTAACGAGCACTCTTGTGCAAGAATCCGAGGGAGCTTACAACGAGGAGACGAGACCCACGGCGGCCATAGCCGAGACGAGCCTGAGACCGGAAGAGCACGTGACCGTTTCGCAGATAGAGACAGCCGATTATCCGGCCGAATTGAAGGACGCGCTCAAGTACGTTACCGAGAGTGGCGTCGCGAGCGTCGAACTTACCGAAGCGAAGATAATACAAGAGATCCTGACGCACGATCGCGAGGAGAGGATCGAGGAAGCCGAAAAGCCGGAGGAACGAAAGATCGAGACGAGCTTCGACGCGGTCAAGGGTATCGAGATCTACCAAACGACTA
Organism: Ophion ventricosus; assembly: GCA_963932345.1. Lineage (NCBI taxonomy): Eukaryota > Metazoa > Arthropoda > Insecta > Hymenoptera > Ichneumonidae > Ophion > Ophion ventricosus. The sequence continues at coordinate 17,022,898 of OZ010723.1, read as the reverse complement.
CCATCGACAAAGAAGGCGAGCTCAGAATTTTCGAGTTGCCGGAGAGCCACCGTGGCAAAGCGGTACCGACGCATTCGGTAGTCTCGTTCCAGATCGAGGAGACGAGGCCCGAGGATCGTCTGGGCGATCTCACAGCGCTCGAGCCTAAACTCGCGCGTGCCAAGGTCGAGCGCGACCAGCTGCGCGAGACCGTGATCGACGTTACCGTGGCGGACGAACTCGTGGGTCGCGTGGAAAAAGACAAAGCGCCGGACGCGAAGATCGCTGAGATCGGTATCGACGAGATCGAGAGCGTGAGAACTACGGAGGTGATGGTGAACGAAGCGGAGGGCCTTTACGACGGGATCTCCAAGCCCGAGACTTTCTTCGCCACGACGGGATTCGCGACGACGATCGCCCTCGAGCAGAGCGAGGTCAGAACGGAATCGCCGACCGGCGAAGTACCCGAGGAGAAACCGATCGAGGGTACCGCGCAGACGAGCCGGGTGCCGCACGAGAGCGTCAACGTCGCGATTCACGAATTGGCCGAGAAGGAGGGCCAGTACAGCGAGGAGGTGAGACCCGAGGGAAAAGTCGCGAGCATCGATTTGACGGAAGCTCGAGGCGGTGCGACGGTCCTCCAGGTGGTGGCTCACGACCTCGAGAATGTTTATTCTCCGGAGGCTAAGCCCCGGGATTACACGGCTAGCAGCACGGTCGAGGGCCACGCGATAGCTCTGCAATCGGAAGTACTCGTGGAACAGAGCGCCGGAAGGATGAGCGACGAGACACCGAGAACGGCCAAGGCCTTCGGCACGCGGGAGGCTCTCGACGAGCTCGTCATCGTTGAGACGAACGTCGCCGAGAGGGAGAAACCGCGTCCCGATGAGGCGCGCCCGCAAGAACAGAGCGCCGAGATCGAGATGACGACCGCGGAAAATATCACGATAACGGAAGTGGTGACCGACCAGAAGGAGGAGGCCCTTCGACCGGAAGAGGCCGCCGAAGAGAGAAGACCAACGACGGGTATGACCTCGTCGCACGAGGTCGCTCAGACGAGGGAAACCGTGATAGCGAGCAATGTGGACGTGCTCGCGGAAGAGGCGATACCGCGGCAAGAGAGCGCGACCCTCTCGAGGAGCGGCCTCGAGATCGTACAACAGTTCGAGACAACAACATCCGAGCGGGAATCCCTGCTGGAGGAGGAGACGCGACCGGAAGCTAAGCGCGTAGGCGTGACGTTCACCGAGGGCGAGCAGGGCGTTCAGATAACGATGACACATCCGGAGGACAAGGAAGCCCCGCTCGACGAGCAAGCACGACCGAGGAGCGTCGAGGCGTCCGTCGATTATGAGGTACAAGCGGTCGCTTCGAAATTCGAGATAACGAGCGACACGGGAGTCGGAGAGTTTGAGCCCGACGTGCCGATCGACGCGAAGCCGCAAACGAGCCTCTTGCCCTACGAGATCGCGATCGCCGAGCAAGTGGAGACGCGCGAGACCGAGGCGCCGTTCAAGGACGTCGCTCCGGGTGACCGGAAGGCCGAGCTCGCGTTCGAGATCGGCGAGAGCGTCCTCGTGTCCTCGGTCGAGCTCATCGACAGCGAGAGAGCCCTGGAAGAGGCGGAGAAACCAGAAGCCAAGCGAGCAACGTTGGACCTGACGAGTCACGGAGTCGCGCAATCGAGCGAAACCGTGCCCGAGGACGGTACGGGTGAATTCAAGCCGGAAGTCGCTCAACCAGCAACCGCCGTCACCGATCACGTGACGCACAAGAGCCTCGTGACTTCGGTGACGTCGACGAGCGACCTCGAAGGCGCGATGAGCGAATTCGTCAAGCCGGAGGAAAAAATACCGGAAGTTGCTTACGAGGAGGCGAGCGTGAGTATCAGCGTGACGCAAACGATCGCATCGGACAAGGAGACGGATTACGTCGTGCCCGAGGAGTCGCCTAGCGAACGAGCGATCGCGAGTTTCGACGCTCACCGGGTCGCCCAACTTACCGAGGTGACGACGTCCTCGGGCACCGGAGAACTGGCCCCGGACGCGCCGCAATCGTTCGTCGCGACCGAGGAACACGTGCCCTACGAGAGCAGCGTCGTGCAGAGTGAGACTCATGTCTCGGAGAAGGAGCGCGAATTTACAGAGAAGCCGACGATCGTCGGCAACAAGGCAAGCGTAACGATCGACGACGAAGGCCACGTGACTACGATCGAGGAAGTGACGACGATCGAGCACGAGGGTAAGCTGACGAGCCACGAGAAACCAACGGAAAGAACAGCCGCGACAGAATTAACGGGTCACGCGATTGCTGAAAAGACCGAAGTCCAAGTGGACCTGGCTGCGGGTAGACTGGAGGAGCAGAGACCGCAATCGGCGGCTGCCGTGCCATCGCAAATTCCATTGGAAAGCATTCTGAGAACGGAGACCCAGGCGAGCGAGGCCGAGGCACCGCTCGAGGAGGACAGAAAGCCAAGCGAGGCCGAGGCTGACCTCACGGTCGTCGAAGGACAGAGCCTCCAGGTCACCATGGTCACCCTGGAGGACAAGGAATCCGAGTACAAGCCACGAGATCTGCCGGAAACGCGAACAGCCGAGAAAGTACTCGCGGGTGGACATTCCGTGGCTGAGACGACCGAGCACGTGATCGATTCGAGCACGAGCGAGTTACTCGAGGATAAGCCGAGTTTGTCGAGCGCCGCGCTCGATCGCGTGCCCTTCAACCCACTCGAGAGCTCGCAGGTTCTTGTGGCTGAGAGCGAGAATCTTTTGCTTCCCGACGTCCGTCCCGAGGACAAGGTCGCCCTGATCGACGTGGAAACCGGCCGGAGCACCGTCACCGTCTCCGAGATAACAACCGGCGACAAAGAGTCGCTGTACTCGCCGGAAATTCTACCCGGTGAGAAACTCGCCTCCCTGGGGATCGATTCGACCCACGAGATCGCTGAGACCAGTGCGGTGACGGTCGAGGATGCGCTCGGCAGCGTCGAGCGCACGAGACTCGACCGGGTGACCGCTTCCTCCACCCAGGAGGTTTACCGAAGCGTCCTCGTGTCGCAGGATATCGCGCAGGATCAATCAAAACCGTTCGAGGGAAGCTTCAAGCCCGAGACCAAGGACGTGCGAATTACGGTTGAGGAAGGAAAGCGCGTGACTACCGTCACGGAGATCGCTTCGGAGGATCGCGAAGAGGAGTTTGCCGGGCAGTTCGCACCGAGCAAGAGAGAGGCCGTGGCGGAGTTGACACCGGGCGGCGAGGTGGCCGAGAAGTCGGAGGTCGTAGCGAGCCTTGGTACCGGAGAGATCGAGATCGTCAAGCCCGTCACGGCGACGGCTCACGTCGGTCAAAAACCTTACGAGACTGTCCAGCTGACGGAAGAATTTCTGGGCGAGCGAGAGGAGGAGAGAATCGAGAAGAAGACGGTGACGACCACGGCCCGGGTGGCCCTGGACGAGAAAACTTCGATGCTGGTCGTAGAGACAACGACGACTCAGGACGCCGAGGCCGAGCTCGTTGCGCCGAGGAAACCGCGCGAGGAGATCGCCAAACCGGCGATCGAGGGTAAGGAAGTAGCCCAACAGAGCGAAATAACACCGCGGGAAGACCTCGGCGAGATGACAATAACGAAGCCCGGTCGAGCCGAGGCCAAAGAGACTCGAGACACTTTCGAGAGTCTCGGCGTCGAGGAAGCCGTCATTCAGGAACTCGGCAAAGATTTTACGGGTAAATTCAAGCCAGACGAGAGAAGCGCGCGTGTGACCTTCGTCGAGGGTAAGAGCCTGACGGTCGACCAGGTCGTCGTCCAGGACAAGGAGGGAATCGTAACTGTGGCGAGTCGCACGGAAAGCGTGGCCGAGGTAACGCTGACCAGAGTAGGCCAGGACGTTGCCCAGAAGACCCAGGTGTTCGTCGATCAGAGCGTAGGCTCGATCGAGCCCTTCGAGAGTGAACAACGGAAGGCGCACCCGCGCCAGGACGCTCTCGAGCCCGTTATCGTCGAGGAGGCGCCCACGGCCGAGCGCGAAGACACATTCGTCGATTATCCGAAATCCATCACGACCAAGGCCGAGGCGAAATTCGAGGAGGGCCATGGTGTGACCATCACCGAGGTTACCTCGGCCGAACTCGAGTCCAGTCTCGAGGAACAAAAGATCGTCGAGTCCCGAAAGGCCGAGACCTCGTTGGTCACCGAACGCGGCACGATTCAAGTCACCGCCGTCGAGTCGCAGCTCGATGTGCAAACGAAAGAGCGACAAGTGACGTTCGACGAGCAAGTGGCGACCAGCACTCGGGACACCTTCGAGAGCATCAGCGTGAGCGAAAATCTGGTGGAGGGTGGCGAGAGGCCGTTTGAGGGAAAATTCGAGCCGACGACGCAGAAAGCGTCCGTCGACGTTCAGAGAGTAACCTCGCTCCAGGTGTCCGAGACGACGAGCGAGGATAGAGAGGAGACGTTCGAGGGCAAGCCAAAGATCCAAGGTGTCAAAGCGAAAGAGGAGTACAGTTTGTTCGAGACCGCGGAAAAGAGCGAGACCGAAGCGATTCAGGCGATAGGAGAAGTTACGGAGGAGAAGAGGATTTCGTCGCAGGCGATTCTCACTCAGACGACGATGGAATCGGTGATCGAGACTGTCACGGAGACGGGCGAGCGCGAGGACACCTTCGCGGACAAGTTCAGGCCCGAGGAGCAGAGAGGAGTACCGCAAATGGACGGTCTGAGCACGGTGACGATCGAGGAGATCGTTTCTACCGAGACAGAGACTAACCTAGCGGACGACGAGAGGCCCAAGGATCGCCGAGCACTGCCGAACGTGAGCGGCGGCCGGGAAGTAGCCCAGACGACGGAGGTCGAGACGATCGCGGATGCTCGTGAGTTCGACAAGTTCGAGGGCCCGCAGCCGCAACAGGGCAAACCCCGGGTGGACGAGCTCGCCTCGCTCATAGTGTCGCAAACGGTATCGAACGAGGCGGAACGTGTGCTCGAGAGCCCGGAAATACCGAGGGAGAAGAGCGTAATACCGAATTTGGAGGGACGTGAAATCGCCGAGTCCTCGACCGTCGAGACGATCTCAACGGTCGAGGAGTTGACGAGGCCGAGAGGCCCGGACGCTCAGAAGGGCGTCCCAGCCCTGGAGGAACACACGTCCGTCACGGTCTCGCAAATAACATCAAACGAGACGGAACAGGAAATGCCGAGTCCGGAGGTGCCGGGAACGAGAACGGCCCAGCCGTCGTTGCTCGGCCGGGAGATCGCGCAAACGAGCCAAGTCCTGACGATGTCAAGTGCCGAGAGATTGGAAGACGCGACTAGCCCTGAGGAACGAAGGGGCCAAACGGTTCTCGAGGAACTGTCCTCGATAATCGTCTCCCAGACCGTCTCGAACGAGGCCGAGGAATCATTGCCGGGCGAGGAAGCACCAAGCTCGAAGAAAGCTGAGGCAAGCCTGCTTGGTCGCGACGTAGCGGAAACCACGCAGATCGTGACCCTTTCGAGTTTCGAAGAGCTCGTCAAGGACGCGAAACCCGAGGAACAACAGGGCAAGCGAGGATTGGAGGAACACTCGTCCATCACCGTGTCGCAAATCGTTTCGAACGAGTCCGAGATGGTGCTCGCGAGTCCGGAGATTCCTAAGGGAAAGATGGCCGAGCCACAGACAACCGGCAGAGAAATTGCCGAGTCCAGCCAGGTGACGACCTTGACGAGTACCGAAGAGTTGGAAGTGACGAAAACGCCCGAGGGACAGCGAGGCCGAGCGCATCTGGACGAGATGACGTCACTCATCGTTTCGCAGACCGTTTCGAGCGAGGCCGAGGAACATTTGCCGAGCGACACTCAACCCGATCGAGCAACCGCCAAGCCAAATCTTTTCGGCAGAGAGACAGCCGAGACCATGCAAGTGACGACGATGACGAGCACCGGAGATTTCACCACGCCTGGCTTGCCCGAACAACAGAAGGGAAAGCCTCACCTGGATGAGCTGACGTCTCTCGTAGTATCGCAGACAGTGTCCAACGAGACTGAGCAAGTTTTACCGAGCCCGGAAGTCCCCAGTGTCAAGACAGCCACGTCAAATCTTCTGGGTCGTGAAATAGCCGAGACGAGTGAAGTGACAACGATCTCGAGTACGGAGGAGCTCGTTCGACCGAAACAGCCCGAGGAGCAGCGAGGAAAAGCTCAGCTGGACGAATTCACGTCGCTCGTAGTCTCGCAAACGATTTCGAGCGAAGCCGAGGAAAGTTTACCGAGTGCTCAAGTGCCCGGCGAAGCTACGGCCAAGCCGAACCTCTCCGGGCGCGAAACAGCCGAAACGATGCAAGTGACGACCCTGTCGAGCGCCGAAGAGCTCGCAGCCCCGATTGCACCGGAACAACAACAGGGCAAACCCCAGCTGGACGAACTGACGTCGCTCATTGTCTCGCAAGCAGTCTCCAACGAGGCTGAAGAGATTCTACCCGCACCGGAAGTGCCAAGCGTCAAGACCGCCACGCCGAATCTCTTCGGTCGTGAGATAGCACAAACGAGCCAAGTGACAACTGTCTCGAGTGCGCAGGAACTCGTCGAGGAAAAGAAACCCGAGGAGCAACACGGCAAAGCGCAGGTGGACGAATTGACATCATTGATCGTGTCGCAGACTGTGTCCAATGAAACAGAGCAGAGCCTACCGAGTGCTGAAGCGCCGAGCGAGGCTACTGCCAGGCCGAATCTTCTCGGCAGAGAAACAGCCGAGACGATGCAAGTTACGACTCTGAGCAGTGCCGAGGAGCTTCCAAAGCTCGTGGCGCCCGAGGAACAGAGGGGTAAACCGCGTCTCGACGAGTTGACCTCCCTCATAGTGTCACAAGCCGTGTCCAACGAGGCCGAAGACCTTTTGCCAAGCCCCGAGCTACCAAGCGTCAAGACAGCAACGACGCCCAATCTCCTCGGACGCGAAATAGCCCAGACAAGTCAAGTCACGACAGTTTCGAACGTCGAGGACCTTGTCAAGGACAAAGAACCCGAGGAACAACGAGGTATAGCCCAATTGGACGAACTAACGTCCGTCATAGTTTCTCAAACGGTCTCCAACGAGAGCGAAGAAACGTTGCCTGGACGCGAAGCACCGAGCGAAAAAACTGCTGAGCCGCATTTGTCGGGCCGAGACGTCGCCGAGACGACGCAAGTTTTGACGCTCGTCAGTGCCGGCGAGTTCGTCGGCGACAAGAAACCCGAGGTACAAGAGGGTAAGCCAAACGTCCGTGAATTCGCGTCTATCAACGTTTCCCAAGTGATATCAAACGAGCAGGAGGAAACGATGCCGAGAGCGGAAGTTCCCGGTGAGAGTACAGCGCGTGCCGAGTTGTCAGGACGCGAGGCCGCAGAAACGATGCAAGTCACGACGCTCTCGAGCACCGAACAATTCACCGAGACGAGAGCGCCGGAGGAGCAAATCGGCAAGCCAAGCCTCGACGAGCTCGTCTCCCTCAACGTTTCGCAGATAGAAGCGAACGAGGCCGAGGACGTTTTGCCGAGTCCGGAAGTGCCTACCGGTAGGACCGCTCAATCGAATCTCTCGGGTCGTGAGATCGCCGAGAAGAGCGAAGTCGTTACCGTTACGACTACCGAGGATTTGCCCAGAAGGGAAAAGCCCGAGGGACAACGGGGCACGGCGGAAGTCGAGGAGATGAGCACCGTGACGATATCCGAGGTGATATCCAACGAGACCGAGATCGATATGCCGAGCGAGGAAAAACCAAAGACGAGAAAGGCACTGACTCACGTCTCGAGTATCGAGGTGATCGAGACTACGGAAATTTTGACATCCGTCAATGCTCAGGACATGCCGGAAAGAGTCGAACCCGAGACCCAGAAGGGAAGACCGAATCTCGAGGAGCTCGTCTCGATCTTCGTTTCCGAGATAACCCAAGGGGAAACGGAAACGGAACTGGCAACGCCTGAACAGCCGATCAAACAGGTTGCCGAAACGAATTTGTCCGGTAGACAAGTAGCGGAGAAATCGCAGGTCCTGACGAGCACGACGACCGAAGAATTGCCGCGCGAACAGAAGCCCGAGACGAAGAAAATCTCACCGGAGCAGATACCATACGAGAGCTTCCAACAGACGATACAACAGGCACACGAGACCGAGACGAGTCTGATAGCCGAGAAGAAAGCGCCCTCCGGCCAAGCCGAAGTTGTTTTCCAGACGTCCGAGAGCCTGCGAGTTTCCGAGGTAACCAACTTGGAGAAAGAATCGAAAGAGGTGGTGACTGGTAGAGCGAGCGAGGCGAACGCCCAACCGGACGTTATAGACCGAGGTGTCGCGACCAAAGAGGAAACACTCGCGGAGAGTGTAGCACCGGAATTCGACGTTGACAAGCCGGAAGCGAAGAAGGCGCGACCGGTGGACGAGGAGAAACGCAGCGTGATAGTGACCGAGCTACGCGCGACCGGCGAACAAGAGTCAGAATTGCCCGTAACCGTAAAGCCCTACGCCAAAATGGCCAGTGTCTCGATCGAGAGCGATCATCTGAGCCGCGTCATCGTCGGTGAGTACAACGCCACACTTTCGGGGCAGCTTGTATCTATCGGTTAGATATTGGTTGGTTTGTTCTTACCGTATTCGTCCCCGAGGCGGCGACGTCGCATTCCCGCGAGACTTGCTCCGCGGACTCGCTCGAGTTCTCCTCCTCTCGTTGGCCAACCGCACGGACCATTCCTTAACGATACGAACTCGGTAGATTTTTCCTCGTCGTTGTTAGAGCCTCCGACAGGTTTGTTCCGTATTATTTTCTCGCGTCCTCTCCCTCCCAGGACGTTAGACACTCTACGAAGAGTGTAAAAAAAAAAACGAAAGTGAGACGCGCGTGGATGATGTCGTTCGTGAAAGGTCAAGGGGGTAAGTACGGGAATCTCTCGACACGACACGAGCGAGCAATCACAGAAAACATTCGACACTCTCAAGCATACAACACGCGCACAAAATCGAACAACTGAAATGCGGCATTGCTTTTTTTTAAATCGGTGCAGGACACACCGAGCAGTCGTTACCTTCGACCCTTAATAACCCAAAACATTTACCGATACAACAAAAGCACATTAACCCAACAAGTCACTGTAATTGTGCATAATTACCTTGGTAGCGTTGTTAGTCCCGCATCCCCCGCATGGATCATCCAGGATCGAGGTACTTCCGTAGAGTTCTCTTTGGAAAACCGCTGTGTCAAGTTGACCGGCTCACGCGGATCGGTGAGATTAACGTATCGTACGATTGCGAGCTTTAGAAAACGGGTACATGGAAATACAAGCGGGCCTGTTTTGCAGTAAGCAAAATCCAAAGAGCTATTTTATAAATGAACGATAAATTCGTGACACGAATGGGATTTTCGTAAGTGATATTTGAGATATTAAGATGCAAAATGTTGGGATGAGCAAAATATCGACAGTATTATTCAAGTATTGTTAAACATTCCAATGTACAAATTGAGAAAAAAGACTGTGGGCTTAAATTTTTTTAGGCACCGTGCGATTACCGCTAGAGAGTACCATTTTTAAGGGTGCGTGAATAAATGCTTTTTTTTTCTCAAAAGAGTATTACAAAAGGCCCGAATTTCAAACTCAGACGTTCGAAACTTACGCCCTTACGATTTCGTATGGGCGTAAGTTTCGAACGTCTGAGTTTGGTATGGGTCCAAAACTATTAATAATAAAATATGCACAATTGTTTGGGTTTGTTTAGAAAAGAAATAAATAGCACATAATGACGAATACTTGACAGAATGATGCCGGTCCATTGCGATAAATGGAGTGACATCGATAGTTGCCCTCTTGATCTCCGGCGTGTTAAGCCGGAGGGGCCTCTTCGGCTTATAGCCTCTTCTTTTCTTCGTCCTCGATGGACCACTCTTGACCAGGGTGCATCCTACCTACGCACCCCGACCTAATAGTCAGATATATCGCGCCGGTATCGCCCAGCGCGACATACGTTTGAAATTCGCGTACACGCGTCGATGCGATTTTAATCGTCGCTTCGCTACTCACTCGTCCCCTACGCCTCATTCGAACCAAGAATCGCGCGGCTGCCGCCCGAATCTTGATCGAAAATTTCGCGTCGAGGGGACGGAATGCGAACGTACCATTGGGTACGTTTTATAATTGGAAAATTGAAAAATTGGAGGGTCTTCCGACTTCGGATCTATCCGGTCGATTTTATTGGGTGGAAACTGGATAGATATTGAAAAATTGTAAGAAGATTCTGGGCGTGAGCTAAATACACGTATGATACAGAATAAAATGAATACGATGGCGGACGCAAATCGACAACGAAATAAGTCACGTAAAGTTGCTGTCAATGTGCATTTCGGCAAAACAATAATTACAACGAATTCCTCGTGCCAGTTCGGATCTTTCATCCTGAGGCATAATTGAGGAACCCGAGGGACTCGAAAAACTACTTATCGAACTGCAAACATATTTTTCTTCATTTTCTCAGGATTCCAGCGGCGAGACCGCGATGTGGATCCTCTCCTCGTACGTTGCTCCGCATTTCTGCTTTTCCTCTTTAGTATTCGGCTGGCGCGCACTGTGCATGAAAAAAATCGAAACAGGCATTAGAACGCAATCACGACAATTTTTGTCCTGAAATATTATAGTTTGATATTTTAAATAAAAAAATTAATAAATCATTCTTTGTCATTTGCTTGAACGCTTTGCAAATCTAAAAATTTCTCTTTATAAATACAACAAAAAAAACGAGAAAAACCAACAAATAAGGTTTTTAATTTCAACACTTTTTATAAAAAAAAAAGAAATTCAGAAATATTAAAAAATTGTAATATCAATGTTTTTATAAATTTGAACGATGATTTTTTTTCTTGAAAATAAATAAACTTAATTTTAACATTTAAAGTGAAAATTATGAGGTATTCGTAATAATAATTACAATTGAGTATAAAAAAAAAATTACCAAGCTCGCGAACGTTTATTTTAATTAATGAGATAAAACGTAAAAAAAAATCAATACATAAATTTGCAAAATACGGTAAAATTCGCCAACATTATAATGACACAAGTAAAAAAATTAATTTATAAAAAAAAAGATAAAACTATTAATCACGTTTTAATTCCGCGGAAAAGAATTTACGAAAATCATTGTCTGTTGAAAAGATGAGCTTGCTGTAAGGGAAGATAAAAGTGCAACGCCAGGCTTCATTTTCCTGGAAAGAGAAAACGTTATTCTCCTCGGGCGATCACATCGGCCTTTTCCTGGAATGCCAACGGTTGGTAGTTTCCCGGTACGAGTAGCCGTGCGCCACTTCTTGGAATGGCGTAGAAGTATGCCACACCTCCACCATCACCTCCCGCCCCTACTCCCACCACCTCCCGAAACAAGGACAAAAAAGAAAAAAAGAAAAAACGACAAAAATTCAAATTTTGCAAAATAATTTTGGCATTCCCTGCTTTCAATTTTTTATTGACACGCAAATCCGCGACGCGGATTTGATTCAACGACAGTTCGAACGAAAAATATGAATAAATTATAAGTCCGATTCCAGGAATTTGTGATTGGGACATTTTTTTTTCCACATGCGAATGTTTATTTTAATTACCTTTATCTTGCAAAAATACATTCTGCCAGCCTTTTCGTCGATCCCTGGACTGGCCACGTTCAATGTCGAATCGCATATCTTTCACACCGCGAACAAACGAATTGAAGTTTAAATTGTGACAAAATGTGGAAGACTCGCGGGAAGTCGTCTACACCGTACCGGACACGAAGCGACTACTGAGGGATGAAAAAAACCGTTGCTGCGCACATGCGCACTAAACGGGCCCCTCTAGTACTGCGCACGCGTGATAATTTTCTCCACCCTTTCCCACTCCTAACCCACGGCAACGGTTTTTCTGAATTCGAGAAAAACGCCGGAAGTCGCCATTTCCGTAAAAATATGACACTACACAGAAGCTAAAGTTGAAAGATGTGGAAAAAAAATCGAGTGGAATATCAGAGAGAACATTCTTTTTACCATTTAACAAATAAGACTTGCGAAAAAAAAAACGTACGTCACTTGCCGAGTGTTCTTGAAAAGGGAAGAGAGGGGGGTAAACCGCAGATGAGAATTTTGTTTGACAATTTACTTCCATTTTGATATTTAATTGATAAATTTCATACGATTTGGTTAAATTAATGAATATATCAAAGAAAAGCATGAAATCAATGTAGAAAAGATACCGATTCCAGGAATAAGAGCAAAGATCTCGCATCTACATGGACACAATAATTTATGTTGCACTGTACTTTGCACATCCGTCCTGGTCCACCTCTCTCCACGATCCGAAGTCACTCGATATTCAAAACTGAAGCTTGAAACATTTTTCACCATTCCATTTCGCGAATTAGCCGAGAAAAAGTACCGAGACCTCGCGGGGTCTCTAAGCAGAACCGGAAATGAACTGACTACTGGCGGCCTACAAACGCCGCTGATGCGCTTGCAAGCCGCGCATGCGCGTTCGACGGGCCCCGCTGTTGCTACCTGGCTCTGCGCGTGCGCGGCCCTGACGCTTCCCCCACGCGGCGACGGTGGCGGGAAATTTGAACACCCGTAAACCTCTTAGCACTGAATTCTCGTTTTTTTTTGTTACAAATCCCGTATAATAATGAAAGATGGAAAATTACTGTTTGTGCGAATACGATATAATTTCTTGCGCAAAAACTTGAGGCAGAAGGATTAGGCGGGAAAAAACTTCATTTACGCGAAGATTGCCGCGTAGAGTATAGGAACGGGAAGTAAAGACGAGCGAATTTATACGTTTTTGCAATCGCATCTGTATCGAGAGGTGCAGAAAATCTGTAGCGAGATGTGTAGTATCTATAGAAAAATGGCTGTAAGATATAATTCAGAATTTAAATTTAATAGATTCTTTTGTAAGCTTAAATGATAATGCGCATTGCGCAATCGGGCGTACAAACCTTCATTGCAGAGCTTCATCAAAGTGAGGCGTGACGATAGCGAACGCTTCAAAACATCACCTACGATTTGAAATTTTTTTTTTATCACCTCCGATTTGAACAATTACGAAATCGGAGAGTCATCCATCTGCGGATGTAATAAGATTAATTTTATTGGCTGGCAAATGGGCAGATATTGAAAAATGGCAAACAGTATCTGGGCCTGAGCTAAAGACACACATGTCGACGACGAAACGAATCGCGTCGAATTGCAGCGACTATGCATTTTGGCATAATAATTATTACAACGAATTCCCGGTGCCAGTTCGGATCTTCCCCGCCGTGGCATGACATCTGAGAGACTCAAAAATCGACTTATCGATCAGATACCATTTTTTTCTTCATTTACCCAGAACTCCAGTGTCGGGACCACGATGCGCATCCTCTACTCGTCCTTATTCCACATTCCGGTTGGTATTTTCCCATTTTCAACTTCGCAAACACGATACGCATCCTTTTCCTGTCATCCTTCCACGACCCCGTCGCCATTGTCCTATTTCCAGGCGCCACGTACTGGTTCCCTGCAACAAATAATTAGAACCAATAGTTATAATCGTGAAATTGCCATCTTGATAAGATTCTAGCCTAAGCTTAGAACTTAGAACTGCAGTAGGCAAACAATGTATTTCCGCGACAAAGCATGCCCGCAAAGTCATTACGCTCGTTACAATCGTACGATCAATGAAGCCGTTGCCCAAAGAAAAAAAAATGACCCCGTTACGCGTTAATCGACCATTTGCAAAAGCGATTGCGACTCGGAGAAATTCCTCGATCCTCGATCAAGCCAACAGTATAGAAGTCAAACCAAAAAGGGCGAAAGCAAGCGGCAAACATACGACACGACACTTTGAATTCACATCACAACCTTATCTGTAACATTTCAGAAACAACAGAAGCACGCGTGCAACAACATCACAGCACATTAATACACGACACAGAACACGATTTACCAGATACAATAGAACAACAGCCGGTGTCCGAATCGGACACCGAAGTCACCGAAGAATACACGACTAAATTCAGGCGCGGTAGCAAGGACGAGGAGACGTCGGCGATTAAAACAAAAAGAACGATTATACGTAAGAAAAAGCCATCCTCCGAACAAGGAGACAACGTCGTAGTGATCGAGGAAGAGCTGGACGACGTTAAGTCCCGGCTGCCGAGTATACCGAAGAAACAATTCATGCCGATCGAGGAGATAATCGGTGACTCGGGCGTCGACGAGATAATACCGTCGCGCATCGAGGAAGTCGACGAGGTCAAGTCCGAAGAAGAAACTCCACGCGAAGAAACTCGCGTTGACACGAGTGTAGTCGACGTGACGGAGGACGAGAAGAAGAAACGCGTAGCTCGTAGAAAACCGAGAAAAGAACGGGAAGACAAGCCAGCGGAGCGCGAGGAAATTCGAGAGGAAGTGACGGTCACTCACGAGGTCACGAAAAAGGGCAAGCCACGGAAAATAATAAGAAAGAGGATTATTCGACGAAAGGGCACGAAGCAACAAGTCACGGAAGAGCAAACGATCGAGGAAGAGGGAAAGGCACCTGTGACAACGGTTATTGCGAAACCAGAAGAAGAGTACGTTCCGGAAGAAACCACAGAAACTCTTCCATCAATCGAGTTTGGAAAGCCCACCGAGCGCGAAGAGATTCGCGAAGAGGTGACGGTTACTGAAGAAACTACGAAACAGGGCAAGCCAAGGAAGGTTACGAAGAAGAAGATAATTCGCAAAAAGGGCAAGAGACAACAGGTCACCGTAGAGCAGACTATCGAAGAGGAGGGCAAGGCGCCTGTAACAACCGTTCTTGCTCAGCCGGAAGAGGACTATGTTCCTGAAGAAACTACAGAATCTCTGCCAGCAGTCGAGTTCCGTAAACCCACCGAACGCGAGGAGATCCGAGAAGAAGTGACGGTCACTCAAGAAACGACGAAACAAGGAAAACCAAGAAAGATCACGAAGAAGAAAATCATTCGTAGGAAGGGTACGAAACAACAAGTAACCGAAGAGCAAACCGTTGAGGAAGAGGGTAAGGCACCTGTAACGACAGTTCTGGCTAAACCCGAAGAAGAGTACGTTCCCGAAGAAACTACCGAACTTGTTCCTTCGGTCGAGCTCCACAAGCCCACCGAACGCGAAGAGATCCGAGAAGAAGTGACGGTCACTCAAGAAATCACCAAACAGGGCAAACCTAGGAAAGTGATCAGAAGGAAAATAATCCGTAGAAAGGGCGGAAAGCGGCAAGTAACCGAAGAGCAGACTGTCGAGGAAGAGGGCAAGGCACCTGTAACAACCGTCCTTGCTAAACCAGAAGAAGAGTACGTCACCGATGAAACAACTGAGCCGCTGCCGTCCATTGAGTTTGAAAAGCCTACAGAACGCGAAGAAGTTCGCGAAGAAGTTACGGTTACTCAAGAAACTACGAAGCAAGGGAAACCAAGAAAGATCACAAAAAAGAAAATCATTCGTAGAACGGGCACGAAACAACAAGTAACCGAAGAGCAAACCGTTGAGGAAGAGGGTAAGGCACCTGTAACCACAGTTCTGGCTAAACCAGAAGAAGAGTACGTTCCCGAAGAAACTACTGAACTTGTTCCTTCGGTCGAGTTCCGCAAGCCCACCGAACGCGAGGAAATCCAGGAAGAAGTGACGGTTACTCAAGAAACCACCAAAGAGGGCAAACCTCGAAAAGTGATCAAGAAGAGAATCATTCGTAAGAAGGGCAAGAAACAACAGGTGACCGTGGAGCAAACCGTTGAGGAGGAGGGTAAGGCACCCGTGACCACAGTTCAAGTCAAGCCTGAAGAAGAGTACGTTCCCGACGAGACTACTGAACCTTTGCCCTCAATAGAGTTCGGAAAGCCTACTGAGCGTGAAGAGATTCGGGAACAAGTCACAGTCACTCAAGAAACCACCAAAGAGGGCAAGCCGAGAAAGATCACGAAAAGGAAAATCATTCGTAGAAAAGGGCAGAAGCAACAAGTAACCGAAGAACAGACGATTGAGGAAGAGGGCAAGGCACCTGTAAAGACGGTTCTTGCGCAGCCGGAAGAATACTACGTTCCGGAAGAAACCACAGAAAGTCTTCCATCAATCAGGTTTGGAAAGCCCACTGAGCGTGAAGAGATTCGCGAAGAGGTGACAGTTACTGAAGAAACTACGAAACAGGGCAAGCCAAGGAAGGTTACGAAGAAGAAGATAATTCGCAAAAAGGGCAAGAGACAACAGGTCACCGTAGAGCAGACTATCGAAGAGGAGGGCAAGGCACCTGTAACAACCGTTCTTGCTCAGCCGGAGGAGGAGTATGTTCCTGAAGAAACTACAGAATCTCTTCCAGCAGTCGAATTGCGCGAGCCCACTGGGCGCGAAGAGATTCGGGAACAAGTTACGGTCACCCAAGAAACGACGAAGGAGGGTAAACCTAGAAAGATAATCAAGAAGAAGATAATCCGTAGAAAGGGACAGAAACAACAAGTCACCGAAGAGCAGACAATCGAGGAAGAGGGCAAGGCACCTGTGACCACAGTCGTAGCTAAACCGGAAGAGGAGTACGTTCCCGAAGAAACTACTGAACTTCTTCCATCACTCGAGTTTGGTAAGCCTACCGAGCGCGAAGAGATCCGGGAAGAAGTGACGGTCACTCAGGAAACTACGAAGGAAGGCAAACCAAAGAAGATCACGAAAAAGAAAATTGTTCGCAGGAAAGGCCAAAAACAACAGGTTACAGTGGAACAAACTGTCGAGGAAGAAGGTAAAGCACCGGTAAAAACAGTCCTGGCCCATCCGGAAGAAGAGTACGTTCCTGAAGAAACTACTGATCTTCTTCCATCGATTGAATTCCGTAAACCTACCGAACGCGAAGAGATTAGAGAAGAGGTGATGGTCACTGAAGAAACTACGAATCAAGGGAAACCAAGAAAAATCACGAAGAAGAAAATCATTCGTCGAAAGGGCACGAAACAACAAGTGACTGAGGAGCAGACGATCGAGGAGGAGGGCAAAGCACCTGTGACTACGGTTCTTGCAAAACCGGAGGAAGAGTACGTTCCTGAAGAAACAACTGATCTTCTTCCATCGATTGACTTCCGTAAACCTACCGAACGTGAAGAGATCAGAGAAGAGGTGATGGTCACTGAAGAAACTACAAAAGAAGGCAAACCGAGGAAAGTCATCAAAAAGAGAATAATTCGCAGAAAGGGTAAGAAAGAACAGGTAACTGAGGAACAAACGATCGAAGAGGAGGGCAAGGCACCTGTGACTACAGTTCTAGCTAAGCCTGAAGAAGATTACGTGCCTGAAGAAGTTACTGAGCTTTTGCCATCGATCGAGTTTACAAAGCCTACGGAACGCGAAGAGATCCGGGAAGAAGTTACAGTCACCCAAGAAACTACGAAACAAGGAAAACCAAGAAAGATCACGAAAAAGAGAGTCATTCGTAGGAAGGGCACGAAACAACAGGTGACCGAAGAACAAACTGTTGAGGAAGCGGGCAAGGCACCTGTGACGACAGTACTGGCTAAACCCGAAGAGGAGTACGTTCCCGAAGAAACTATTGAACATCTTCCATCGATCGAGTTCGGCAAGCCCACCGAACGTGAAGAGATCCGGGAAGAAGTGACGGTCACTCAAGAAACCACCAAAGAGGGCAAACCCAGGAAAGTGATCAAGAAGAAGATAATCCGTAGAAAGGGCAAAAAACAGCAAGTAACCGAAGAGCAGACGATCGAGGAGGAGGGCAAGGCTCCTGTGACTACAGTTCTTGCAAAACCGGAAGAAGAGTACGTTCCTGAAGAAACGACTCAACTTATTCCGTCGGTCGAATTCCGCAAGCCCACCGAACGCGAAGAGATCCGAGAAGAAGTGACGGTCACTCAAGAAACGACGAAACAAGGAAAACCAAGAAAGATCACGAAGAAGAGAGTCATTCGTAGGAAGGGCACGAAACAACAAGTTACCGAAGAACAAACTGTCGAGGAAGAGGGTAAGGCACCTGTGACGACAGTACTAGCTAAACCCGAAGAGGAGTACGTTCCCGAAGAAACTATTGAACATCTTCCATCGATCGAGACCGGCAAGCCCACCGAACGCGAAGAAATCCGGGAAGAAGTGACGGTCTCTCAAGAAACCACCAAAGAGGGCAAACCCAGGAAAGTGATAAAAAAGAAGATAATTCGTAGAAAGGGCGCAAAACGACAAGTAACCGAAGAACAGACTGTCGAGGAAGAGGGCAAGGCACCTGTAACAACCGTCCTTGCTCAGCCGGAAGAAGAGTACGTCACCGATGAAACAACTGAGCCTCTGCCATCCATAGAGTTTGGAAAACCTACTGAACGCGAAGAGGTTCGCGAAGAGGTCACGGTTACCGAAGACACTACCAGAGAGGGCAAACCTAGGAAAGTAATCAAAAAGAAAATAATCCGACGAAAGGGCGCGAAACAACAAGTAACGGAAGAGCAGACGATCGAAGAAGAGGGCAAGGCACCTGTAAGAACAGTAGTGGCTAAACCGGAAGAGGAGTACGTCATCGATGAAACGACCGAACTTCTGCCGTCGGTAGAATACGAAAAGCCTACCGAACGCGAAGAGATTCGCGAAGAAGTAACTGTTACCCAAGATACTAGCAAAGACGGAAAACCACGAAAGATCACAAAAAAGAAAATCATCCGTAGAAAAGGTCAGAAGCAACAAGTTACTGAGGAGCAAACAGTCGAAGAAGAAGGAAAGGCTCCTGTAACGAGAGTCCTGGAAAAACCGGAAGAGGAATACGTTTCTGAAGAAACTACCGAACCTCTGCCGTCAATCGAATTCCCTAAGCCTACCGAACGCGAAGAGATTCGCGAAGAAGTCACCGTTACTGAAGAAACGACGAAAGAAGGCAAACCTAAGAAGATTACCAAAAAGAAGACAATACGTAGAAAAGGTCGAAAACAACGAGTCACCGAAGAACAGACGATCGAGGAGGAGGGCAAGGCACCCGTGACAACGGTCCTAGCTCAGCCTGAGGAGGAGTACGTGCTTGAAGAAACTACTGAAAGTTTGCCATCGATCGAGTTCCAAAAACCTACAGAAGGGGAGGAGATTCGGGAAGAAGTTACTGTGATGCGAGACACTACCAAAGAGGGCAAGCCGAGGAAAATCACGAAAAAGAAGACTATCCGCCGAAGAGGCCCGAAACAGCAGATCACGGAAGAGCAAACGATCGAAGAAGAGGGCAAGGCACCTGTCACGACAGTTTCAGCTAAACCGGAAGAAGAATATGTTCCCGAAGAAACTACCGTTCTT
The DNA here is from genome assembly GCA_963932345.1 of Ophion ventricosus. Classification (NCBI taxonomy): domain Eukaryota; kingdom Metazoa; phylum Arthropoda; class Insecta; order Hymenoptera; family Ichneumonidae; genus Ophion; species Ophion ventricosus. The sequence continues at coordinate 17,003,653 of OZ010723.1, read as the reverse complement.
CTTCCGTCAGCCGAGTCCCGCAAGCCCACCGAACGCGAAGAGATTCGTGAGGAAGTTACGGTCACTCGTGAAACTACGAGACAAGGAAAGCCAAGAAAGATCACCAAGAAGAAAATCATTCGTAGGAAGGGCATGAAGCAACAAGTTACCGAAGAGCAGACGATCGAGGAAGAGGACAAGGCGCCGGTAACAACGGTTCTGGCTAGGCCCGAAGAAGCGTACGTTCCGGAAGAAACTACCGAACTTTTTCCGGCAATTGAATTCCCCAAACCTACTGAACGCGAAGAGATCCGAGAAGAAGTAACGGTTACTCAAGAAACTACGAAAGAAGGCAAACCCAGAAAGGTTACCAAGAAAAAGATCATTCGTAGAAAGGGCAAGAAACAACAGATCATCGAAGAGCAAACTGTTGAGGAAGAGGGCAAGGCACCCGTAACAACAGTTCAGGCTATGCCTGAAGAAGAATATGTTTTGGACGAGACTACTGAACCTTTGCCCTCAATAGAGTTCGGAAAGCCTACTGAGCGTGAAGAGATTAGGGAGCAAGTCACAGTCACTCAGGAAACCACCAAAGAGGGCAAACCGCGAAAGATCACGAAGAGGAAAATTATTCGTAGAAAAGGGCGAAAACAACAAGTAACCGAAGAAAAAACGATCGAGGAAGAGGGCAAGGCACCTGTAACGACGGTTCTTGCGCAGCCGGAAGAAGACTACGTTCCGGAAGAAACTACAGAATCTCTTTCATCAATCGAGTTTGGAAAGCCCACCGAGCGCGAAGAAATTCGCGAAGAGGTGACGGTTACCGAAGAAACTACAAAACAGGGTAAGCCAAGAAAGGTGACGAAGAAGAAGATAATTCGCAAAAAGGGCAAAAAACAGCAGGTCACCGTAGAGCAGACGATCGAGGAAGAGGGCAAGGCACCTGTAACAACGACCCTCTCTCAGCCCGAAGAAGAGGACGTACCTGAAGAAACGACTGAACTCTTGCCATCAATAGAGTTCGGGAAGCCTGCCGAAAGTGAAGAGATACGGGAACAAGTGTCAGTGACTCAAGACTTCACTGACGAGGGCAAGCCGAGAAAGATCACAAAAAAGAAAATTATTCGTAGGAAGGGTAAGAAGCAACAAGTAACCGAAGAACAAATCATTGAAGAAGAGGGCAAGGCACCCGTCACTATGGTTTTGGCCAAACCGGAAGAAGAGTACGTTCCTGAAGAAACTACCGAACTTATTCCATCCGTCGAGTTCCGCAAACCTACCGAGAGTGAAGAAGTTCGAGAAGAAGTCACGGTTACTCAAGAAACTACGAAAGAGGGCAAACCTAGGAAGGTAACTAAGAAGAAAATAATTCGCAGAAAGGGCGACAAACAACGAGTCACCGAAGAGCAGACAATTGAGGAAGAGGGCAAAGCACCAGTGACAACAGTTTTAGCCAAGCCTGACGAAGAGTTTCTTCCTGAAGAAGTTACGGAACTGGTTCCGTCAATTGACTTCCGTAAGCCTACCCAACGCGAAGAAATCAGCGAAAAAGTGACGGTCACTGAAGAAACTACGAAAGAGGGCAAGCCTAGGAAGGTGACAAAAAAGAAAATAATTCGTAGAAAGGGCAAAAAACAACAGGTCACAGAAGAGCAGACTATCGAGGAAGAGGGTAAAGCGCCTGTAACGACGGTTTTCGCTCAGCCGGAAGAAGAGTACGTTGAGGACGAAACAATTGAACCTTTGCCATCAATCGAGTTTACCAAGCCCGTCGAACGCGAAGAGATTCGCGAAGAAGTAACCGTTACGCAAGACACTAGCAAAGAGGGCAAGCCCAGGAAGGTCACGAAAAAGAAAATCATTCGTAGGAAGGGACAAAAACAAGAAGTAAGTGAAGAACAAACGATTGAAGAGGAGGGCAAAGCCCCCGTGACTACAGTTCTAGCTAAGCCTAGAGAAGATTACGTTCCTGAAGAAACTACTGAACTTCTTCCATCAGTCGAGCTCCGCAAGCCCACCGAACGCGAAGAGATCCGCGAAGAAGTGACGGTTACTCAAGAAACTACGAAGCAAGGGAAACCAAGGAAGATCACGAAGAAGAAGATCATTCGTAGAAAGGGCATGAAACAACAAGTAACCGAAGAGCAAACCGTTGAGGAAGAGGGCAAGGCACCTATAACAACAGTTCTGGCTACACCTGAAGAAGAGTACGTTCCCGAAGAAACTACCGAAATTGTTCCTTCGCCCGAGTTCCGCAAGCCTACCGAACGCGAGGAAATCCAGGAAGAAGTGACGGTTACTCAAGAAACCACCAAAGAGGGTAAACCTCGAAAAGTGATCAAGAAGCGAATCATTCGTAAGAAGGGCAAGAAACAACAGGTGACCGAGGAGCAAACCGTTGAGGAAGAGGGCAAGGCACCCGTGACCACTGTTCAAGTCAAGCCTGAAGAAGAGTATGTTCCCGACGAGACTACCGAATCTTTGCCTTCGATAGAGTTCGGAAAGCCTACTGAGCGTGAAGAGATTCGGGAACAAGTCACCGTTACTCAAGAAACCACCAGAGAGGGCAAGCCGAGAAAGATCACGAAAAGGAAAATCATTCGTAGAAAAGGTAAAAAGCAACAAGTAACTGAAGAACAGACGATCGAGGAAGAGGGCAAGGCACCTGTAAAGACGGTTCTTGCGCAGCCGGAAGAAGACTACGTTCCGGAAGAAACTACAGAATCTCTTCCATCAATCGAGTTTGGAAAGCCCACTGAGCGCGAAGAGATTCGCGAAGAGGTGACGGTTACTGAAGAAACTACGAAACAGGGCAAGCCAAGAAAGGTTACGAAGAAGAAGATAATTCGCAAGCAGGGCAAAAAACAGCAGGTCACCGTGGAGCAGACCATCGAAGAGGAGGGCAAAGCACCCGTGACGACCGTTCTTGCTCAGCCGGAAGAGGAGTATGTTCCCGAAGAAACTTCCGAACCGCTTGCATCAATAGAGTTCAAAAAGCCCACCGAGCACGAAGAGATTCGCGAAGTGGTGACGGTTACTGAAGAAACGACGAAAGAAGGCAAACCAAGGAAGGTGACGAAGAGGAAGATAACTCGTAGAAAGGGGCCCAAGCAACAAGTTACCGAAGAACAAACGGTCGAGGAGGAGGGAAAAGCGCCAGTTACAACAGTCTCAACGAAGCCCGAGGAAGAGTACATTCCCGAGGAAGTCGTTGAAGCCCCAACGGAAGAACACCGAGAAGAAGTGACCGTCATCCGAGAAACAACAGACGAGGGCAAGCCTAGAAAGATAACGAAGCGGAAAATAATTCGTAAGAAGGGCAAGAAGCAGCAAGTTACGGAGGAACAGACCGTGGAAGAAGAGGGCAAAGCTCCCGTAGTCACGGTGACTGAGCTTCCTGTCGAAGATATCGCAGACACGACCGAATCGCGACCCGAGAAGCCTTCCAAAGTAACCAAGAAAAAAGTGCCCAAATCGAAGGACCAAAAGAAACCGGAAGACATAGCTTCACTCAAGGCCCGATTGAAGCCACAGCGCGTCGACGTAGAGATTACGGAGGTTAAGCCAACAAAACTCAAGATTACCAAGCCGGAACCGGAGAAGCCGCAATTCGCGCAAATAAAACTGCGAAAGGCGCCGATCCTCAAACCCAAGGACGGCAAGAAGGATAAGTTCCCGAAGGTGCTTCTGCGCAGCCGGGTAACCTTCTTCGAGTGGCCTCCCGGTGTGCGACACCTCAAGGTCACCCTGCTGAAGCCTCAATTCGTGCAAAACGGTATTCTCTCGCGCTCCCTGGAGGAGGCTATCAAGCTGAAGAAGATCAGGCAGAAGAAATTCAAGCCCATCGATCGGGATGAGTCCAGCCTGGAGAAACTCGATGCCGAATTGGACGATCTGAAGAAAGTCCCGTTGGAGGAGATGCCCGAGAAAGTACCGTATCAACGGCAGCCGAAAGCCGATGAGCCCGAGAAAAAACCGGATGAGAAGTTGAAGATTGGCAAAGGTAAGCCGCGAGAAGCGCCCGAGGATCAGCCTGAGCGCATTCAGCTGAAGAAAATTCCTGGAAAGACACCCAAGGAAGAGGAGGCGCCGAAACCCGTGGGCAAGCCCAAGCAGACACCAAAGGACAAAAAGAAAGCCGACGTTGAGGACGCGTCACCCGAGCGTCTCAAGTTCGAGCCCTACGACGTGGAAGCCACCGAATTGTCGTTGGAAAAACGAGAGCCTCTCGAAGAGGAAAAAACTCCCGAAGAATCCGACGAAACCATTGCGAAGCGCAAGCCCAAGCGCAAACCGAAGAGGCCCGACCAAGAATCGGAATGTATCGAAATCGTGCCGGGAAAGCCGAAGCCCGACGAAGACGAGGAAACACCGGAGCACAAGTTTAAAGTTCGCCAAGGTCCGAAGCCCGAGGAAGAGTCAGAGAAGATCAAGTTGAAGCCTTGGAAGAAGCCCAAGGAGGCGGTAGTCGAGGAAAAACCGTTCGACGACAGTATCGTCTTCGTACCGTCCGACAAGGATGTTCCCGAAACGATCGAAACCGTAACTACGCGGGAAGTGATCGTAGAGCCGAAAAAGAAATCAAAGAAAATCACGAAGAAGCGCATAGTCAAGAGAAAAGGGCGGAAGCAGCAGGTGACGGAAGTTACGACCGTCGAGGAGGAAGGCGAGGCACCGGTTTGCTCCGTCGTCGAACATCCGGTTGAGGAAGTCCTTACCGAGGAGACGATTCCTTCCCTGCCCTCGCAGGAACGAGCGATCGAGGATGCGCAGCCGGAGGAGGTACGCACACAAGTGACCGTGAGCGAGATCATCACCGAGGAGGGTAAGCCCGTGACGGTGACGAAGAAACGAACGATAAAACGCCGAGGCAAGAAGCAAACGGTAGTAGAGGATGAGACGATAGAGGAGGAAGGTAAAGCTCCCGTGTTGGTGCACACGGAAAGACCCGCCGAGGAAATAATCGACGAGGAAACGTATTCTCCTTTGGAGATGGCCGAAGAGGAAAAACCTTCGCTCGTCGAAGAGACGACGGAACAAGTGACCGTCACCGAGGTGCTAACTAAGCAGGGACGTCCGCAAAAAACGACCAAGCGACGAATCATCAAGCGGAAGGGCAACCAGCAGAAAGTCACGGAGGAAGTGATCATCGAGGAAGAGGGCAAATCGCCCCAGAAAACACTCACCGAGCAAATTCTCGAAGACGTGCCCGACGCGATTGAGTTGGAAGAGCAGCCTACGATACTCGAGGAAGTCCGCGATGAGGTCAAAGTCACAGAGTCCGTAGGACCCAAGGGAAAACCGAAAACTTTCACGAAGAAGAAAAAGATCGTTAAGAGGGGCAAAGTCGAGAGAGTAGCGGAAGAAATAACCGTTGAGGAGGAGGGAAAAGCCCCGGTGATTCTGGTTCTTGAGGAGCCCACGGAAGAGGAGCTCGTCGACGAGGAAGTCGTCGAATTTCTTCCAGAAACCGACGAGCCCAAGGAGCTCGAGGTGACCGAACAGATAAGCGTCACCGAAGAGATCACGGACGAGGGCAAGCCTCGAACGATAATAAAGAAGCGCGTTGTCCGAAGGAAAGGCAAGAAGCAACGCGTGACGGAAAAAATCACCATCGAGGAGGAAGGAAAGGCCCCTGTGACGAGCGTGCTCGAGGAACCGCTCACCGAAATCCTCCATGACGAGGTAACTCGAGTGTCGCCAAGCCCCGCGCACGCCACACCCTCCGACGAGGGAGAGGAAATTCGCGAACAGGTGGTGGTCACCGAGGAAGTGACGCGCGAAGGCAAACCAAAGAAGATCGTGAAAAAGCGCATCGTACGGAGACGGGGTGACAAGCAGAACGTGACCGAAGAAACAACGATAGAGGAGAGTGACAAGGCGCCCGTGTCCACCGTTATTCAGCTTCCCGAGGAGAGCGTCATTTTCGAAGAAACGAGCGCGCCCCTCGAGGAAGAGATGCCGGAAGCGGTGCCCGAGGTCGTGACCTCGGAAACGACGGTGATCGAAGAACTAACGCCTCAACTAAAGCCGAAGCGAACCACGAAGAAGCGCACGATAGTTCAGAAACCGCACAAGGAGCCGCGGGTGACGGAAGAAACGACTGTGGAGGAAGAAGGCCAAGAACCCGTCACGACCGTTCGCCAAGTCCCAGCGGAAGAGATGCAACAAATTCTGCCCGAGCAAGAAAAGATGAAAAAGCCGAAGAAGCCGAAAAAGAAGCCCTCTCAGATCGACGAAACGAAGCCAGAACTTGCGGAAACGAAACCTCGCAAACCGGAAGTCGAAGATACGCGGGAGGTTCTCGATGAGATGAAACCCAAACGAAAGCCGAAAAAGCCTCGTACGGAAGAAATTGAAATCGAGGAGATCCCCGCGGACGTGTCGTCCCCGACGGAAGAAGACCAAGTTCCCGAGGTCGTCGACACGATCGTCACCCAAGAGATATCGGAAACTCCCGACAAGCGGCCGAAGAAGGTAACCAAGAAGAAGATCATACGCCGCAGGAAGGGCAAGAAGCCCGAGGTCACGGAAGAAGTTACTGTAGAAGAATTTGGCAGAGCGCCAACGACAATGAAAATTGTCGTGCCAACCGAAGACATCGTGGAGGACGAAACGATCGCGGAACTTCCGTCGCTCGAAGAACCAACCGAGTCCTCGATCATCGAGGCAAGTCGCGAGGAAGTTACGGTAACCGAACAAATTACCGAGGAAGGAAAACCCAGGAAGGTCACGCGAAAACGTAAGGTCGTTAATAAACGAGGAGAAGACAAGAAGCGGCTAGAAGAGGTGACAATCGAGGAGCAAGACAAGGAACCGGTGACTACGGTAACCGAAATTCCCGAGGACGTGATACCAACCGTGGACGATTACAAATTTGACATACCCGAACCCACGAAGAAGGCGAAAAAGGCCCCCAAGAAGAAGGGACTTCCCGCGCCTAAAGAGTCACCCGAAGGGATCGAAAAAATCGTCGATCACAAGGAAAAATTGAAGCCGCAATTGATGAAGATCGAGCGCAAAGAACAAAAGGCGATCAAGCCCAAGATCGAGGCGCAACAATTGCCCGAGTTCGCTCAGGTGAAACTGAAAAAGCCGAGCGTCGTGAAAAAACCAAAAGACAGCGCGAAACGCGACAAGTTCCCAAAGATCACGCTGCGCAGTCGGATAATAGCCCACCAATGGCCACCTGGAATGCGATATCCGGTAATATGCGAGCTCGAGCCGATCTACGTACAAAGCGGGATACTCTCACGCAACATGGAAGACGCGCTCAAGATCAAGAAGCCGAAAATGCGCTCGAAAAAGCCAACGAAGAAGGAACTAGCGGATCTGGAAAAGCTGGATTTGGAGTTTGAAGAGTTGAAGAAAACGCCTCTCGAGAAGATCGAGGACAAATCCGTGTACGAGCGACAACCGAAGCCCGAGAAGCCCGAGGAACAACAGCCGGACAAGCTGAAAATCGGCAAAGGCAAAGTTCCAGCCAAGGAAGAGCCGGAGGACGAAAAAATAGTGCTGAAAAAGATTCCGAGGAAGGACAAAGAAGAGCCCGAGGATGCGAAACCGGCGAAAAAGAAGAAGGAACCGAAGCCCGAGCAACGAGAGCCTCGGGAAGAGCGAGAATATCCGGAACTAACGCCATTCGAGCCTCACGACGTACCATCCAGTCCGGTTGACCTCGAAGAGCGCCAAGTTCCCGAATTCCCCGACAATGAGAAGCCCGACAAGGACAAACCCTCGAAAAAGCATCAAAGAACGAAAAAGACTAAGCCCGAACCTGAAACAGAGACAATTCCCATCGTGCCGGGTGCGCCGAAGCCGCAAGAGCCGGAGGAAGAGCCCGGAGTGAAGTTCCGAATTCCCCAGCGTGAAAAGCCCGACGAAGAACCAGAAAAAATCATGCTCAAGCCATGGCGAAAGGACGAGAAGCCCACGGAGCAAGAAAAGCAGCTCGACGACACCCTAAGATTCGTTCCTCGCGACGAGGACGTCGTCGAGTCCGTGGAGACGGTGATCACCGAGCAAGTTCGAAAGGAGCCTGGTAAAAAGCCGAAGAAAATAACGAAGAAGAGAACCTCGAAGAAGCGAGGCGACGAGGAGCCCCGAGTGACCGAAGAGGTGACCGTCGAGGAAGAAGGCGAACAACCGATCACTACGATAACGTTCGAAGAACTCGAGGAAGCCGAAATTCCGGTCGAGAAACCGGAGGCGGTAGAGCCGAAAATTGTTGAACACGTGACAGAGCGAGTGACGGTAACGAAGGTAATAACGGAAGAGGGAAAACCCGCTAAGGTACACAAGAAACGTACGACGAAGAAGCGCGACGGTAAAGAGCAAGTGACGGAAGTGGTGACGCTCGAAGAGGAAGGTAAAGAACCGGTAACTACGGTTATCGATGAAACCGAAGACACTACACCAAAATCACACGAAAAACCGAAACACAAAAAACCAAAACAGTCTAGAGATGTCGAGCGGGGTCCGGAAGGTGAGCCTTACTTGTCACATACTATACCATGCGTTAATTTTACCGTACATTTCACTATTGTTGTTCGATACGAGATTATACTAGCACCTAAACGATCGCACTATACCACAACCCGAAAGAGAAAAAAAAATTCAGAAGACCGACCTCGTGCACTTCCCGTTTCATTCAACTATACGTGTCATTACATAAACATTGAAAACTGTGCCCCCCCCCCCCCCGTCCGCCCCCTTACCGTTATCTTCTAATCGATAACGTCGAGACTGCGGTGTAATTTCCTACGATTAATTCATCTGAATTCCTTGCACAGGTATTACCCAGGAAACTGTACAAGAGGTGAGGTCCACTAGCGTTTGTCTTTGCTCACCCGTAAGCTTTGTCCTAAACATTCAATTTCCAACGTGCAGGAAATCGTGCAAGAGATAGTCGAAGAGAAGCCGAAGAAGCCCAAAAAATCCGTGGACGATGTTACGGAGGAGATCGTCGAGGAAATTGTCACAACCTTGCCCAAGAAGCAGAAGGCCAAGCCTCTGGAGGACGAGACCGTCGAGAGCGTCGAAATCACCGAGGTAGAGGTCAGAAGAGCCCCCGAGGACGTTGTCAGGGAAGAAGAGGAAATAATCGAAACGGTGGAAACACCGACGCAGAAGATCATCAGGAAGAGGAGGAAACCCAAGAAGAAAGAGGACGCGGAAGAAATCACCGAAGAGATTATCGTTAAGCCGATCGAGGAAGTAACGACAATGGAGGAACAACGCATCGTAGAGATCGTTGAGACTCCGACGAAGAAAATCGTGAGAAAAACGAAGACGGTGGTCAGAGACGACGGAGTTCCGGACGAGATAATCGAGGAGATCGTGATTGAGAAACCGAGGAAGGAAAGAGCCACGCCAACGGTTGAGGATGAGGAAAGGGTGGAAATAACAGAGATAGAAGTGCAGAAGGCACCGAAACGCAAGCCAAAGAAGAAAGTCGTTATCGAGGAGACGGAGGAGGAAGTCATCGAGACAGTGGAGACACCTAGTTCGCGAACAATCAGGAAGAAGATACCAGCAAAGAAGGGTAAACCCGAGGAAATCGTGGAGGAGGTAATAAAGAAACCAATCGAAGAGTCCGTTCTCATGGAAGAACAACAGATAGTAGAAATCACGGAGACCCCGACGAAGAAAATAATAAAGAAGAAGACGGCGGTTACGCGGGACGACGGCGTTCCTGAGGAAGTGATCGAGGAAATAGTGATCCACAAACCGAAGAAGGAGAAGGCGAAGCCGATTGTGGAAGAACTGGAGACCGCTAAGATAACCAAGACCGACGTGATGTGGGCACCCGAGGAGATAATCGAGACCGTGGAAACGCCGACCAAGAGAACGACCAAGATTCGCAGAAAGTCCCTGAAGAAGGACGTGCCGGACGAGATCGTCGAGCAGGTCGTAATAAAACCAGCGGAGGAACGTACCCTCATGGAGGAGCAACGAATTGTTGAAATCACGGAAACACCCACGAAAACGATAATCAAAAAGAAGAAGGCGGTAACGGGCGAAGACGGGGCGCCGGATGAGATCCTCGAGGAAATCGTGATTCACAAACCGAGGGAGGAGAAGGCCCGGTCACGCGTGGACGAGTTGGAAACCGCAAGGATCACGGAAACGATCGTCAAACGAGCTCCAGAGGAGAAGGTTGACGTGTTCGAGGAGGAAATAATCGAGACGGTGGAGACTCCGACGCGGCGAACGACCAAGACGCGTAGAAAGTCTCTAAAGAAGGATGTGCCGGATGAGATCGTAGAGGAGGTTGTCGTCAAGCCGATCGAGGAGACGACCTTCATGGAGGAACAGCAAATCGTCGAAATAACAGAAACTCCGACGAAAACGGTGATAAAGAAGAAGACTGCGGTGGTCGGAGAAGACGGTGTACCGGAAGAGAAAATTGAGGAGATTGTTCTTCATAAGCCCAAGAAGGAAACGGCCAAGTTCCTGGTGGACGAGCTCGAGAGAGCAAAGATCACGGAAACCGAGGTGAGACACGGGCCCGAAGTAATCGAGGAAGTGATCGAAACGGTGGAGACACCTACGTCGGTGACGATCAAGAAACGAAGAACGTCTGTGAAGAAAGACGCCCCTGAGGAAATAGTCGAGGAAACCTTTGTGAAACCGATCGAGGAGAAGACATTCATGGAGGAGCAGCAAATCGTGGAAGTGACCGAGACACCGACGACGAAGATCATCAAGAAAAAGAGGGCTGTCACCCGAGAGGACGGCGTACCCGAGGAAGTAATCGAGGAGATTGTCATTCGCAAGCCAAAGACGGAAAAGGCCAAGAAGGCGATTGTCCCTAGTGAAGGTGTCCAAGTAACCCAAGTGGTCGCTGAAATGATCCCGGAAGAATTGGAAGTCGTGGAAAAACCCGAAGAACAGGAAGCCCTACCCACCGCGGACGTACCGGAGGAAGCTAAGATCACGGAAGTCAAGACGAAGAAAGCTCCGAAGAAACCGACCGAGGCGACCGTCCAGCAAGTCGAAAAAGAGGAGGAGCAGGTCGAAGAAATAAAGCCAAAGAAGACGAAGAAGGTGAAAGCGGACAAGACCGTCCGGCCCAAGGAAAGTATCGAAACGACCGAAGTAATTTCTGCAGTTACGACCGAAGAACTTGCCGAGGAAGAGAAGCCCGTCGAGGAGGAAGCCGTACCTGTCCACGAGAAGGACGAAGAGCAAGTCCAAGTGACTCAAGTTCCCGTCGCGAAGGCCCCCAAAAAGAAGAAGAAGGCGCCCGAAGAGGTGAAACCAGCGGAAGAAAAACCGGACGAACCAGCGGAGAAAGAAGTAAACGGTCACGCTCCGGAAGAGGAAATTGCTCCGGCGGAAGAAGTGACCGAGGAAGTGCCGGAAGAGATCAAGGAGAAGAAAACGGTGAAAAAGCCCAAGAAGAAGAAGCCGGAGAAGAAGAAGGACGAGATCGAGGAGTGGGTCGAGCCCGAGTACGAGAGACCGGTTCTCGAACCAATGCCCGAGAAGATACAATGGGAGCCCGCGAAGAAGAAAAAAGAGAAGGTGGCCGTACCTGCCGAGCTGCAAAAACTCGTGCCTCAAAAGATCGAGAGGAAAGAGTTCAAGCCGACCAAGCTGACTTATATGCAACCGACGGAGGAAGTACAATTTGGCACTGTAAAGCTCAAGAAAGTGAGCATACCCAAGAAGAAAGAGGCACCGACGGTGCAGCTCCCCAAGTTCCTACTGAAGAGCCGCATCACATTCGTCGGCGATTATCCACCGGAAATTCAAAAGCCCAAACTTACGATAATCGAGGAAAATCCCGTGCAGACGGGCATTCTTTCACGAAACACCGCGGAGGCGCTCAAGCTACTGAAAACCAAGTTCAAGAAGACCAAACTGTCGGAAGTCGAGCTCACGGAATTAGAGAAGTTGGACAAGGAGTTTGAGGAGTTGAAGAAGGAGCCGCTCGAGGAGATCGAGGACAAGTCGATTTATGAAAGACCGGCGAAGAAACCAGCCCCGGAGGAGGAAAAGCCGAAGCCATTGAAGATCGGCAAGGGCAAAGTTCCCAAGGAGAAGAAGGCAGAACCCGAGGACGTGAAGCTCAAAAAGATTCCTGAGAAGAAGCCCGAGGAAGTCGAGGAGCCCAAGAAGAAGCCAAAGAAGCCGGAGCCTGCGGAAGAGCCCATTGAGCAAAAGAAGACCGAGCCAAAGCCGAAACTCGAGCACGACGAGCTCAAGCCCTTGGACTTTGACAGGCCGGAGCTCGAAAAGTTCGTTCCCGCTGAGGAGGAGCCAGTCGAGAAGCCGGCGCCGGAAGTCGAGCCTAAACCTTACAAACGACCCTCGAAGAAGAAGCCGGAGCAGGAAGCGGAACAAATACCATTGATAAAAGGAGTGCCCAAGCCTCCGGAACCAGAAGAGGAACCGGAAGTGAAATTCCGAATACCAAGCTCCGAGAAGCCGGAGGAAGAACCGGAAACGATCACGCTCAAGGGCTGGAAGAAAGACAAGCCGGAAGAGGAAGGAACCGAGGAATTCCCTAAGGAGGAAGCCGTGGCGGCACCTCGCGCACCTAAAGAGCCGAGCCCCGAGGAGCTCACGATTAAGAAAGAGCCCAAGAAGAAGAAGAAGAAGGCCGTGCCCAAGAAGGACGAGGTTGAGGAATGGGTAGAGCCTGAGTACGAGCGTCCGGTTCTGGAGCCCATGCCGGAAAAAATAGAATGGGAACCCGCGAAGAAGAAGAAGGCGAAACCGGAAGAACCGCTCAAAGCAGAGCGCGCTGACGTACCCGCGAAGCCCGTCGAGGAAGAACCTGTGAAAGCCGAGTCCGTGGAGAAAGAAATCGTCAAAGAAGAGCCAGAGCAAGTTCCCGAGGTGGTGACGATCAAGAAGAAAGCTAAGAAAGAGCCCCGTGTGGAGGAGACACCGGAGGAAGTGGTAATGAAAAAACCCGCGCCCAAGAAAGAAGAAAAAACCGAGGACGTCGAGGCGGTGATCGAGAAGAAACCGGAGAAAAAGCCGGTCGAAAAAGAGGCTCAAGTTGTCATCGAGAAGCCCCGGGAGGTTGAGGAAGTCACGGAGGAAATTACTGAGGAAGTAACGATCAAGAAAGAACCGAAAAAGAAGAAGAAGAAGCCCGAGAAGAAGGACGAGATCGAGGAGTGGGTGGAGCCGGAGTACGAGCGTCCCGTTCTTGAGCCGATGCCAGAGAAGATCGAGTGGGAGCCCACAAAGAAGAAAGAAAAGCCGGAAAAGATTGTCGAGAAACCTAAGCCGGAAGAGCCCGTGAAAGAAGAACCCGTTGAAGAAGAGCCCGTAAAGGAAGAACCCGCCAAGGAAGAGCCTGACCAAGTTCCCGAAGTTGTGTCCATCAAGAAAAAGCCAAAGAAGAAGCCCGAAGAGCCGGAGACTACCGAAGAAATGGTGATACCAAAACGCGCTCCTCCGAAAGAAGAACCCAAACCCGAGGAAGTAACCGAAGCCGTTGTGGTGAAGAAGCCGACGAAGAAACCGGTCGAGGACGAGGCCGCCGCGGAGATCGTCATCGAGAAGCCAGTGGAGGTGGAGCAGGTGAAAGAAGAAGTTATCGAAGTCACGGAGGAAGTGACGGTGAAGAAAGAGCCGAAAAAGAAGAAGAAGAAGCCCGAGCCGAAGAAGAAGGACGAGATCGAGGAATGGGTAGAGCCCGAATACGAGCGACCGGTTCTCGAGCCAATGCCTGAAAAAATCCAATGGGAACCCACCAAAAAGACGAAGGAAGAGGCCGTTCCGAAACCCGCGGAGCCAGCCAAGCCTGAGGAAGCTCCCGAAGCTGTCACGATCACGAGAAAACCTACGGAGAAACCCAAGGAGGAGGAGGAAATCTCGCAAGAGATTGTCATCAAAAAGCCTGCCCCGGAGGAAAAGAAACCGGAAGACGTTGCGGAAGCAGTGATCGCGAGAAAACCCAAGAAAACTCCCGTCCTTGAGGAAGCGGCCGAGGAGATAGTCATCAAGAAACCTGTTCCTGTAGAAGAGGTAAAGGAGACTGAGGAAATCACGGAAGAGATCACTCTGAAGAGGGAACCGAAGAAGAAGGAGCCGGAAGAAGAAGCTGCCCAAGTACTGATCAAAAAGCCAGCGCTGGTGGTGAAAGAGATCGAGGAAACGACGGAAGAGGTGAAAATCGTCAAGAAACCTATGAAAAAACCAAGTATCGAAGAGGCAGCCGACGAAGTTGTCATTAAGAAGCCGGCTCCGGTCGAAGAGGTCAAAGAAACGGTGGTCGAGGAGGAGGTGACGGTGAAGAAGGAGCCTAAGAAGAAGAAGAAAAAGCCGGAGAAAAAGAAGGACGAGATCGACGAGTGGGTAGAGCCCGAATACGAACGTCCTGTCCTCGAGCCCATGCCGGAAAAGATCCAATGGGAACCTTCGAAAAAGAAGAAGGAAGAACAGCCCGCGCCATCCACAGCAGTCGAGGAGAAACCCGAGGAAGTAACGGAAGTCGTGACCCTCAAGAAAAAACCCTCCAAAGCTCCCGAAGTTGAAGACGTCGCCGAACAGATTATCTTGAAAAAACCAGTCCCGGAGGAGATGAAACCGGAGGACGTTACCGAGGCTGTAGTTACGAAAAAGCCAAAGAAGAAACCGACGGAGGAAGAGGCCGCTGATGAGATCGTAATAAAGAAACCAGTGCCCGTCGAGGAAACTACGGAGACCGAAGAAATTACGGAAGAGGTAACGATCAAGAAAACACCCACGAAGAAGCCTATTTCCGACGAGACTGCGGAAGAAGTGACAATCACAAAACCATCTCCTAAATCTGAAGAGGTCGAGGACGTCACGGAGGAAGTGACGCTGAAGAAAAAGCCAAAGAAGAAGCCCGTCGTCGAGGAGGCTGCCGATGAGGTCGTCATTAAAAAATTCGTTCCGGAAGAAAAGCCTAAGGAGGTCGAGGACGTTACGGAGGAAGTGACGCTAAAGAAAAAGCCCAAGAAGAAGCCTGTTGTCGAGGAGGCCGCTGACGAAGTAACGATCAAGAAGATCGTACCGGAAGAGAAACCTAAAGAGGTCGAGGACGTTACGGAGGAAGTGACACTGAAGAAAAAGCCAAAGAAGAAGCCCGTTGTCGAGGAGGCCGCTGACGAAGTAACGATCAAGAAGATCGTACCGGAAGAGAAACCTAAAGAAGTTGAGGACGTTACGGAGGAAGTGACACTGAAGAAAAAGCCAAAGAAGAAGCCCGTTGTCGAGGAGGCCGCTGACGAAGTAACGATCAAGAAAGTCGTACCGGAAGAGAAGCCTAAAGAGGTCGAGGACGTTACGGAGGAAGTGACGCTGAAGAAAAAGCCAAAGAAAAAGCCCGTTGTCGAGGAGGCCGCCGACGAAGTAACGATCAAGAAAATCATACCGGAAGAAAAGCCTGAAGAGGTCGAGGACGTTACGGAGGAAGTGACGCTGAAGAAGAAGCCAAAGAAGAAGCCCGTTGTCGAGGAGGCCGCCGATGAAGTAACGATCAAGAAAGTCGTACCACAAGAGAAGCCTGAAGAGGTCGAGGACGTTACGCAACAAGTCACGTTGAAGAAAAAGCCAAAGAAGAAGCCCGTCGTCGAGGAGGCCGCGGACGAAGTAACGATCAAGAAAGTGAAACCCGTCGAACCTGAGGAAGAGATTACGGAGGAAGTGACGATAAAGAAGAAACCAAAGAAGAAAGAGCCCGTCGTGGAGGAGGTCGAGGACGCCGAGGTGACGATAAAGAAGAAGCAAAAGCCCAAGGCTACAGTGACCGAAGGTGAGGAAGTGTCTACGGACATAAAGTTGACGAGGAAAACAAAGAAGCACGTGGTGGACGAAGCGGCCGAGGAGCTAGTAATACAAAGAACCGAGGAAGTCGAGGGCCCGGAGGTCGTCGTGGAGGAGGTAATCGAGGAGTTCACGATAAAGCGCAAACCGCCGATGAAGGCACCAAAGCCTATAGAGGAAATATACGAGGACGTGACTCTTCGAAAACTACGACCGAAACGTAAGTCGCGGCCCGATCTCAAGGAAGTCACCGAGACCGAGAACGTCACGTTCCGTCCGCGAAGCACCAAAACGAAAGAGGACGTCGAGCAAGAATTCAAAATCTCGTTGAACACTTACGAGGAGGAGGACATCTCGATGTCGGGCAAGGTACGTTTGAAGCCGAAAAGGCGCAAGCCCACGTACTCCGAGGAGACGGGTGAAGAAACTATAAGAATCCTGGGCGAGCCCGAGGACGACGGCGAACCGATAATCGAGGAAATTCTTGACGAGTCGGACGAGGAAGACGTCCGCGAGGAGTACAGTATCGAGGAGCTCGACGTCGACGAATTCAACATGCCCCTCAGGCGCAAAACTAAAAAACAACCGCGGCCCTATTCCGTGGAAGACATCGAGGAGGACGGTGTCAAGATGAAATTGAAGCACGATCGTAAATACTCGTACGAAGAGACGGACGAGTCTCTGGAACTGAAATTAAAATCTAAGAGACGCGAATCAACGTACGAGGAAGGTTCGAGAAATTCGTCAATTTATCGTCGCTTGCGACGTACCATCAGCCGATCAGCTTTACGTAGCGATGCTTACCGCTTCATTCGCATATACATATCAATATAAAAAAAAAGCTTTTTTAGAACGCACGTGTCGACGAATTAAAAGAATCGTGAGTACGCCAGCGCTAACAGTTCCGTAATAGCCCTCGACCCGAATCCTCGTTCATCCTTCCCGTGACTGACAAAATGGAACTCGCACAGACCTACGCGATTGAAAAGCATAACGGCATAGAAAAAAATCTAACACAAAGTATGATGGAAAACAAAGTAGAGCAGCACGTTGCTACGAGCCTAGCCCGCGAACCTGCTCATATTAATCGATGTAATTCGACTCTTTACAGAAGAAGCTAGTCTCAGCATCACTAGGGAGGGTGACATCTTCGAAGAAGGTAAGTTTCTTCTGTTCTCGATCAATTCGTTTCTTCGTTATGACGGTGCGTGCAAATAATTCATGTATAATCGTCGTTACAGACGAGGAATATACCGTGCACGATGGGGACACGATGTTCTCCATCTGTTCGTACGTCGCTGAAACCGATGAGGCCATTGATCTCGTCGAGGGCGAAAGAGTCTACGTCATCGGTGAGAAAATCTCCAAAGTCGCGTCGGCGACGGGCTTTTCCATGTTTTTCTCCGTATTCTCGTAGCCCTTTCGTTCAGAGATCTGAAATAATTCGTTAAAATCGTATTAAATATCGAATAATTGATTCGCACGCCCTTTCGGACTTGTAATAAAATAATAAAAATCAATGTTGCATATTTACAGAGCACACCAACGCCGACTGGTGGTTCGTGAGGAAACACCTGACCGCGGAGAAGGGCTGGGTCCCGGCCCAGTATCTCCTGGACGAGGTACACTACACGATCTATCTGCAGCACAAGTTACACGAGAAGATCGACAAACTGCCAGTCTTCGAGAGTGAGTGCGAGCCAAGAATAATCGCGATTCGGTTGACCGAGCGAACGGGTATTGAACCTTGGGGGTTGAATTTTAGAGCCTGGACCGAACGAGAAAGCTTCGGCGCCGCGATTCGTCGAGAAACTCCAGCCGATTCACACTCCGGACGGTTACACGGTCCAATTTGAGTGCCAAGTCGAGGGTGTACCGAGGCCCCAAATCACCTGGTTCCGACAAACCGCCATCATCAAACCATCACCCGATTTCCAGATCTATTACGACGAGGACAACGTCGCGACCCTCATCATTCGCGAGGTCTTCCCCGAGGATGCTGGCACCTTTACGTGCGTTGCTAAAAACGCGGCTGGTTTCGCCTCGAGTACTACGGAGTTGACGGTCGAAGCGCCGCTCTCGGATCATGGCTCGGACATCACGGGACCATCCAGGAAGAGTTTGTCAAGGTTAGCCAGTTTTCAACAAAACCAGGGCCGTCAAGGCGGCGTAGATCGTGCAGTTTTTTACCTATAGTACTGGAATATACCAGGTCGATCTCTTCGAGACAATATCGATCTTTGGTTCGAGAAGATCGAAAGATTCACCAACGAATGCTGAGAGTTTTTTTAGACATAGGTCCAATGAGAGTTCAACTCCGAATTTTCAATGAGCTTTACTACATCGTTGCGCTCATTAACAATAAAACTACAGCTCTATTCGCGATACTCAATTTTTTTAATGCATTAAATTGTTCAGAACAAAAAAATTCTCGCAACAACGATACGGCGGAAATGGCGTAAACTTGGAATTTGAAAATACGCTAGAGGCGTCCGCGTCTCAAAAAATTCTATATTCTCCCACACTCATCCGAGCAAAAGTTGAAAATTTTGAAACGTTCGACAGGGAGTCGTCGCTCGCCGATATCCTCGAGGGTATCCCGCCAACGTTCTCGCGCAAGCCCAAGGCCAAATGCGTGGACGAGACGAACGATGTGATACTCGAGTGTCGTTTGGTGGCGGTACCCGAGCCCGAGATCACCTGGTATTACGAGGACACGAGGATAACGACGGAGAAGAACGTCGTAGTGGCTACCGAGAGCGACATGCACATGTACTGCAGCGTCATGAAGATCAGCAAGGTTGAAAAGAGGCAAGAGGGCCGTTACAAGATCGTCGCGAAAAATCGCGAGGGTGAGGCCGCGATCGAGATACCCCTTAAGGTCAAGACGGGAAAACGCGAGCCGCCGGAAATACTGGAACCGTTGAAGCCCTACGTAGTGAGGGAAGGCGAGACGGTCGTTCTTTCGACGCAGATCGTCGGTACTCCCACGCCCAAGGTCACCTGGTACAAGGACGGTAAACCACTGAAGAGGGAACTCGCGCCCAAGACGGACGGGGACACGCACAGCCTGACGCTCATTCAGCCGCAGTTGACCGACGCTGGGGAATATTCTTGCGTCGCGAAGAACGATCTCGGAACGGCCGAGACCAAGGCCTCTCTGATCGTCGAAGGTAAATTACTTCAAAGATATTGCCAGCTACTTCGAGACGTAGATCATTTCGCATTCTCTCTTGACGTTCGAGCGAATTCGGAACTGTTCATTTGCAGTTGAGCAAACGATACTGAAGCTCGCAGCATTGAGATGCAATCAATATTTACTTATTTTTATTGCTTCATTTTCATTCATATGAAAAATCTTTGCTTGAGAATTCTTTTTAGCGCAAATTAGCAAAAAAATAATAATTTCGCTTCAAGAAGATTTAAGGGTCATTGCAGTGGTATCCTAAAAATCGATACCACTTTTGTAAAGTACAAAGTAGTGTCGAAAAGTCGTAAAATGACCGTATTTTCCGATGTGGGTGTATCAAAAATAAAATCGGGGGAGGATCTTTCCTGCAATTTCCAATATTTCCGCCGCTGTTGAAACGGAGTCCAGTAATCCCCAACGACGCTCTGCTAATCCATATTCGAGCCACAAGTGTTCGCATTTCTGCACTAACGATAAATCACCGCAAGGCTTCGCTAATGCTTATTCCAGTCGATGCTAAATCTAAACACGCGCACGGTCCCACGATGGAACCGGTGAAGGAAGAACCCCTGGCTGGTACGTGCGTCGCTTATTCCATCGCGCTTGCCTAATAAGATTAATCTTCGAAATATAGCGATGTAATTGTTCGGGACAATTTTAGAAACCCCGAGCGGAGCACCGGAGCCACCGTTGTTCACGCAGCGATTCCAGGAGCTGACGGTACCGGAAAAGGGAACATTCAAGCTCGTTGCCAAAGTCACCGGCAACCCGGTGCCCGAAGTCACCTGGTTGAGGTAAGGACGACCTTCGTGCAGGATCACACATTCAATTGAATATTTTATTTCACAAATAGAAAAAACGCCAATAATTCTGTTTCCGCGTTGACAACGGTCTCCTGTTGGCTGGTATTTCTTTTTACCATGAGTTTGAATAAAATTCGTCGGGAGAGGCGTTCACGTCATGTGGTTTGTCACAGGAACAACAAGCCACTCGACAAGTCGCCAAACATCAAGGAGACCTACGACGGTGAGAACATAATCCTGGAGATAAAGAACGCCGATTCGGAGGTCGATGCGGGCGATTACAAGTGCATAGCGAGCAATCCCGTGGGCAAAGCGTCCCACGGTGCCAAAGTGACGGTGGACGTGCCGAGGGTGACGTTCACGAAGAAACTGGTGGATAAGCTCGAGGTGAACGAGCGCAGGACGCTCGAGCTCACGTGCGAGACGTCTCACACGGTGTCGACCACGTGGTGGCACAACGAGCGTGAGATAAGCGGCATGGATCATCGCGAGGTAATACAGGAGGGTCGAACGCATCGTTTGCTCATCAAGCGGACAAAGATCAACGACCAGGGCACTTACAAGTGCACCGTGAGGAATCAAACGACCAGCTGTGACGTGACGGTCAAGCCTGCCAAGCCAGAATTCGTGCGCAAGCTCCAGGACTTTGAGGTCAAGGAGCGCGACGTCGCGATCCTCGAGGTCGAGATAACGTCGGAAACGGCCGAAGTCACGTGGCAGAAGGACGGTGAGCCGCTTTCGCCGCGCGACGACAAGCTCGAGTTTGTCAAGGATGGAAACGTGAGAAAGCTCTTCATAAGACTGGCCTCGGTCCACGACGAGGGTGAATACACGTGCGCGCTGCCAACCGAAGAGTGCACCGCTGAGGTCACCGTCGTTGGTGAGTAGCCTTTTGCAAAGGGTTCGCGAAGCGACCGAGACCCGCGATCCTTTCACCGCTCGACGCTTTCATTTCAGAACTGCCACCTGAGATAATAACAAGAATGAAGGATGTGAGAATAGCACGGGGCGACAAGGCCAAATTCGACATCGAACTGACCAAGGGCGACGCGCTCGTTCGCTGGTTCAAGGACGGCCAAGAGCTCCTGTTTTCCGAGCACGTTCGTCTCGCGATCGACGGTAAACGGCAGAAACTTAAGATCTTTGATGCCCTACCCGAGGACGAGGGCGTCTACTCGTGCCAGGTCGGCGATCAGACCTCCGAGGCGAGGCTCATAGTCGAAGAGCCGAACGTCGATCTCGTCAGGCGGCTACCAGACGTTACTCTTGTGCCCCTCGACGAGGACGCGCTCTTCACGATCGAGCTGTCGAGGCCAGACGTCACCGTCACGTGGTTCAGGTAAGAAACGAGTCGTGCGAAATGTAAACTTGCGAGGAGGCTTCCTCGTCGTTTTTCCTACAAGCGAGTTGTCCGACGGGACAGATCCAATCAAATTCGGGGCCTAAACGTGAAGGAAAATTGGAATTGTGGAAATTAATAAAATTTGTACCGTTGGACCGAATCCTGTCGAGCGATAAAATCGCAAGAATCGATTTGATAACTGTTCGAGCGAGATGGTGCTCAACGAAGCTCCTTGTTCTTTTTTTTTTCAGAAAAACCGAAGCGATCAAAGAGTCACAGAAATACACGATAATCGACGAGGGTACGGTGAAGAAGCTGATCGTGAGCGAGTGCACGGTCGACGACGCGTTAGAGTACAGCGCCGTCGTACTGAACGTTAGAACCTCGTCGAGGCTCAAAGTTGAAGGTAAGTCTCACGAAATTACCAACCAACATCCTCCCTGCATAACTCTACGAGATTCGGAGGATTCTCATTGACGAATTCTTCCCAGTGGTGGAAACGTCACCCAAGATTGCGACGGATTCGCAAAAGTTGTACAAAGCGAAGAAGGGCACGGACGTCGAGATGACCGTGAGATATACAGCGTCACCGAAGCCAACGGAGGAATGGACGGTAAACGGTCGCGTGGTAACGGAATCCAAGCGCATCGTTAAATCGATAAGCGAGGAATCGGCCACGCTTACAATAAAAAAAGTACAGGAAGAAAACGTCGGCGATTACACGTTGAAGTTGAGCAACGTACACGGTGATGCGACAACGGATATGAGATTGATCGTCGTACGGGAACCCGGCAAACCTCAAGGACCGATGATCCTCAAGGACGTGAGATCGGACCGGGTGACCCTCGAGTGGAAAGCACCCCTCGACTGCGGTGGCTGCGATCTCATTTCTTATATCATCGAAAAGACCACAAAGATCAGAAAAACTTGGACAAAAGTAAACGAGGTCGAGCAGAACGTTACGCGCTATTGCGTCGATAGCTTGCAGGAGGACGAGGAATATATTTTCAGGGTAATAGCGACCAACGAGGTTGGCTCGTCCGAACCGTTGGAATCCGATCCAGTTACGGCAAAAACTACTTTCGGTGAGTACCGAGCGTTCGAAAATACTTTCGATTGAAGCATACTGATTTTTTTTTTAAACTCAAGTACTTCGAGTTATTGTTCAATCTCCAAGTTTTCAAGTTTCGCAAAATTTCTTTGCCGAGAGCAAAATAAAAATCTACGCTTCTCATGGAAAAAAAATCGAAATTTTAGCCGCAATTAATATTTCATTGGACTTGATCGATTTTGAGTAATTTTACTTTTCAAAAACATTGCTGTGGCAGTAACGAAACATTCAAGTGGAATTTTTGTTGAACGCTTAAAAAAATCAATGTCCTTCAATCAAACGCTCGACGCTCCTTAATTTATCCAATATCGAAAACGAAGTCATACCCGGTGACCCGAAAGGTTGCGAAAGTAGCTAGCATCATCTTTCGACAGCAACGCCGCCGGAAATATTACCAACAAAAGCCATACAAAATAATTTACTCACCAAGTATGCGTTTTTTACCCATCGGTGGTAGTGTTTCCGGATGAAAACATTTTTTTCCCGAAATTTTCAACGGGATGGCGTAAGAATGGCGACTCGTGTGCAGTTCCGGCGTCATTTACCTGCAAATGTCGCCGCATAATATTAATAAAGGATAGATTGTTAGTAACCGAAATTTTGTACAATTTACACGGCCAGGTTTTACAAAACAATTCGACATTTGCAACATGTTTAAAGTTAAGGCTGTTTGAGCATTTCTCGCTAATGAGATGCCGAATTTTTACGGACAAAAATATCAATTAGTTTGCGCCGCAATAATTCTAGCCGCTTCAATAAAAGACTGCGAAATTTTCCATCTCAACAGACAAGCCAGGACCGCCTCGCGGGCCTCTGGACATATCGGGCATGACGAAGACGTCGTTTACGATCAAGTGGCAAGCGCCGGAGAGCGACGGCGGTACGCCAATAACCGAGTACACCGTCGAGATCAAGGAAACGAAGAAGAAGACTTGGACCAAGGTGAGGATCTCGACGTTTTCTTTTTTTTGCACTTACGCCTCCGAAGAAAACGAAGCGTCCAAAAAAAGAAGATCGTTTTTAACTTGACAATGTTGGGTAGATCGGTACAACCAAGGGTGACACGACGAACATAATCGTGTCGGATCTGAAGACCGACGCGTCGTACAACTTCAGGATAACGGCGACGAACGTCGCGGGCACTGGTCCTCCGTATCTCTCGGAGGAGCCAGTTATCGCTGGCAAGCATATAAGTGAGTACTCACGCGGCTTGAGATTAAACGACGGGAAATACCTCGTGTTCGAAGTATATTCTTTTTTTTCTTGCGACGAAACATAACGCTTCCTGCTTCTTGCATAGAAATAATAAAGCTGACGGAAAACTCGATACATGCTCTTCTCGGCATATTCCCCGCTACAAAGGTGACTGTCGATGTACAATTTTTGCCGTCATTCCTGAAAAAAAACAAAACAAAACAAAACAAAAAACAACCGTCTTTCGCTCGATCATCCCTAACAATGCATCGTGTGCTTCACGCTCCGTAACTTTCACGTTGAAATGTTGACGTCCGCTGTGGGTTATCCCATGATAAGAGGAAAAGAATAACGTGTATATTTCGCCATGCTCAGCCCCGCCGTCCTGCCCCCTCAACCTCCAAGTAACGACCGTGACAAGCAGAAGCGTCACGTTGGCCTGGTCTCCACCGGAGAGCACCGGAGGCACAGAACTCACAGGTAGGCAAGAAATCCGATCTAAAAAAAAAAAAAGGAAATCGGTACTTTGAATCGAGATTAGAATCATGGGGATGGAATTTTTCGCCCGGGGCACGGGGCCCTTTCCCAATAATCCTCATTGATGAATGACAAATCGCAGGCTACGTTGTCGAGAAAAAATCATCGACGGGCAAGGACACCACGTGGAACAAGGTCGTGACACTCGACGCAACTACGCTTCAGTATTGCATCGAGAATCTCAGAGAGAGCGAGTTCCTCTTCAGGGTGTTCGCTGAAAACAGCATGGGCCTGAGCACACCGGCCGTTTCCGAGACGGTCATCCTCAAGACTCACGCCAGTGAGTCTTTTACAATTATATTCCCATTAGACATCCCCGATAGGGCATTCAATTATTTTTTTAATCCAAATTGTTAAAAATTGGTCAGGGGACGAACCCGCAATTTAAAAAATAGCTTTTTCTCGAGACAAAGTCTTCAAAGGTATTTCAATTTGAACGTTTTAAAGTTAATAATAAATACACCGTTTCTTTAATTTTTCAAACAGTCTGAAAAAATTTTGACAAAATATCCCGCAACGAAATGTTTGAACGAACGTAAAAAAAAAACACGGCATTCCAAATCGCGCTAACGTGGTCCATTTATACTTGCGCAGCGGTACCGTCGCCACCTACCGCACCGCTGGAGATCCGCCAGATTGCCGGTCACACAGTAGTTATAGAATGGGGCAGACCCGAGTACGACGGTGGCGCGGCCCTCGAGTTTTACAAGATCGCCATCAGGGATGTAAAGAAGACAATGTGGATGGAAGTCGGTCGCGTCAACGCGGACGTACAGAAGCTCATCGTGCGCGATCTTCAGGAGGACCACGAGTATCTCGTGAGGATCTACGCGAAGAACGAGGTCGGTTTTAGCGAGCCACTCGAGTTCGAGGAGCCGTTCAAGATCGTACCAGCCTCGGGTGAGGAACAATTGTCCAAATTTTTCACACAGATCCAACGCAGATTTAACGAAATTTTATTGAATTTTCGATTGGAACGTCCTTGCAGAATTGAGCGTGATCGAGCCAGTTGCGGAGGCAACGGATCGCGGCGAAACGGCCTCGGTGAGCTTCAGCACGGAAAACACAAGTTCCTGGCTACGAGAGCACAATATGGACGCCGACATAAGTTCGTACGCGCGTGCAAGGCTTCTGAGGAAGGACGAATATTTCTTCCGTATATGGCACTACGCCAAGAAGCTCTTCAAA
This sequence comes from Ophion ventricosus, assembly GCA_963932345.1. NCBI lineage: Eukaryota > Metazoa > Arthropoda > Insecta > Hymenoptera > Ichneumonidae > Ophion > Ophion ventricosus. The sequence continues at coordinate 16,978,553 of OZ010723.1, read as the reverse complement.
GAGTAAGAGAGATAACGAGGAGATAAAAAAAAACAAGCGAGAACCAAACGAAGAAAAAGAAAAGAGAAGCATTTCCAAAATTCCACTTTCAAGTCGAATGATGTATTATATATGTTATATGTTTACTTCCTCAATTCCCGCCTCAACATCCGTTGTCGTTCGAGGGATAAACGGCGGCGCGCACGTAAAAACGAAATTGTGATCCAAAACGAAAAACACAAGTGTCGGAAACTCACAGAATCATCGACGTCTTCTGTGCGTGGAGAGGTGCCCTGCGAATTGAGGCAATCTCCGCAATTTTCTCGAATTGCCAAATTCTCCTGCAGCATCCTAAAGAACGATTGTAGAATCTAGTCAGTCTGAGGGAAAAAAAAGAGAAAAACGTCACCATATACGTCGATCAACGCATACTCTTAGAGGGCGCGAGAAAAATCCCGAGGTACGAGCGAATTTTTCGAAGCCCTTTCGAGAGTGCACCTCGTGCAAGAAATAAAAAAGGCGAGGCGACCTATACACATATACGTATCCGTTAGATTAACAAGATTGTCTTTGCATCCCGAGATACTGCATATTTTTGTCCTCCGAAGCCCCCTCCCCCGCACCCCAGTTTCAGAGTCTGATTAAAAAACGAATAATAGCGCGATTGAGCTCGCGTGCTCGTTCAACGCGAGCAATAAAATGTTGAAGGATGTGATAATTCGCGACGCAACCGACGTCGATGAGTCGAACTTATCGAAAACGTTCTCATTTATATATATTTATATATAATAATGTAATAATGTATTATGAAAATTTATCTACTATCGCAATGCCATATACGATCGTTGATTGACCTCGGTTTGGCGAGGATCATAAATTATTGATTTCAATCGCTCGTTATTATTAGCGCATAATAATTCGTAAGCGGCTAAGTTTCAAACGTGTCGCAATTTTGCTCAACGCGAAAGCTATTTTCCCCGTATTTTTCAACGAATCCACGCGATACTCGCTCGTAAGAAGAATAAGGAGCCGGAGACATTCGAACGGCGCAATGCCACGCGATGTTGGTTACATCCCCCGACACCGCAAAATACCGAGACGTAAAAAAATATAGGTGCAGAAACAAGATCAAATTGCAATTGACCAATGTCGCGTCGCATACTCCGCGAATCTTCGCTCAAAAACGTGTATTCTTATCTTAGAGCGATCAAATAAATATGTAAGTTATGCGAGCACTTATTTGTGTCCAATTATTTACTCCGTGGCCCTTCCTGGTTCTCCGTTCATCACTGAATTCAATTTCACGTTTACCTAGAAGAAAAGTTACATTTCCTTCTGTTTTTAGTTACGAAAGAAAGTATTCCAAGTGATAGATGCGCAAAAAAAACGGTAATATAAATATTGATTGAAAACCAAATTGATCCAGAGCGATTATCGATTTGAAATCTCGCAAAAACTATGCTCTTTTTTGAAACAAGGAATGTAGCTTATTTTTTTGACCCACGAAATTCAATTTAAAGTCCTGGAAATTAAAAGTTGAATGTTTTGTTGTTTTCAATCAGAAAAGAAAATTTTTTAAGTACGAGTTGCGTAAAAAAGCTGCCATACAAATTTCGATTGACAAAAATATTGATCCAGGGCGATTTTCGGAATAAAATCTCTCGAAAACTATGCTCTTTTTTAAATAAAAAATATAGCCTATTTTTTAAGCCAATTAGATCAATTTCAAGACCAGCCAGTTAAAAGTTTCATTTCCCTTTGTTTTTAATTTTAAAAAAGTATGCAAAATATAAGACGGGGAAAAAATGCAGTACTATGAAATGCGATTGAAAAACAAATTGATCCACAGCAATTTTCTAAATGAAATCTTTCAAAAACTATCATCTTATTTTCCGAAAAAATGTAGACTCTTTTTCTCAACCAGATATACCACAAGATATAAGCAAGTAAATTATATCTACCTAAATATAAGCAGATATATAATCAAAGTCGCTCTTGCGTGCTCGCATTTGTTTACAAAGTCCAGGGGCTCGCAGATAAGCTACCTCCGCCGTGGGATGCTTCCGCGTCAGTCACAGCTCCGCAGCAATATCATCAGCCGAGTTCGTTGATTATGTATAACGTAGGCTCGTGAACTCGTGGGTAGAAAGGGCAGGCTTAGGAACTGCCAGCGGCATTCGTCGACGCGGTCTCGGCTTCCCCCACTCCGGTGCGGCAGATCGATCGATAGGAGCCAGGCGGCGAGGATTCTTCGCTCGATAGACAACAGCGCTTTTCGAGACTCTGGCTGGTATCATTGTTCGCGAGCAACTCACCGCTCCGTAGTAAACAATACCTCACGCTCGAACAATCCTGAAAGTTTACAGCGTCAAAATAAGCGGAAGACAATGATGTTGCTTTTATTCACGTAAAAACTTCAATTCCCGAAAAACAGCGGTACAAAATTCACTTCTTCAATGTGATTTTATTTGGAAATAATTACGAATTCTTTTTAATCGAATTTTCAATGCTGTCAAAAATAATAATTATTGATTTTTTAAATTTATATTTGGATTCTTTTATTTATAAATGTATATCTTTATTCTTTAATTTATGAATTCAATTAAAGGCAATTATATACAATACAATATTTTATTTAAAGAAAATTTGTGTATATTGTAAAATAGGAAGAATTATATTTTTATAATATATCGAGAATTACAGTATGATGTATGGAGAATTAACGAGTGGAGAAATTTTTTTTTATGAGAAAACTGCCAGAAATTTGGACAAAAGGTCACTATTACAATTCAAAACTGGTCTGTTTCTCTTTTTTCATGCTTCGTATTTTTTTTTCACTTCTTTGATGCTGTCTTCAAATAATAAAGATAGCCCTATTGAAAAAAACGAACTCTCATGAATTATTATAACACGTCTAAGATGTCCTAATCCGATTTCCCTCGAGCCAAATAAATTAAACATAAAAATTCAACCTTAAAAAAAGAATAGCATAGTAAAAGCAGGAATATATTTAAATAATTCGTGTATACCTTTGGGCAACGCATACATTTCCTGTTCTCGTTACCTCATACAAATTTCCAGTTTCCTTCGCTTCTCTGAATTTTCTTCCCATCCAGTTGCATTCCAGTCTGTCCTGATTTTGCAAGCGCACGTTCCAGTCTTCCATCGCAGCCTCCAGTTTTTATTTCCCAGACTTGTTTCCTCGCTGATTTCTTTGTCATCCTATTTGAGATAAATAAGCAGAGAGCGTTAGAAAAAAAGTAGCCCAAAGAGGTCACTCGGCAACAATATATTCAATAAACCCCTTCAGCATCCGGACAAAACAATTGAGGGAAAAATTCTTGCATACTCAACGACAATGACGACAAAGAACAAATTGGGTCTACTATCACTATTTGCGTCTGATGAATTTATTTTTTATAGCTTGCGAACGGCATTAAAAATTAAAATATTGAACATTGAATCGACACAATAGCATCCGTACAATTTTACACAATTAGCCAATTTTTTTTTTTGCTAAATGACCATTGACGCTATTGTTAACGTTATAAAAATTATTTTTCAATTAACACGACTTTTATAGGAATGTTAGTTGAAAATAACGATCAGAAGATGACAAACAAAAACTGCACAAGTTGAAAATTGAACTGATAATATTGCAAGGGTGCGCTTTACAAATTATTACACATTTTTTCATTGCCATAATAATAATTATTACGACCATAATTATTTTCGTTAGCACCACTATTATTATTATCATTATTATTATTGTCCCCATTATGATTTTAATAATCAATATTAATATTATTATTATTTCATTAATTAACAAGCTTTTTAGGTAGATTTATCGGAAATAATTATATTACGAATAATTGACAGGTTATAAAAAAGCTGTTTATTGTCGAGTTTTAATACGTATAATTGTCGACAGAATTAATTTACACAAAGTAAACCTCAAATAGGCGAATGAAGAAAAAAAAACTGATTGAATTTGGCAGGAAAAAGATTGACGAAAATCCTAGGTGGAAGGCGGCTTGCGAACGGGTTTGAGAACTTCCTATGGCTCGCGCGGCGAATATCAATCGAACATATCGATCAACGTGGCTGACGATCAGCGCGAGTCAACAGCCAACACTTTTCTCACGAAAACTTTATTGTTTTTACTTCCCGGTTGCGAGGGAAGAATGGTTTTTGCGGCGAGGAGAAAAGATTTACAATCGAAGAGTTTTGTCGCGAATAGAAGCACGGAGACAAAGAACGAAGTACGGAAGGTTACGCTGTGTGTTTACGCTGGGGAAAAAAAACGCGGACTGGTAAACAAAAGAAGATCGACGATAAGTACCTGCTGTACGTTTTTTTTTACGAGCAATCCCGTGTTTTTTTTTCCGTGGCCCTCGCTGGTGTGCAATCTTTCAATAACTTCCGTGAAAACTGGCGCGGCGAAGTATCGCGACGTGTCCGTCCTCTAACAAAGTCCCCGTGGAGAAGAACGGGCGCAGTGGCGCGCCCGCGGACCCGAGAAGACTACTACGCGCGTCTTGCCACGCTTACTGCCACTTGGAAAAAACACAGATTCGCGAGTTAGCGAGTGTTCCGATCGAAAAAATGAACAGGAAAAATCGTTTTGCAACGCGAGGAAGAGCGTCCCGGTACGGGAAAAATACGATGCGTTGATCGGTTGATCGATAGACTCGATAAAACAGTCGCTCGAAGATCGCGAACGAAAATCGATCGATGACGTAGCACGAAGAGGATCAACGTTGCCACGACGTTTTCCTACGCCGCTCGTAAAAAAAAGTCCTCTTCGTACTTCGGGAGACTCTTCGTCACGGATGTCTTTGGCGATTGATATTCCTCGCGAATTCATCGAATACGATCCTTTTTTCATCGTTGCCTCGTGACGAAAATTTTCCGGTCCATAGTCATTCACTTAACTCGCAATAGGAAAAAATATTCTTTCGAGGATAACAAAAATGTATGCGAAAAATCATACTTCGAGTAATCGTGCTCTGTGGCGAGGACCATGATTTTATATATATTTTTTTTTGTGCAAAAATAGTGCTTGCGAAAGTTCGCGTAGTAGAGCTCGGCGGAAACGGTCGCGCGTAATCGTAAAAAGTTGGCTGCGCCTACGCACGACCGTTACATTTTTTACTACGCGCAGGACGTCGACGTTTTGAAAAATCGAATAAAACGCATTCAGCGAGTAAATTGTCGCGAAATTTCGTTCGAATAAGCGTCGAGGTTAATTTGATCGAATTCTGGGCAAAAAAAGAATGAAAAGATACATTTTTGTGGGGAAAATCGTTGCTAACGCGACGAGGCCACGGTCAAGCGAGCGACTACGCGAGTGCTAAAAAAGTATGAATTCATTGCGAAAACGTCGAATAGTTTGTGAAATCGTTTTTTTTTTTTTATTAATCAATGTGATTTTGATGCGTGTAACGACGACACGTAGCCGTTTGCGGTGTGTCAAATTTTTTATTCGTCGCTGAACGATTCGCGTAGTAGGGTCGGTTAACACCCCCACCCTCTATGGGGGGTCGCGTCTAATCCGCGGATCGGCAGTTGAACTTCTTCTCACGGCGATGCTGCTCCTTCACTCACCCACGCATCGCCGAAGATTCGCTGAGAACGGTAAATTTTTTCACGCTTTTTTTTCCTTCTTTTTGTCAGTTTTGAGACTCTAGAGATTCGTTGCTTGAGCTTGTTTTTCAAATAAACGAAGTTTGACCGATCGAACGTTGATTTTCCCAATGGCGGCACGCGTTGGTTTTTTTCGCATGAGAAAAAAAAAAGAACGACGTCTTTTCTTAATGTAAATCCACAGGTGTTGAGACTAATCACACTTTTTGCCGAAAATGCGACTTTAATAGTGCAAAAACGATAAATCGAGAAAAAAAGAAAAGAAAAATTCGAAAGTTCGTGGAACATTTTTCTCTGAGCATAATTCGTCTCGGGATCGTCGCCTAGTAATTTTTTTTCCGTATATCTCGATTTAAGTGCCTTGAGTGTTGTGAAATTGTTGAAACGTGCGAAAGGGCTGCGAAAAATGGCCGATAAACGAATAAAAGAAGAGGACGAAAAAAAAACCGTCGCTTCTTTTCTTCGGCGGCCATTTTGTGAAAAAATAACGGTCGCGATCACGTGAGCATCGCGGGTTCGTTGTCGTCCCGCAAATTGACGATCTGTGCCATGTCCCGGAATACGTAATCTTTTTATCTTTTTTTTTTTTTCATTGGTTTGCAATTTTTTCTTCGTCGATTCTCACGATAATAATGTTTCTTTCCATTTTTTTTGCGGTTCGCGGGACTGACGCGCGAGTGAATGAAGCTTCGTGATTCAAAGTGATAGAAGGTAAGTCTCGATTTTTTATATCGTAATTAGATACCTAATGTCAAAAAACCAAATGCGCGATATAATCGATTTGTCATCTTATTAGATTTCATTACATTAGACGTGTTGATAACAATAGTAACTAGAAAATTCATTTGCAATTAAGCAATGATAAATAATTGGAAAAATTAATTGAGACTCTAATAATAATAATAATGGATAACATTCACACTGAAACAAAATGAGGTATCAATTAATAATGAAAACAACAGGTAATGAGTATAAGAACAAACAAACGAAGTTGCTAATAATGATAAACAATTGAGTGAATAATAATTTCCAAAATATCAAGGCGGACGCAATATAAGAGGAAAATAAATCAATTATAAAAAATAATGAATAGAAGATTGTCATGTAAATCAACACATTAATGCGAAATGGTCAGATGTTGGAACGTTTTGAAATAAATTCATTCATGCTAATGGGAATTTATCTTGAGTTGTTTGTTTCGCAAAAATGTATTCTCAAGTGTACGCCAAATTGTGTACATTAACAGTAGAAACATTAGAAAATCATTGATTCAATTGTTTTACTTATATTTCTGTCCATTTGTGTACATTCATCAATAGTTGTTTTATTTATGTGTAGTGTATTCGTGAAGTGCAAATTGGATACCTATATTGGATAGCTGCATTGGATACCTTTATGGATACCTACTCTTTATTGGATACCTGGAATGGATATTCGCAATGGATATGCTTGACTCCACCGAAGCTCACACAGGTCCGAGGACCTACATCGTTTTCAACGTAGTCAACCAAGTAGTGAGTCGCATGGTCAAAATTTCAATATCTCTTGCATACACTGCCCGCCCATTGCGGAATTCGAATATCGCTATTATTATTTTTTTCCCAATGCGCATCCACTACGCCCACCCAACTTTTTTGCCCTTTTGCCACTACGTCGTTTCAGATAGGATCAAACGGAAGAAATCGAAAGCAGGGAAAACGCTTGAAGACAGAAGTTCTCCGTTGAAAATCTAGGCGCGGAAGTCGCGTTAGCTTTTCCGACTTTTTCACGGCCTCACCGTGTTTCAAAGCTAAAGTAATTTCGCGTAATTATCAGAGGAATAATGAGAGACAACATATCGATCTTTTTTTTTTTCGAAGCGAAATTCAACCAAGCCGGGAAATTTGAAACGAAAATAATCGGGAAGCCTTTGAAATACGGGAAATATTTATTTATTTATTTTCCGTACAGTGAGCAGAAATTTTTGCAAAATGACGATTCATTAGGAACAAAAATATAATTTTTTATTTTCTAAGATGTAATAATGATAATGATCATAAGAGTAATGGTTATAATAACAATAATATTAAAGAATATCATTATTTTTATAAGATGAAATAATGTATGATGGCGCGTATGAAATATATCGCTGCACGTGGAAATTATAATAATTTTCGAGTTATTTCTTTCTCTCTTTATACTATCTTCAATGATTACAAATAAAATTGAACAGAATTTAAAAAGTCTTTAGATCGGTCGTAGACAATATTTAAGGGCACGACATTTTATCGTGAAAATCCTATATTGATGTATACATACATATTTTTGAATTGTTATACAATGATAAAAACTTTTTCATCTCAAGAAAAACAAAATTGCGGAATACTACTTTATATAAATTCGTATTAATTCTTATTGTTATTATTGCCACTATGCTGATGGTTGCATATATTGTTATTTATCATTGCGGGAAGAAAAAGAAATGATACGGAAGCAGATGCATTGTGCAAATTTAAAAAAAAAGTTTTTGCAAATAGAAAAAGACGGAGCTATATTTTGAAAGGGTGATTCAAAAATGGAAGAAAAATAAACATATACTTTGAAAAATAGAAGGATAAAGGATTTATTTATTTTCAAAAGTAGGCTCGACAAATGAGGAAAAACAAAAGAGATAGATTGAAAGAGTAGTTTTGAAAAATATAAAAACTAATGAGACTCAATCGAAAGGGTCGTATCGAAGAGTAGAAGATTAAACTAGATTTTACTGAACGTTGGCGACCAGTCGACAACTAGCGAATTATCTCTTCAGTCCTCTTAAATTTTCGTCCCGTCACGAAGCCAGTTGGCCAAACCGCGAGATTATCCCCCCTCCCCTCCCAACGTGGATGCGCAACCATATTTTTTTTCTCCGTTATTCTTTTCTGCCTTTTCATTTTTTGCATCCTTCTCAGTTGTCCGTTGTTTTCGTCGTTGAGACGAGCGGGAACGGCACGCGCCCTGGGCGCAAAGCGTCTCCGTCGCGACTCCCCCCTCGCCTAATCTCAGATATTTTCGCGAGAAATTCACCGCCTGCGGCTGGCCGAAGCTCAAGGGCGGCCCTTACGCGAGAAAAAGGGTAGATAAAAATACGCCCGGCCACTGCCCCTCCTAAATTCTCCCTCCACGTAGACGAGAACAGTCGTGAGTTTTGCGAAAAGACTCCGAACAGACGTGGATTCGTTGGAAATGTAGCAGCGACAGAACGTTTCGAAATAGACGGATTCGGTTGGACTGTTAAAATATTATCAAAACGAAGCTTTTAATTGCTACAGCAAACAAAATATTCTGATCACACATTCTGATAGAAAAAAAAATATTTCAACGAACTTAATCTTTGAAATATTGTCCATCGTTTTCTATGGCCTTGCGCCATCTCTCAACTAACATACGAATGCCGTCGCGAAAGAAACTTGCAGGCTTCGAGGCGATAAAGTCATCGACGAATTTACGCACATCGTCCAGCTTTTTGAACTGTTTATCCACTAAGGCGTGCTACATTGGCCGGAACAAATGGTAGTCGGATAGGGCCAAGTCTGGTGAATATGCCGCGTGCGGGAGAACTTCCCATCCCAAGTTCAAGAGGGTCTTCTGAGTCGCGCGAGCAACGTGAGGTCGAGCATTGTCATGCAGCAGTATGACTAGCCTGCTTTCTTGCCCAATAAATAGCCTTTTCTGATCAAGTTCTTCGCTCAGTTTGTTCAATTGTCGGCTGTAGCGTTCCGCAGTCACCTTCTGACCAGTTTCCAGGAGTTCGTAATAAAGCACACCCTTCATATACTGTCCAGGGCGCGGTTGGTCACTAAGATCGAAATCACCACTTGTACAATTTATATTATTTACCTATTTCGTCAATTCGGTGGTTGGTGTGCCGTATATGTACAAAGATTCCTATTGAAATCGGCTTACCTTCAGAATTGTTGATACGAAAATATGTTTCAGGCAAAAGGAGAATAGATTCAGGGGTAAGCTTGAGCCGCAAGTTCTCGCTACATGACCACATGGACGTCAATCGTCTTCTTTTTAAATGCAATAAGAATCAAAAAGATAATTTTATTTGAAGAAACAAATGTTACCTTTATATTCGTACACGGACACGAAAATATATGTGCATGATGTAAAGACGCGTTTACACGCATATTTCGAAATGTTGACCACACAACAGATGGTCAGACACGGTCCCTTCACCCTCCGAGGTAGTCACGACTCCCCTAGGCTATCGCGGCCTTTCGCTACATGGGTTTATTGCCCGTTGTGTGTACCCGAGCCCTTTCCTTCTCAGTTATACACATATACATGTTTACGTGCCGCCCAAACAAACAACTTCCTCAAGATTTTTTCACGTGCGAGAAGAAATCACCGTGACAGATTTTGCTAGGAGATTTTCCATGCTCTATTCAATTTCGGGTTATTTTCTTCTTTAATTTAATACATTTTATTGCTTTAGATTTTACTCATATCGTAACATTATTTAGTATCGATCTCGTCTCACTTCATTCGTTATTGCATTATTTTATTTTACTTAGCGTCATAACTTTTAATATTTTATCATCTTTACCGTTACTATAATGGTTTACTTATTTTTATCAATGAACATTGTTCATTTCCATATTGAAGTGAAGTGTCGTCCATGTGCAGTAGATAAAAATCCAATTCCTCTTATCAACTCTTTTTACGACTCGCATCGCCAAGTATTTCGTTTTTGTGCCAAGTGTGGCTGACAATTACAGAAGGAACATCTGTGAATCGAATACGGATTATTCTACGTACGGTATGTGTGATATCATTTTTGTTATTATTTTATACCAGCCTTTGTGCATGAACTCTGCGTTCTATATTTATCTGCTTTTTATTTCCAGATTCTTCTCGCGAACATACTCCGTATTTACGTATATATTATAAGACGTTTAAATCAATTTCTCAAATTCCGCCTACATTTGCTTTCACTGTACCACTTCCGATAATAATGCCAATACCATCGCGTATATTTTTATTCGTGATGTTAATATCATTATCATTGATGCAACAATAGTGATGGTAATAATAATAATAATAATATAGGTTGAGCCTAACCCACCGGGGTAGGTGAAGTTTTCCCAGTGCAAGCTGAGGAAGTGCGTTGCACGGAGCAATAAATCGATTATTATTATTATTATTATTATTGTCATCAGGATCACTCCGTAAAAGAAACGAAAATATCGTACACGAAAATTTGCAAAGTTCACTCGTATTTTCCAACGCTAGTGCCTGTAGACGAATGCACGATCATACATATATATCTATATATAAAATTGGGATAGAAGCTCGGATCGTCCGTGTCAAGGGATGACCCGGGCAAGTGTCGAACGCAGAGTTTGAGCGACACTCTCGCGTCCCGTCCTCTGCACACTGTTGTTGTAAAATGCAAATGACGACGCTCGGTTACAGGCGTAACTCGGTATACAGCTTGGCGACGAAGCAATCGCATCCAGTCTCACGAATTGTTCGCCAAACTAATTTCCACGCGTCGAATCCTGTCGAGTGAGAGAGAGAGAGAGAGAGAGTGATAGAGAGAGAAGGCCGCGCGCACACACGAATGTTCTTCGTAGCTGTAACGCAGCGGGAGCTTTTCCCCAATCTAGGCACCGATCACGTTGTAACTCTGCGCGGTCACCCGAGTCGTTGCAACGACTCGTCGTCTCCGCACAGGCTGTTTGGATCCAGCGGCGGGCAGGTTTTCACAAAATTCCCGTATACCGGAAATGAGATTAGTTGGAAGGTTCGTTATGCATTGGAGATTCGAGGATTTCCTCTGCGGTTTACTCGCTACGAGTTTTCGCCTCGTTGCGGTCTTGTCCCCGCTCATCGTTTCTCGTATAATACTCTCCCTCTTTCTCTCACGGTCGCGTCCCGCACAGCGCGAATAACTCGTTGCGCACCTCAATAATCCCTGGGACACACTCTATTATGCGGATTTCATAGCAACGAGCTTTTCACTTTACGATGTTTTTTTTTATCGTAAAAATTTTAAAAAATGTTGACGCGACTATTAAAAATATAAAATCATTTTTATTTTTCCCAAATACATTATATCTACTCAAGCGATTTTGATGAAATTTATAACACATTTTCTTTAGATTATCTAGGATGTAGCGTAGAATTTTTTCAATGGCTGCCGCGTTCATTATTTTTATTAATTTCTAAAACTCAACATTTTGGTAAAAATGAGTTTTTTCTCAGTCATTTCTATAAAAAAGAAGTTTTAATTTTTTCCTTATGCTACACTTTAGCTATCACCTTTCGTTACAAGAATTGTTTTTTTTTTCGAAAATTTCCGGTTATGCCTGACGGAAAAAAAAATTCTACCATCGGCAAAGATTTTCAAAAGAGGGTTCACTAGACGACTTCTACTCTACTCCACAATGAAAAAAAAAAATTCTTTCGTTTTTTGTTTTGAATTGGTCATACTACTATAATGCATTTTGGGTTAATATTATTACTTATTGGACAAAATAAAATCGATCAAGTTGGAAACTTGTAAATTGCTTCCTCGTACAATCACTTCATTCGCGAAGCTGACCATACGAGTTTTGTGGGATTTACATCTGATTTTTTTTTCCTATTCCCTTCATCGTTTCCCTCGTCTGTTCCGCCTCTTTCGGTCCAGCTCTTCTTCCGTTCAATTCGAGCGCGTAGCATCGCTCGCGAACGATAAATTGGAAAACTTTTTAACGCATCTGACCCGAAGGCCCTCCAGTAGGAATTTACCAATCCGCGAGAAAATAATCAGAGCTGAGAGCTGTCATTATCCGTGAGTGTACGCGTGCGATGCGAGATAGTGGATTTTTATTTTTTCGAGTCTGTGTGTTTGGAGGATTGCGCAGCCACCAGGTATCCGCGTACTTTCATCACGCTCGTCCGTCAGTTCGTTTAATTTAGCAGAGCGTCACGAAAACCTCGAATTTCAGCTTTCTTCTCGCGGTCACCTTATTCAAAGTCGTAAAATTTGCAGCCGCTAATTTATTTTCGTTCTGTAAATTCTTGACGATAGTTGAATTTACTAGAAGTCTCGTGGTCGAGACACTAGCATAGAAGGATAAGCTGAACAAAATCTTAAAAGTTACCAGGTCTATCTTGGCTGTAATGAGGAGAGACGGAGAGAGAGAGAGAGAAAATAAGCTCCCGGTTCGTGCTCGTTCGACGAATGTCCATTAGTCTCGTCGTCCTTCGCGTTCTCCCTTTTGACGCTGCGCGCGGCGCCCGATCGGGGGCGGCATTCCCTGAGTTTCGCGAGTCCGCGACTCGTCACCGTTTGTTCTTACACTCCGCGTTTCCCTCGTTACACGCGAGTCTCTTATTCGGACTGCCGCGCGCACGAGATCTCAAAGAACACACTCTTTGTTTCCTTTTCTCTCTCTCTCTCTCTCTCTCTCTCACTCTGTCCGTTTTCGTTATCCCTCGTACGTTCGTGTTGCCTCGACTGAATTAATGACGATTTCGCGGTTCTCTGCTAATTGGGATTGATCACGAATCATTGATTGTCCGGCGCGCGGACGTGCTCAAGTGACTTTTTCTTGTTTTTTTTTTCTCTCATTCGTCCTCTTTTGTCTGTTGTCTTCTTTTTTCTCGGTCTCTTTTCTTTCATTTTCTCACATTTTCGCTTACGTGTTCTATTTTTTCTAACTTTCTCTCTGTTTTTCGTCTGTTTAGGGCTTCTTTTTCTTTTTTAAAATATTTTTCTGTCCTTCATCCTGTCTTTTTCTTCTTTATTTTATTCCTATCCCCTTTACCCCTTCAGCGTTTTGCTCCTCGATAACCTTTTTTGTCTCTGCTATTTATCTTATTCCATATTATTTGCCGATTTCCGTTCGGTTTAATTTTTTTTCCATTTTTCTTCGTCTTCTCTTTCTTCTGTTTCTCGCTCCCCTTTATTCCGTCCTTCTTTCATTTCTTCGACGATCATACGATTTTTAATTTGTTTGTCACGAGCGCGTTGTACACGTACGCGTGCGAACGTCGCGCGTGAACCTCCAGGAAATAATCGTGGCGCAAGCTCGGAGGGCGAGAAGCTCCGTTTAAAGCCGGCCTCCTCCTCCTCGCTGCATGTTTCTACGAGTTCGTGATAACGCGCGTATATATGCGCGCGCTCGATACGCATCTAAAAGCATGAGACATGGTGCACCGCTCGAGAATTATGCCCGGACCGCGTATTTATTGCCGACTCTCTCTCTCTCTCTCTATCTCCCTCGCTCCGAGAAGAACTTTGCTCCGATACGAAGCCCGCGAAGAGATAACTTTTCCGCGCATTCGTATACTTGCACTGAATAACACGCACGAATCATAGTCGAGAAGTTGCGAAACATTGAAAACGATATATCTATATATTATTCGGGAAGCGGGCATTTTGAACCCGTTGCCCCTGCGCAATGCCGGCTATCAGGACATCCGGCTACTCCACGACGGTCCCTGAATTCGAATGTCTTCAATATTGCCTCACCATACGCGTGCACATGGATTTATGAATACATGTGTGCGTATGTCGCGTCCAAGGGAAGAATTCACTTGCTCAACGACCACGCCCTATGCGAGGCAATTACTCTTCCTGGATTTTTCAAAGCTGCGCACCTGGTCGGAACTTGCCTATTTTATTCGCACCGCGGTACAACAACCGCGTTATTCCTTCGGACACCGAAAGAATTCGTATTCGCAAACACGGATACGGCATCGGCTTTTCCATTTCGAGAAATAACGGGATGGAAGATTTTTGTACTTGAAACGTTTGCATATTGCGTTTGCTTTTGAGTTTTGATAATGCAACGAGTTAAAAAAAGTTGTTAATGTCGTTGAGGATTTGTCTACTCGGCGAGGAATTATCTCCTTTTCGAGCTTCTATCCACTCATTGAGACTTTATCTACTTGGCAAGGATTTATCTCCTCGCGGGCTTATCCACTTGCCGAGGATCTATATCTACTTCTCAATACTTGTCTACTCGCGAAGGACTTATCTACTTATTGAGGATTTATCTGCAATTTTTTTTAGCGCTTGGCAAAGAATTATTTATTTCGTTAATTCATTAAGAATTTATATGCAATTCCCTCCCCAAGACCCAAGCAAACCTAAACAAATTTTCATTACTCTCAGACTCGTATAGTTTGCCTCGTATCTCGTTTAATCAAGTACCCCTTGAGATTTTCTGATTCCCGGCAAATCTCGGTGGGAGGAAACGAGACGCGGGACTATTTTATTTCTCGACTGACGAAGCAAACTAGTGTTGAATCGGAAGACGCGGGGAGGAGGGGGTCTGTGACGAAGGAGCCGCGGGGGGGCTATGCACTCGTGTGTGGGACGACGTTGAAAAAGCTTTGATTCAACGAATAATAAACCGTACAGACATATTTATGTATAGAAGCGAGAGAGGGAGTATTAAAGAGAAAAATAAAGAGTACAAAGAGGCTTAACGTCAATGGACTTTCACCAACGAGTCCTCGATCTCTCCCACAATCTCCAGGAAGTGATTAGCGACGAATTATATCCCTCTTTATCTCGGCCAACATCTGTTACAATAAGTTACATCGTATACATCGTGTACGTAATATTTCGTTATTACGCACAGAGTCGCGAAATCGCGTTTACACAGAGTCACGTTACAGGCTGGTGCGAGAAGAAAAAAAACACTTTTTTTTTCCTTATCGTAGTGACAAAGTAAACGGTATAAAAATAAAATAAAATACATAAATGTATAGCACACGTATATACGGTATTGCCGCTACTATTGTTACGGTTATCGATCTTATCAGTTTTATTATTATTACTATGTTTATTTGCAGAAAATTGCCAGTCTCCCGATACAGCGTTTTCAGATAGGAATTTAATGAAGGATCTTGATTAGATGCAACAAGTGCGTTGCGTGCGTCCCCCTCGGCCTCGTACTCCCCTCGTAAGGAATTCTCGTGAAGGTGATATTTAGTGAAAATAAGGGGACTCGTAAAACGGCATCTGGTCCGATGGTCCTCCCTCCCTCCGCCGCCTCGCGTTCTTTCTTACTCTTATTGGCGATTCCTCGAGTTCTTGCCTCGTTCCGTGCGAGCGTTTCTCTTCCACTGTATATATCCTTGCCGAGAGCGCGTATTTACGAGATTTGCAGGATGAGTGAACTCGCGTTTAGCTATATTCATTACTCGGCTCATTACTGTATCGCTCAATTTTTTCGCCCCCTCTCTCTCTCTCTCTCTCTCTCTCTCACACACACACACACACACACACACACACACACTCCCTCGCCCTCCCTTTCTCGTTTACGAGAATAGCTCGCTTTATGGAGTCCGAAGCTTCCCCTATCTACGCCTCGTATATAAACGAGTATGGAGACTCGCCCGTACTCGTATGTGTACTCGAAGGGAATGAGCTGACAAACTGCGACAGAGGAAGAAGAAGAAAAAATGTTCGAGGCACACGTCGTATGCGTTTAGAGGAGAATTTATGCGGGCGTTACGGAGAACGTATATTGGCTCTGCTCGCGAACGACCGCCCGGATATCTTGACGCTCGCAAGGACGCGCGATGTGGAAGAGGATGGCGCGGTCTGGCTTCCGGGTAGGAAGGTGTAGAGCGAAAGGGACACGTTCGCCCTACGATTTACTATGTACAAGCGATATCTGTTAATTGCTCGTAACGTGACCTCGGAAAGAAGCTCGAAGTTATATACGTGATATTGCGGAAGCTCGTATTCCTTATTCTCGTAATCTTTTGGAAAAAACGATTCCCTGCAAATACATCTGAATATTTCGAACTTGCCTTGCTGCGCGATGTATTCTTTCCCTTCGATACATTCAGCCGAGCGATAGCCCTTTTCCTCCTTTGGCTCTCTCTCTCTCTCTTTCTCTCTCTCTCTCGCTCTTTTTCTTTGGCTCTCGTTCAGAAGCACAATTAGTAAGTTTTACGAGGTTGTCGAGAACCGTCAATTAAATTAAAAACGATAATCGTGCGCGTCCGACATGAAAGGGTTGGTGGCTCTTATATTGCTCGCCAAGTAGCGCGTGACTCGCCAATTCTGTCTGTCTCCCTCGACACCCTCTCTCGCTTACGTTACAAGCCTGCACACACACACACACATACACATATAAATATATGTACACGACTTGTAGCACATTCTTTGACCTCCTCTTTATCCAAGCGCCAACTACTTATTATCAATAACGCCAGTTTTTCTCGACTTGTTTTTTCTCCCTTTCCTCTTTTCCATTCGTTTACCATCCCTCACCCGTTCAAGTTGAAGCTATAACCCGAGGACATTTAGAATCGCACGTATTTGCCCGTATATATACAGGGACGGATTTAAGGGGGTGGCAACAGATCACTTCACAGATCTGACAAATAAAAAATGTTATACTTTCATGAATCATTTTTTTTAATAACATTTCCAAGCGTATTCTTGTAAAAAATAATGAAAAACACCAAACACTATGGATTCTCTGTACACTAATACATTCAATGGTTGACTCGATCCACGTGACATTTTCAAGACGTCACGTGGATTGAGCCAACATTTATTTCTTAAATATTTGTTTATTCATATTGCTTTTTACAACTGTCTACGAATGTTTTAGTACTCGGCGCCAGACGCATACACCAGACAATTCAAAATTGTCTAAATGAAAAGGGAAAGAAAATTTTTAATTGCCAAGTCCGAATATAACTATACTGTATTGCGCTGTAAAGTATATAATTATATACACAAAACAAGTACATTTATTTACACCAAACAATAGAAAAACATAATTGGAATTGAATTTAGCTGATGTCAGGAAACGTCACTCCAACCAACGTACGCCGTTTTAAAGGATCTTGTTTTTTTTTTCGTAATAAATGATTTAAGGGTTGACATACACCTGAGACGGCTAAAAGTATGGCTATGTTTAAGAATTTTTTTTTCTGTATAAAACTGGATTTTATTGAACAACCGTGATATACATTTTAAAGCATGCCATTTTATCTACATTGTGTGAAAATTGGGTTAAAAAAATTCAAACTCTAAAAAAGTTACAGTCGTTTTCCTGGGACGTGTTTTTGTTGACAGTGTTTGCGGTACCAGACGTGCCTCTGCCATTTTTTTTTATCTAAAAACAAATATTTGTTTCTTAAAGTAGATAAAACTACTACTTATCGAGCCGGAATTTAAAAATTTAATTTCTTTCGGGTCATGGCAGTCACTGGAACAAAACAGGCGATTTTTCGCCACAAAATTGTTCAATACTTATGATGAAAAAAAATACCAGGTATCGAAAAAACTGCTCGATAAGTACTAGATTATTGTGTGAAGCAAAACTGTGCAAAACTTGATCCCGATCGGTCCAGTAGAGATATTTCTGGTACCGATTTTTCAAACACTGTTTCGAGTAAAACGCGTTTAAAGTTTTGAGTACACTTTACTACTGAAACAACTGGTTTATTTTAAACTTACATGAAATCGTCAATTCCTGGGCGTTATGACGGATCTTCCTTAGATGTTCACGCTTCCATTAGATCCTTTTTTTTCCTGCGTCAACCTCATTCATAGTCAAACTCATAGTCAAACAAATGACAAAGGCCGCGTCTACCTGCGCCCCAACTGTTAGTCGTTACTCACCCGGTCATTTACAAAACGCTATAACTTTGTCATTACTGCGAATTTCCTTATGACATTTTCAGGATAGACACTCAAAGGATAGTACTTTCGAATGAGCACCTTTTTGAAAAATCGATCTTTTTGACCTACCCAGGTGTATGGAAGCCCTTAAAGACCAGAAAAAAATGTTCATCTTGTTTGAAAAACGATAAAAAGCCTTTTTCGCTGCCCCAGGGCCTTCACACTTCTAAATTCGGCCCTGCATATATATATATATCTACACAGATATAAATTTCATAGAGCATGCGTGATGTATACATGTGCGTGGCAAAGTCTCGTATGCGCAGTGAAAAGCCTGCAATATCGTATCGCTTGTGGACGATTAGCAAGCCGCAATTATGTTCGTAAGTGCGACTCCGTACATGCATGCATACACACAGGTAAATGTATATATAAATTCTAGCGCCTGTGAATAGGTATTTTAGCGCGAAATAGATTAACGAGCTCCCCCTCCTCGAGTATCGTTGAGACGCCGAGCTTCTTGGCTTCTGCTTGACCAAAAGTCCGCACGCATGTATACACGCGCGTATATGTACAGAGACGGAGTGGAAATTGAAAAGCTTCGGGTTTCTCTCTCGCGGGTGCAGTTTGCCCCGACGATAATCGCGTACTCTGCGGCGCAATTTAAACCTTATGTTCATAGTCGTAAGTCGCGGATAATGCTCGTGAGGGACGGGCTCAAGAGGGCGTACGTGTACTCGCGACTACGCGAACGCCTCGTTTATTTAACGTGGCTATGTATAACTATGTATACGGGTCTTTCCGATCGCCGCACGCCACGTCGAATCGCTAATCTTGGGTTTATTCAACGACGTTTTAAAAATAAGGGCTCGGGGATCATTCGTTAAAATGAGATGTTTCATTTTACGATTTTCCGAAGGATTTTTTTTTCGTGAAAAGAATGCAGATCGTCGGATAAGGCCAACGGTATTCTGTGAGTCTATCGAAATACCTTCGTTACGAGGCGCCTAATTAGTTAATTAGCGGCTGAGATATGACCGATCAAAGTTTATTGAAAGTGCATCTTTTCGCGTTTCGGCTTCTCCGGAATCGGTCTTTCGACCTAGGGATTTCCCCATGAACTCTCATTTTGCGGCGCATCGATCTAGCTTTCGAATGGATTCTGAGCCATCCGGCTAAGACCACTTGCCGATCCGTTGGATCGGCCCAAAGTCGACCTGCCGGATTTCGCCAATTTTCCTGACCCGTCGAATGTCAATTTTCGCAATTTTCGAGCAGATGGAAACGGAATACCACCGGAACGGGTCCAACGGAATTCTCGAAGTCTGTCAAAGGCTTTTGGGAAAGGAGATCTTCAAACTCAAATAGTCAATCAGTGGCCACGATATAGCCGATTGAAAAATTGCCATTTTGTTGTTTTTACGAAACCGTCCGGATGGTGAGCAAAATAAAAAAATCTCACTTTTTGGTTATCCAAAGACCAATTTCGAAAAAAAAATCCCACCCTCCCATTCAAGTCTATTCAAGATGCAGATCGATGTGTACGTTTTTTCCGAAATATTTCCTCGGACCCGATATCTATGGCTCAACACACACACACACACGCGCTCACTCATTAACATCCGTATGTTTATAGCTCGATAAAGGGAAAAACGATTCGCGTTTAGTACGGTGTTCAGGAATGGCGATCATCCTGACGTGGTATTTATAGGGTGCGGTTGGGTGGACCACGAGAGCATCCAATAGAGAGTACATAATATCGTTTGCGTTTGCATACACGCGCATATACATATACACATTGACGCATGTAAATATATACGTATATTTGAGACGGTAGAGCGCGCGCGTGTGTGTGTGTGTGTGTGTATACGTATGCGTGCAGCACTGAGCAAAAGCAGAGGAGAGCACCTGCTGAGTGTATTCGAGAGCTTACATCGCGTTGCACGCTCCTCCGTCCAGGAGTATCGATCCTTCTTCTCTATACAACGACCTACCGATCGCAAAGAGATAACGATCTTTCCGTGTGCTCTCTTGGCTCTTATATAGCTCCACGCTCCACAGAATCGACGCGTCGCCGCGGAAATTCTCTTCTTCGATTCCTCTCTCTCTCTCTCGTGCTATATATATATATATATATATATATATATATATATATATATATATATATATACGTTGAATACGTGCATATGTGGGTTATGCAGGGTGAAGGCCTCGCCTGACTTGTATTACGATTCCTATTTCTCTCTCTCCCTCTCTTTAGCTCTCTCCCGCCCTCTCGGCCCTTCGGACTCGTGTACTTTGAGCTTTACGATCTTGCTAAACACGAATATACTCGATGATTTTTGTTGCCCCCTTGGGCTGTTGCGTCGCGCTCGATGCACCACCGTACAGTGTACTTGCCTTCGCGCGGCTATGACCTTTTATAGATAATTCAGCGGGAGAAAGAAATATGTAAACTCTCGACGAGAGCACCTACGTGTGTGTGTGTGTGTGTGTGTGTGTGTGTGTTCAGGCGGCTCTCGCGTATGATTCTCGCGTTTCCCCAATGGCGCGTTATTTTTCGTCTCATTCTTTGCTCCAGTGTACACCTTAGTCGCTTCCCTTGCGCAGTGACTCGCGTCGGCTCCCTAGAAACTTCATTTCTTCTCGTTATCCTCCCATCTGCCGCTTTCTCCCTTTTTTATCAATATTTTTTTTCTCTGTGCTACATTTTTATTTTCTATTAATTTGTTTATAGTCCATCTTTTCTTTGCCCGTGGCCGATAAACAGCCGTTGAAAAAATTAACGGAAAGCGAGGAAAAGTTTTTTTTTCGCTCCGAGTATTTTTTTTCCTTGGTATTGTTTTTATATTCTTCGGAAAGGGTTATCACAAAAATTGGAATTTTCGGCCCGGTAGAGGCACGGGTTCTTCAGGCTTCTTATCGCGCCCGCGTGCTCGTTTTGTTAGCCTCCTATCGATGTATTTACGTAGGGTAGGGAGGGGCATGTTGAACAAGTTTGGAATTATCGTCCTGTAGTTCCTTAACAGTCTGCCGTATAAAAATTAAACCTACTTTGGTCAATAGGAAATTTATCTGGGAAAAAAACGTCTAGACAAATTTCCTGTTATCCTTATTGT
This sequence comes from Ophion ventricosus, assembly GCA_963932345.1. Taxonomy (NCBI): domain Eukaryota; kingdom Metazoa; phylum Arthropoda; class Insecta; order Hymenoptera; family Ichneumonidae; genus Ophion; species Ophion ventricosus. The sequence goes on along the minus strand of OZ010723.1, from coordinate 16,957,190 downwards.
TTCACAGATAATCGCTCTCAAATGACTGAGCTCATATTTGCTCAACCTGCCCCGATAGTGGGCAAAGTAAGAATTACATTAAAAAATCAGACGTATGCAACATGATTTGATACAATGCAGTAATAAACCAACAGTTGCTTGTTTATTAATTAGATTTTGAAACATTAACATTAATTGCAATGAATTTTGAAATATTTTTTCTCATTCAATGGTACAAGAAAATCTTTCAGTCATGTTTTTTTTTTACTTTTGGGTGCAAAAATAATGAAACGTCCCGTGTTATCGTCTCGTGCGCTGTATGGCAACGGGCGATGGCGTGATGTGTTTCCCTCCCCCATACCTTTCTTTCTGCCATTTGATGCACCGGCGTGCGGTACTTCGTTTTCCAGATATTTCGATTGCTCAATTTTCTCGACTGCTCAACATGCCCCTCCCTACCCTACGTGTGTACACATGCACGTTTATATAGTGGGATGTGCCACACAGGTTGTGGCTAAACGCGATCCGTGGCTCACGGTAATTGGCGGAACGTGGTAAACGCCTAATTGTCCCCGTATAATAATCAGCGAGGCAGCTTGAAAGACGACGCGAAGCGCGTTTACACGCCCCGACCACTGCCATCTCCGTTTTAGCCGTTTATTTCCGATAAAGTATGAAACTGCGAAGGCCAAAAGATCCGGCTGTCAATTACATCGAAACAGTCCTCATTCGCCTTTTTCTTTTTTTCGATCCTTTTCGTTGTATTTTTTCTGTTTTTTAAATCCTGCTTCTCATTCTCGATCTTTTTCATCGCCTTCCCGTTTCTCCCGTACGCGGTCGCGGTAGGATTTAAATTAAAATAGTCGCTCGCCCCCGTAGCCGGATGGCATAAATCAGGTGAACGTTAAGTGCTTCTCGTATTAATTAAGATAGCTACCGAGAGAGAACGAGAGAGAGAGAGAGAGCCAGCTGCTGCAATGCTCTTATTTTAATAAGAATTTTTTTAGCCGGTGTTATCGTCGTCCGTAAAATATCGTTCGTCAATAAAGCCCAGCTGGTTAGCCGCAATCGTTTTCGAACGTAATCGCAGGTTTTGATTTGCGATTAGAATTATTTTGTCTACCCTTAACGAGCTTCCGCAGTCTTCAGTCCCCGATCCAACACGCACCCGTTTTTTCTCTTCCTTTTTTATTTTTGTTTTTCATTACCTCTTCTTATTCGCGATCCGTATGTCGCACGCAATGAATATTTATTTCGATGCGCGTGTGAGATTGTGCTGAGGAAGTGAGGAGAGAGCGTCGTCCATTCCTAAAAGCCAATAACCGTACGATTCGCTTTTTACAAATGTGTAGCTGGCAGCATGCAGAAGACGAGAGGGAGAGGAGTGGAAGAGGAGAGCAAGAGGAGCGGAAGACAAGTGGATGAGGAGAGCAAGAGGAGCGGAAGGCAAGAGGAAGAGGAGAGCAAGTGGAGCGCAAGACAAGAGGAAGAGGAGAGGCAGAGGATCGGAAGAGGAGTGGAAAAGAAGGGAAAAAAGAGCGGAAGACGAGAGGAAAAGAGAGCGGGGAGGGGGGCACAGTCGTAATGGCGTAATTATCCGAGAACGAGACAAATTGCATACACGCCCGGGCCTGACACGCCACGTCGCATCGATACATATACATACATGTACGTACGTACGTAAGGAAAACGAAGCGTGTTTTCTCTTTCCCTCTTTCCCCTGCAGGCTCCATACGCCATACAGAGTATTTTTTTCCCCATCGTGTCTTCGTCTCCTCCCGTCTCTTGGGCTTATCCTCGAGCCGTGTGTTGCGTGGGTGCGGAGGACTTTGTCCTCGTCCCTTGGGGGCTCCCGCGACAAGCCTCATGCGCAAGGACTCCAGTACTCTTTCGTACGAAAACTTTCTCTCCAACTCATTCTCTCTCTCAAAAAAAAATATTCCACAATCTAAAATATGACAGAGGCATAAAAAAATCTGGAAAAATCGTATTTTCTCTCTATTTCTATCTCGCTCCACCTTCTTGTCTCTCTATTGATCACTTCAATTCCCTCTTTTCTCCATAGTTGCACATAATTTTTTTTTTTTCGCACGCGAGTTTCTGTGTCTCTTTCGAGAATAATGATGGAGGTGTATATAGATATATAGGTGCATATGCATAGAAGAAACCATAAATACATGAATATACAGGATATTTTCCATTATATACGCGGGAAACCGCAACCGCTCTCGTGCGGCCAGTGTCTTCAGCTGGATTACCCCAGCTTATGTAGCAGCGGCCCAGAGGGATACGCGAATCGGTACTGCGCTACCAGTCGAGCTATGGCTCCGTGACGTCGCGGGCCTCGGCGAAAGGACCGCTACTTTTCTCGTGTATATATATATATATACACATATATTTATTTATGCTACATCCCCTTCGAGTCCCATAAGAACGCGAGGCTATTGTAAATTGTTCTATGGTGCATAAGATTCCACGTGTATATATATATATATATATATATATATATATATATATATATATATGTACAGGTGCACGTATGTATGTATATATGGAGATACGGCAAATATATAACTCTTGTACGTTTCTCATCGTCCGGCAAACGCAATTGTCCCAGCCTCCAGACCCGCATACAGTTGACTCTTGGTAGTATGTATGAAAAATATACTTATGTATATAATGTCAATGGTGCATTAAGGCTTTAGGCCACTCTAGAGGCTAAAAAAGAGCAAATTTTGTGATTTTTTTTCACCGAAACCATAAAATAAATTGGAATTACAAAATAGGAATTTTATTATACACGTAATTGACTATAGAAAATTATTTTTTTCACAGCGACACATGTCAAAATGACGACTGTACAGCATTTTTCCGATGACGCCTTTATATCTGGAAGGTCAACGGCCGGACCAAAAGCTCCTATAATTTTTGAGTTATGATGAGACACTAAAGTTTTTTCCATTATATATAAGAATAGCTATAGAAGTACGTAGGATTTTTTTGATATATTGTTTTTTGTCAAAATGGCGCATTTGTAAAAGAAAAAGTATAAAATGCCATGAGAAAATCGTCAGAAAATTGTTTATAAAAAAGGAACTATGCAATATAATTTAAAAAATCGTACGTAGTGCCTCAGAAAATGTAATTCTAAATATATGGTTAAAATTTCAAGTGAATCGGTTGAAATTTGTTTGAGTTATGAGTGCGGCCGACTTGAAAAATGTACTTTTGAGATAAACGCGTTTGAAGTTAGTAGAAAATCAGGACATGAATCAAGGTGTGTTGCACTAGAATTCGAAAATCGAGTACTTAGAGATTTTTCACACCTATAATCTCTTGGAATATAATTTTATAGGAACTAAGGTACATTTAAAAAAAAAAATCGATTTTTGAAAATTTTAGTGCCCCACGGCCTTATAAGAGATTCTCAATAGTTGTAAATCGCTGAATTTGGATCCCCATGCTTTTTCGCCTCCATACTTTCACACCAGCGTGCTGGAAACTCGAGTTTGCGATCATTGCGTTTGCAATCTATGAGGCTTCGAAACGCCGCTCGGTGCATCCGACCAAGATGATTTCTCGATTTTTGGCAGATTTTCAAAGCCGCACAATCGAATATATCAGCAGGGTTTTTTTGTTATTGTCGCAGTAGGTAGGATTGCAGAATAAAGATTTATGTACGCGTATACACCTGCGTACCGAATGCGAAGAGTCGTAGGCAAGAATATACGGGATTAGAGAATGAACTCGGAAGCCCCCATCGTCCTTTGCACCCGTCGTATGACGCATTGTGTGCGTATTTATTTGTCTATGTATACGAATGTATTTATATATTCATAGAAGCTTCGGTGTGTCTCGACCGAGAGGTAGCAATTTACGGGACTAGATTTTTGCCATTTGAGCCTCGCCAAAGTCGTATCCGCGACTCGGTTATATGACCACGGACTATTATTGCATGCAAGATTTCTTGTCCAGGTGTCAATGGGCATATAAAACCCTGTGCCATCCACCTTCAAGAGGTATCTTGATGTTTTTTTTTTGTTGTCTGTTTTTTTTTTTCGAGTACAACGAATCGTTTCTACGAAGTCAACGGCGTGGCGTTTCCGGAATGACTGGCTTAATATCGCAGAATATTTTGCAACACAGAAGTTATGTCCTAATTGAGGATTTTTCTGCAATTTATTTCGGTAGAGCGATTTTTCGGATTTCATTGTACGGGTTACCTATATGACGTTGAATTTCACATCATTGGAATGCAACAAAAATTAATTCGTTTTTTACTTACCTTTTTTTTGCCAATTTAGATTGTGAATATCGATTTAACGTTTTTGCGTACTGTTATTAGAAATTCATAAATTCAAATTCCCAAAAAAAGGGCTTTTTTACAATTGATTATGAAAGAACGTATAGAAAATTATGCAACGAAACATACGCTCAAAGCTCCGAGAAAAATTTGTTCCCATTTCGTTTCCTCCCCCCTTCACTTCCGGATTAACTTATCTCCGTGTAATTAATGAAAGCGGCGGGCGCGGTACGCCCAAAAGAAAAATGTAAGGAGGGCAAAGTAAAAGAAACGACGAGGTATTACAACTCTGTCGATTGGAAGAGAGAGAGAGAGAGAGAGAGAGAGAGAGAGAGAAAGAGTAAAGAGACGCCGAGCCACCTTCTCGTGCGATCGAGCAATTATTCCGTATGAATTACCGCACTCTCGTGGGCCTCGCCGCTTCGCCAACGAACCTCCCACTGCGAGAACTCGCCGGATTTAAATTCCCACCTCGATATATAAAAGTCCGATGAAAGCGTGTGGCTCTGTACTCTCCCTCGTTTGCGCACTCTCCGTCTCTCTTCCTTTCTCTTTCTCGCGTACTTATCTCCGCCTCGATTCTCAATGAATTACGAGTAACTCGGAGACGTTTGAATATTCGTTTCTTGTTCTCTTTTTTTTTTTCTTTCTCAATACCTGCTTTTTTTCTTCTCTTCATAATCTTTTCTTTCGTCCCGTTTTTCATTTCTCCTCGTTTTATTGCTCCGTCCAAGCGGAATGGCGACTCCACTCGGTAAAATAATACCGGGATTCTTTGCCATTTTTGGTTACAGGATGACACAGAATTCCTGCGACTCGTTCCCCCTCGTCTATACATCGCGTGCATCTAACTCGTCCCCGTAGCACAATGCACCGTTAAAATACTCGGGAAAAATATACTATCCGCGTACACAGACACGTTAATGTATATGTGTATCTTGTATTTATTTATTCATACAGGACAGTGCGAATGGCCACTCACCGGAAACCAAGCTCTCGTCCACGAGCAACGAGTTTACAGATATTTTCTTTACCGCATTATATCCACGATGTATACTCCCCCCCCCCCCTCTCTCTCTCTTTTTCTCCCTTTCTCTCCCGCGCTCGTATATCCGTGCGCGTTTGCCAGAAGAGAATGCGCGCAGCCACGGAGCGGACAATGCCGCGATAACTCATAATAGGATCGGGATGAGACCCGGGTGTATTATGCCACGTCGATGCTACTCCCCCCGCGCCTTTAGTCTCCGTGATCAAAGTCGACGTCGCTCCGTTTTATCTCTTCCCTACTTAAGGTATTCCTTTCACGAACCCGAATATTCAACGATTAACCGATTTTCTTTGTCGATTTAAAAAGACCATCTCAGTATACTGATAAAATTTCAAACCAAGTTACCGAACTTTTTGCAAAAAAAAATGACAACTGTAAGTACCGTTTTATTTATATGGCACTTTATGGTTACGACATGTTGGCCACATTTATATCTAATAATTCGTGTACTAAAAAAACTCTAGATGTCTGATGTAAAGTGCGTTGAGCGTGTTAAAAATTCTGAAGATTCCGGAATGACAATAAAAATAGGGGGCCACCTCATGTTTGAAGAAAATATTAATGATGAAACTTAGAAAAATCGCGAGTGCGATTTTTCAGAGAAAATATAAAAATGTCTAAATCGACAAATCTGTGAAATTCTTGATTCCAGTTCATCGATGAGCATAATAATTGATTATAACTTATTTTCATTAAGCGCCACTGTAATCTACTAATGATTCAAAAGGGCCATGAAAGAAGGTTGCGCTAGAATTCGAAAATCCAGTACTCAGAGATTTTTCACACCCATAAGCTTTTGGAATATAATTTTATAGGTACTTAGGTACCTTTTTAACAAAAAAAATGCGATTATTGCAAAATCCTAGAGTGGCCTAAGGCCTTAAAAAAAAGATGGTACGAGTACTCACTGTCTTTCTCTCTCCCTTTATCGTTATCAATCATCGCTTCTACAGGGACTTGGTAGTACCGAAGGTACCACGGTCACAACTCAGCCAGCGTCCGTTCATTCGAATTCTTCGGTGTATAGATATCTAGATAATATTCAGGCCTCGGAAATAATATACATATATGTCGTTTGGGAAAAGCGATTCCCGCGAGACGCGGGGTACTCGGATAACCGGTACCCGAAGGATAGATACATTAGGAATATGTTGCTTATCTCGATGGGGAATCCATAGGCACTTTAGAGCCATTATTCGTCTAGTTCGCCTCCGCGTATACCCAGTCCTTGCCCCCTCGAAAGTACTGCACAACCGGTGTGTGCGATTTTCTCGCTTTTGCAATACGCTCCTCAATGAATATTTACAGTCGGACTAATAGCGAGTACGGAAGTCCCAGTTTGTCGCAGACTTATATACATATATATGTATATTCGAGTGTAGTCCGGTGGAGTACGTAAATTAGCATGAATCAGTATTAAATCACAAATAGATCGAATGCATAGCTTGCACACAGAAGAGATTAATTCCCGGTTATCTCGGAGTGTTATCTTATCCGCGATTATCTGCAACGCCTAATCAATTATTATTCAGCGAACTCGTGGGCGTTTTTGTTTTCTTTATTCTCGTTTATTCTTTTTATTTCCTTTTTTTTTTTGCTTGGCATTGAAGAGGGCAAAAGAAGCAAGGTAGAACGGAAAGGTGACTATAATATCGCGGGATGACTGCACGTACCGGCGCAGGTCGCCGCTGTTGGGTATAACCCGACTCTGTATGTAACAGTTATTGTTGGCTCTTTACGCGAGTTTCGAGAGTAACTCGCGCGCTTTTGAGATCTCCGCGTGGATCGCGCAACAGGCACCTGCGCGCATCGTTTTACGACGAGGCTTTTATAACGATTTCCTCGTCGGTCCAACGAGAGCTTGGCGCTCATCAGACACGAGCAGACACGGCTTGTTGTAGAGTCGCGGGGTCGCGATCTCACGAATTTTCACCATCTCTGACTAGAGACCGAGTAAGGTAGAAAGAGAGACGGGGAAAAAGGGAAAATCATCGTTGAACTCGCCAACACCGACACACATACGTAGATCTCGATCTCTTCCATTATTCGGTAAAATTGCCTCTCGTTCTCTCAGCGCACGAGAGGAACAGAGAGAGAGAGAGAGAGAGAGAGAGGAGAGACGTATCCTCACTCTTGGCGCGTTCGCGTCTCTTCTTCGTTCGATATTATTCCACCTCCATCGTTTTTATTCCCATGAAAAGATCGAGACCCGCGCGTGTGCACTTGCCGAGCAGCCTGGCACAAACGTACGTGATGACATTAACGAACGATTTCAAGTCCTCCCGCCCCGCAGGATTGCTCGCGTATATATCGGAAGCTCGTAAACAATTCGACGTAAATTCTCATTCCCTCGCTCGATGCGCAATCGCGCGAAACTCATTCACGTGAGAATACGAAGAAGGAGCAACGAACAAACGAAAGAAAAAAAATAAGAGATGGAACGAATAACGAGTACGCGGGATTATCGATCTTTCGCGTCGATCGGCTTTCCATCCACTTTTCCATCGTGAGCCACCGTGTAATCGTGTCCGTACATCGAAACATATATATGTGGATATATAGCTATGCATATATAAGGATGAACTCTCAGCGACGCACGACTAACATTTTTTAATCCTTTTTTATATGAATGAATAGATTTTTAAAATACTATATCCCATGGAGAAATTTGTTGGGAAGCTCCCACATCCTTATCTCCCAAAAAAAAGCATCCTTTCGTGATCCCGTCCACAAATTTCTTGGGAAGTTCCAAGATGCATCTACATCTCTATAGGAATTTGTTATGGACACCGCAGGAAGTCCTGATTGTGATCCAATGGCATTTTGCACTGTTCCTCGATTAAGGCCTTTTCAGAATTCTTACCACGTCCAAATCGAAATTGTATGAAAAGTTGCGAGAAAAAACTCGGCAAGTTGAAACGTAACCTGCTCGCCTCGTGAGTTTGGGTTGTACGCACGTGTACGCGTGTGTTGATGTTATGCCAAAGTGCAGTAAAATAAATAACAAACAATAACGATTCAAATATTTTTTTTACATTATACTGTTTTAAGCGATTTATACTTTTTTAAGATGACATATACCTTTTCAAGATCCTCTCATATTCTATATCTATATAGGGGAAGGTGGGGCACAGTGTGTCACTTTTTTTCTATCGTATTTTTGCTCTTACCAAAGTAGTCTGATTTGAAAAAAAAGGTCATAACCGACTTTATAGACCTTTGGGCGTACAATAAAGCTACCATATTTATTTGCAAAAAGATTTAAAATCCTAAAATAATGGGTACGAAAAAAAATTTGCGGATTGGCTCATTGTGCCCCACTTGTGGGGTGAGTTCGTAAATTTTGTCATTGAGGATGTTTTTTTTCAAATCATACAACTTTGCAATCCTCCTCCACCTGCCCCCAAAAGAATCACCAAGTACGTTGCGGGCTAGTTGAGAGCTGCGATAAATGTTTGGCCTTCGTTCACTTGCCGAGTACCGATGACGCGGCGCAACGCTCGGCGCTCGCAACGAGCGATTGCCGTCTCTTCCCCTCCCTCTCCCGATCTTTTGAATTTTAGTAGAAACGACGTGACTATGGCTAAAGATGAAGATGATGATGATGATGATGATGATGATGACGATGACGAGGAGAGAAAAGCAGCTGTTGCGCTCTCGGCTTCCGAAGGATATACCGATCGGAAGCTGCTGGTTTTATAGCTCGCGTTACAAGTTGCACTAATGTAGAAGTAGCTGGAACAGCAAACGATCCTGAGAGATATCCGATAGCAACACGCCACCCCGCTAAACATATATATTCGTACACACGTACATGTTGATAGAGCGGTGAGGGGTGAGGGGGTGGGGGGCGAGCGGGAGGAACGAAGCCAAGGAAGTACAAGAGCGAAGATCTCACATAGCGAGGCTCATCAAGAGGGAAGCTGCGTGGTGTATTAGCTCTCCCGCGAGCGGTTTCTCTCCTCCGCAGCTTTTCCATCTCATACTAATCCCCCTCCACCGTCTCTTCTTCCCACACGCGTTGGCTTTTTTCTTCTCGGTCCTCTTTTCTTCTTTGCCCCTTATGGAGAGGCCCGTCTGGTCCGCGCGTTCAGCCACGACCGGGAAGATGCTTCTCGACGCCCGAGAACGAGAGAAAGAGCGAGAGACCGAGAGGCGATCTCGGGCTCGTACATCATCCACCTGTCTCTCGGGGCGAGTCTTATCGCGCACGTCTCGTCCCTCTCTTGCCGGGACATATAAAAGCCACGAGGCGCACTACCGGACAGCATTTTATAGCGCCTCGCTATATATATATATATATATATATATATATATATATATATATATATATATATATATATATGTATATACGTATACTGTGACGGTACTGCAATTTTACCACTGCCGTGGCTCTTTCCAGTTATTGTGCGTACATACATCTTTATTTCGATGCTGTACACGTGTTAAATTCTGACGGAGGAGCAAACACCGCGTCTTCCTCTAAAGCCGTATCCTCGTGCTTGTCTATCAATAATTTTCCCCCATGCATCGATCGATGATTCGGGGCCCAAGGAAAGAAAAAAAAACCTTGTATATACAAAAATGAATATCGATGCGAATAGAGTGGATGGGAAACTGGAAAAATGTATCCTGGATCTTTTAACACAGGGGGAAGAGAGAAATTTATTTAATTTATTTTTAGCTAGTGAGTACTTTTGGCCAATGGCGGTAAATTTGTATTAACGGGAGTACGAGATAAATGTAGTGTATATAGAAAAAATAAGGGTAAAAAGGTAGGAATCACAGGTAAATTATGCACTTGAGGAATATAAAATAAAGGGGAAGAGAGAAAATGGCCGAAGGAGACGAGATGGAACGCCTTGAATTTATCGCCTCTCAATGCCTTGGTGTACTCGCGCGCCCCCGATTACCGCTCTAAGTAATGTCTTCAGCAGGAGAACTCGAACGGGCTGCGGAGCTTCGGGGCAACCGAGAGAGGTTCGTGCTCCCTCCGACTTGTCTGTGTAGTGTTGATATTAGTTGTGGATTTTTCAGCAACAGCTGGATCGCCGTGACAACTCTCCGAACAATATAGAACTTGCTTTTTCTTATTATTTATTTATTTATTTATTCTTTTGGATTTCTGGATATTCCGAGACCTCTTAAAATAATATAGAGATTGTTTTTTTAAAATGATTATCACCCAAATGGAAAACATGTAGGGGACCATCAATAATATTGAAACTGCCTATAATCATTGTAATCGTCAAATTTATTGACGATTTAATACAATTTCACGAATGATTGAAATCAATCGATGCCCTTGCACCGATAAAAATGTATCCCGTCTAGAAAATGAATTTCACGGTAAGAAACTTTTCGCGTTCTCTCGGTCGCGTGGTCTGAAAGTTTTCGAGCTACTGGCAGCACAAAAATCGCGTCTTACGAATGACCGTTTACTTTTTCGCTTTGCGCGCATCGCTGAAGTGAGGAAATAAGCGCAGGGGTGGGTGGAGTGAATAAGAATGAGAAGCGCACGTGAAATGAAAAAGAAAAAGGGCAATGTAAAAATAGTGTATAGAAGGGGAGAGAGAATGTGCACGAGGCGGACGCGCGCGCAACCATTACGCGCGGGCGCTACGCTCGTCGTTGGCGATATTACCGCAAATTGCCACCCTCAAAAGAGAAACGGGCAGAGAGAGAGAGAGAGAGAGTAGGCCGCGGATTGCTCGGTGCGCGCGCGCGCCCTCGAGCCGATCCTTTCTCCGCGCTTCTTTCCACTCACTCACTCTCGCTCTCTTGGTTCTTGCTTCGAGTTTTCTATACAGCGCGCCGAAAGATTCGGTTTTACAACATGGGGGCCCGGGTGTAATTCTGTAATCGGGCAATTTCGGGGAGGCCCGAGAAGAGCTCGCCTCGCCGTTTCGAATAAATCCATGGTTAATGCCGCGAACCACTGCGCGCGGACGAGAGAACACGAAAAAAAAAAAAAAAATAAGAAAAACGAGCCGCGCGGGAGCTGCTCTCTTTTGTCTCGAACACACACACACACGCAGAGAGCGAGAGAGAGAGAGAGAGAGAGAGAGAGAGAAAGGGAGATGCAACTTTTAACACATTCGACTTTGAATCCTCATAGTAGCCAAGTGTCCCCGTACTGAAAGTCACGTAAACCCCAATGGATATTTTGAAACGATATATTTTGGAGTATATGAGAATTTTCGATATTTAGCGAATGGAGCTAGTGTAAGAATCAATTGAAAATATATACCAAGTCGAAATTTTCTTAATCGTACAGATTTATAGTCTTTACGAATTCTATGCGTCTATGCACGTGAGATTGAAGTTTGCATAATGGAATGGAATGGAAAATGACGAGAAAGATGTTTTTGTACTTTCTCAAATTTCTTCCAACGGATTTTAGCAACCAAATTCATCCATCCATTTTTTTCAGAGGCTTATTTCGACGTCTGCAATCGAAGTGAGCAAAAAAGACTTGCCATATTAATAATAATGGAAATAATATAAATAATAACAAGAATTATTTCCATGTTATTGTTATTAATAATAATAATACAGAGATATAAGGAATAATGAGGAGATGTTATTATTATTATTATTAATAAAGGCGATGGTATTGCGTTGCCTGGTGCAATAAAATCCACCAATAAATACGACATGGAAATGAGCAAAAAAATATTTCGCATAATAATAATAATAATAATCAAATAACAAGAAAGATGATTCTATTCTTGTTTTTGTTATTATCATTAATAATAATAAAGGAGATAATATTACGTTGCCCTAAAAATAAAGATAAAATGCGATGAAATCTAATAATAAAGAAGATAAACATATTTTTTTTAAATCTTCTACGCATTCCAACGACGCAAACTCCAACCCTATTATAACACAGTAATTTCTCTCTTGCTCCAAAATTCTTAATACGCAAACTCAGTCTCCGTCAAGATTTTTCCTCCTTTCCCTGTCTTTGGCTTTCTCTCCCTCTCGTTCTCGTTTCTTTCTTTCTCTTGGTATATTATAAAAGTTATTTTTCGAAAAAAAAATGAAAAAAAAATGACTATATTGTTATTAAATTGGCGTCGAAATGGTCTAATTTAATTTTCGTCCGGGAGTATTTCCTTTCGAATCTTCTCGGTCGAGCGAGATCGAGATGGGCGAGGTGAAGTGACAAATTCCGTTCGGCATCGACCTGATTTCTTCAATTTCTTGCGCACTTTTGGTATAAGATTTTTGGGCGCTGCTCTCTGTATATACGTTTGTCAAATGATGGGTAAGACACGGGTTCCTCGGGACGCGAATTGTTCGAGGAGGCCAGAAACGGCGGGAGCGGGTTGGTCGCGCGAGCTCTCCCTCGCAGGATCAGAAGCACGCAGGCTCGCGTGCGGCTAAGTGGAGGTTGCCCTCTTCGTTTTCTTCTTCTTCTTGTTCTTCTTCGTCTTAGGCTTGGTTTCGGGGGGACCGAGAGATTTGAGGGCAAGAGGGCGATCGAGGAAGCGCGGAGATCTCTCTCTCTCTCTCTCACTCTCTCTAGCTCTCGCTCTTTCTCGCTCGACGTGCTCTCCTCTTGGCTTCACTTTGCTCTCCCGCTCGCGAACGCCTCACCCACCTGTCTGCCGAGCAATCTTCTAGTAGCCTTGGGCTACCCACTTGGCGGCTACCACGAGGGGCTACTCTTTTCAGCTACCAGCGACTCGACGTCCGCGCTCATCGCCCTTTACTCCCTTCGCGTTGAGCTCACCCTTTCGTTTCTCCCGCTACTCCCCCTGCTCCTCCCTCTCGCCCTCGCTCTCTCTCCCTCTCTGTCATGAAAAAAAAAAAAACATTGCGACGTACGCGTTGAACGCACTCGCGATGCAGCGCCACGAGTGGGCTGCACTTTTCTACGTTTGCTGCATTTTTTATTCGCACTATCGTCCCGCCAGACGCGAGGGGAATAAATTTCATTGAAAAGCGGTCTCAATATCCTTGCTGCTTATTTTTAGTCTCGGGATGGAGAACTTCATTTTTTTTTAAATCTATTTACGACGACGGATTCATTATTTATTCGTAAATTGCCTTGAAATAATTTTCACTAAATGCACAAGGCTATGCGATTTTAGGCACGAGCAAATAAATTTGACCGCTTTTCAAATGAATTCTCGCTACTTTAATTCATTCAACGCTTTCAGATGTATATTTTTTTTCGAGTCCCGAATGTTTCATTGATTTGTTAATTATTCAATATTCTTAAAAGAATTATTTACAATAGGTGCACCAGATTTTTTCTCAATCTCGAATAATTCCACGAACTTGCGCCGCTTTTTGATCCATCGTCACTCTCATTAATTAGGCGGCCATTAATTAGTCGAATATTCGAAGCGTTTCTCAAGTTTCGTCGCCAACGAGCGAGTTCTTTACTCAAGGCGAGAGAGAAAAATCGCACGAAAAATTTGATATCCGTTTGTTTGGCGATACCGCGAATTAATCTTGTCGTTAAAGCTCGGTAGCAAGGGTACCTGTTTCTCGAGCCGGTCCTCGCGCGTATTTTCTTTATTTCTAACTCGTCGGCTGTTCTCGCAACTCCTTGGCTCTCTCGTCTTTTTACGCTCGTTCCTCTCCGTTGCCGGACTATCCTCCTTTCAATTTCAGCCCGCCAAGTCGTAGCGCCCCCTCCACACCCCGCCTTGCTCCTCTTTTCGCGAAGAGAACGCGTAAACGTTGCGCAGTCATCTCTCGGTCGACGTCGCGTCGTTGACTCGCCCGGCAAATTGGACGTTTAGTTTCCGAGCAACGATATATACCTGCGCGAGTCTCACTCCTCGAGTCTATCTATTATCTCGTTTCATTATTGTATACGCGCCACTTGGTTATCCTCTCGGCTTGCAACCGACGCTCTATACTTTCCCTCTCGCTTCGAGTCGACGAATTTTTCGAACGGATGATAAACGGACCGTTTTTTGGTTGAAGCCACTAGCGTAGACTTGTAATTTTCATCGCGTTCTGTCCGTCTGTCACAGCGCTGGTGCTCATCCCCTCTATCCAACTTTTCATTATTGTTACCCATTTGCTCGAAAATTCTCGAACGATTGGTGAACAATATCTGTCAGAGGAATTAGGGGAAGTCCGGGTAAAAAGAATACTAGCCACTGCTCGTAAATTTATGCTTTTGCTGATCGCCACATTAATACATCAACGTTCGCCCGTCGTCACTCAGTGCGTGGCAAATACTTTGGTGAGTGGCCGTGTCACGCGCCGTTCAGGAGACGACGATTTGTATTTTTGCTTGAAAAATATTGATTCATTAAGGTAAGTATTTTGCTAATAATAAGAAAATTATTTATTTATCGTCCTTTGTTTTTGGGTGGTATGTATGTTTATGTAGATTTATACACAGTATAGAAAATGAGAACCAAAGCAATAGTTTTTATTTGAAACGGGATACCCTCAGGAGTGACCACGCGGAGCAAAGTGAATACCGTATTTACTTTGCCCGGTGATAGTAAAGAATTTCATTATATATAATAATCTGCATATTTCGTTTCAGATGGTGAATAAATACGAAAAAAAAACGACGACGCAAGGTTCTTTGAGTGCAGACGTCATGCAGACAGCAATACATTTATGTAAAGCTGAAGAATCGATCAGAGGAACAGCCAAAAAGTACGAGTGAGCATACGCGATACGATCATTTTGTTAGTAACTTACGTTTCTCAAGATTTTTCTTCTTGTTGTCCACTCTGCCCTTATGCCGTATCCACTTTATCTGGGAGCTCGGCCAAAGTGGATACTTAGATATTTTTTGTTATTTGATTTTTAACAACTAATTAAACTAGAATTAAGGAAAATTGCCAACGCGTTTCGAAAGTTGATTAAATAAAGACTAATCCCAGATAATTGTTTTAATTTTCTCTATTATCCATTATCGACAATAATTACGGAAAGCTTAAGATGTTCACTTTGCTTGGACCTCCCCTACACTCTCAGGCAAAATGACAATTACGTCTACTGTTAAATTATTTTTTCGAAAGAAACAAAATTCCCCTGGTTTTCTCGACACTCCGAATAATTTTACAGGTCAGATATTGACAATTATGGGTCTGTAAAATATAGCGCAGAATAATTCGCGAACGTTCTAATAAGTAATTAATCTTGAATTTAATATTACAATGACGCTTCACCAACTCCATCTTATGCTTGCAATATTTAATAATGTTCGCCTTCTCTCTCACGGCAAAAAATACCTCAGCCTGAATAAATGTCATCATGGGATGCCAAGGAATTTTCTTTATTGAAACGTTGGATTATTTGATTATTTTCAGACTACTGTAAACCTTGCTTTAAAAATCTAGAATAATTTAAAAAATAATAATATTCATCGATTACGTTCAGGCAAAATTGTTGCGGTTACTGTCAAATAATTCCTTTCGCTGAAAAAAAACATTATACAGGTGGTTTTTAATTTGACAAACTTTCCAGCCTCGCTAATTTTGACACTTGGAATAATTTTACACGCCAAATATTGATAATTATTGGTGGTTTGCAAAATACCATTATTTATCGTTTGTCCAAGCAAAAAAGTTTCAATTCAACATTACAATTACGCGAGTACGTTTTTTTTCGAGCAATTACATTTTCCGGATCGCGCTCGATAAATTTGACCGTCATCATCGAATATCCGCAAAAAAATTCTCGTGAGAAAGGCACGTCGAGAGTTTCCACAGATCGCTAAGATCAAGCCCTGTCCCTTCCGTTCTCCATGGCCTGCCGTTCCATTCGTTACACGGTAGCTGGAGTCACACAGTTGACCAGAAGCAACCATTGAAGAGAAACAATGCAACAACCCCACGGGTTTCTCCCACGAAAGTTCCCGGTGAGAAAATGCTAGGAGAAAAAAAAACTTGTCAAAAAGGTTTTCGCTCAACGCGAGTGCACACGCACACAGACACGCGCAAATGAAAAATCCACGGATAAAACATATACACACACAGGCATAGGGAGAAGGGCGCCCGGGGCACGGGAGCCCTTATCGACGAGATTCATCTGCGTATCGGTGCCTTTTGTGGCCTATGCAAATTATCCTTCGTACATATATAGCCTCCCTCATAAATAACGTTATTGACCGGCTTCCTCTCTCTCTCTCTCTCTCTCTCTCTCTCCCTCTCTCTCTCTCTCTGTCTCTGTTTCTCTCGTACGCATACGCGTTCAAGAAAAACACGCGTCCCTTAAGCCCTCCTACCTTCGTGTTCATATTACAACACATAATGGAGGCGCTCCGAGGGCCCGAGCACTGCATTGCTCACCAGCATGTAAAAGTTCGTCCTCAGGCCTCTCTTCTAGGCCATATACCTGCTAATTTTTCTCTTTGCTCCGTTGTCAGAGCCTCGAGACCGAGAGAAATGATTCGCTTCATTCAACCGAGCGAGATGCCGTTGACATATTTTTATTTGAAGCAAATACATTTTTATTTTTATCGCAATATCTATTGCACCATAAGGAACGATTATATTCCTGAAGTCGCGTTTTAAATAAACTTCTCGTGGTGTGTCAACTAGGAAGAAATGATTTCTCGAAATTTAATAAATGTTTCAGCGGAGCATTTTATCGTGTATTTTTCAGTTGTTCTAAACATTAATTTATAAACACGTACACGAAAAAATCCTACACTGAATCATTTATTTGATTTCAATAAATCAATAATATAAAATGAAAATTCAATAATATAGATATATATAAATCTAGAAATTTATAAAGATTTCAGTTCTTAAAATTACAAATAAATTCAATGATGTATATATCTGTGTGAATGTATGTAGCTGAACGAAGTGAAAATAAGGAGATACGTCAGAAAAAAGGAGATCGCGAGCGACGTGCTCGATATTGCGTGAGCCCACAGAGCAAGTGCGTGCTTGCGTGCATACGCGCGTGCGTGAGCAAAATATCGAAAAGTTTCGAGGATACGCTCCGTATGTATACAAGGCTCGGTGCGGCGTGCGCGTTTGTATCTTCCCTCTCGCGCGCTCGGCTCATTCAGGTCGTTGAGATTCGCTCCCATCGCATCGTATCGTCCCTGCGTATATATATATATATGTGTGTGTATAAAGTTAGCTGCACCAGTGCTTTTATTGCGTGTACTCGCGGTCCATCCTCGGCTGCTCGTGTGTGCGCGTAGCATCGCATCTCGTTCGCCGGAAGCGCAGGAAACTCGTGAGAGGGAGGGTTGGATGAGGCGGGGGAGGGGGATGTAGGGTGGGAGAAGGAAGGCGCATATGGTGGCAAAGAGGGGGGAGGTAAGAACCGCGTGCCGATTAAACTTCTCGCTGCGATTAATCATGTCCTCTCCATCGGTGAGAGAAAGAGGCGAAACACGATTCTCGCGCGCGACGACGCGATCGGCCGAGGAGGCGCGCTCCGTCCACCGCGGCCACCGATCCGTAAATATATCCTCGCCAGGGGAGAGAAATCTTTCCTCTCATTTTTAACGTTTTTTTTTCTTTCTCGAACTTTCGAAAAGACAGACGAATGATTTCATACAATTAACCGAAACGAATCTTGTTCATATTTCTGATTTTTACGGATGGAATTGATTTGTTTTATTTATTTTTAATGCTAATTTGGAGGAGTAAGTTTTTTTTTTCCTTTCGATTGAGCTTTTCGTGGATTGAACTCGTGTGGAACGAGCAGAGAAAGCTGGAGCGAGAAGCAAGATAGGGTTTTTTTTTTTCGTCTTTTCGCTGCTTCGATGATGAATCTTGGCGCGAACTCGCAGGAACGTCGTTCCCGTCCTCGTGCGTGCACCGCACCTCCTCTTTCTTTCTTCTCGAGAGATTTCTCGTTTTTCGCGCTCGCATAAATTCACCGAAAGCACCATAAATTGCCGCACTCTGGGTGAGTTCGGAAGGCCAACACGAGGAGAGTATCTGTAAGCATACGCGAAGTCACGAGACTCGTCGAAACCAAAGCGCACCTCGCGGCGAACACCCACAGCGAGAGAGAGAGAGCCCTCGCTGGACTTTGTCAACGAATTTGCCTGGCCAAAATCGCGACGGCGATTCATCACAGGCCGAAGCAGCTGTTTCGCAGTGAGAAAAAAGGAGGTGAAGAAAAAACACGAGAGAGAGAGAGAATAGTTTGAAAAATTGTGTAAAAGGGAGAGGCGAGTATGTGCCTGTTAATTAAACGATGCCACCCAGTAATGCGACGATGCTAAACGATCCCTCGTGCGAATATGCGCGTGTACACAACCTCTTCGCGAACTTTCCCAAAGTTCCAGCCCTCAAATTATTGCGGTAAAAGCCACGATGCGCTTCCTCCTCGCCGAACCGAGGCGAATACGACCGGGTGTCCGTGGATTTTTTTTTTATTTGATCGCCCACTTTTTGGCCGTGCAACATTCGAAATAATGAGGCCTCATTTTTCCTCTAATAAGCAACAAATGAGAATTTTAGCGAGTCAAGGAATGGAGCAATGCATTAGCTCGGGTATCCCACATTCGAATCTGGTAATTAAATATTTAAATGATGGGATATATTCTAGTTCATTTTTCACAACAGTTTGGGATTGGCGCCAAAAGAACGGGGGATTAAGTCTACCAGAATTAAAGAATTTTTAATTTTTTACAATCAAGCCATAGGGGTATTGGAGAAATGCTAGAGATAAAAATTACAGGCATTACTGCTTGGTTTGTTCCAAGCCAGTAAGTAAAATTATCGATCGATTCAACGACTTCTTGAAGAATTGACCGCCTTTAAAGTTGCAGTATCATTTGCATTCGTTATTCGTGAAGAAGAAAAAATCAATTTGGATCAACAAAATTGTTTATTTACAGGTTGATTTACAATAAGTAAAAGCATATGAAGAATAATTTCAAAAAAATGATACGGAAGGTTTTAGGATTTTTCTTCGGGTGGTTTATGAAGCAAAGACACTTTTTGTGAAAAAAAATGTCCATCATTCGTCACATAATTGTAGTGCAATTAACCGCAGTGTTGAAATTCTGCTCGTTTTCTCATTGTGCTCGCCTCTTGCAGTTCCTAACTTATTCTCCATCCAAGCCACGCATCCGAGAATAAAAAAAAATCGGTTGCTCTCACTCGACTATCTCCCCCGCGTCCTTATGAGAGAATGGACATTTTTTTCGCACTCATCTTCGCGAGGCGTACAATGGTTGTTTTGTGCGATCGCGCGTCTCGTTGCCATTTGCCCGGGACTAGTTTTTGCGAATATTTGCGATTACGTGCCGTTTCGAATATATCGACGAGGGAATGATATTTTACGTCGGGCTTGCGAGTGGTAAAATACAGTCGCGAGGTCTTTGCAGGGCGATGCCTCGAATAAGTTAAGCCTGTGAGTGGGGAACGAGTTGTCGGGTGAGCTCACGAGAGGGAGCTCCCTTGGATCGAGATGAGCCTCGCATGGACGTCGCGCGCATCGACGTGGACCAGAATCCTGTCGCAAAAAAGTTAATGAAATAATATCAATGCGGAACGCGTATCGCGGGGGTACAACAAGTATAGTGGGCCAAATGGCTATCCTATATAGACTCTTGTTTACTACGTGCTCTTTTGCTCGGCCTCCTCGTACGACTCTCCCCCATTCTCTTTTTCTCTTCGGTTTTCTTTTCTTCTTCTTTCTTTTTTCTTACTCTTCTTGTTGCTCCTTCTCTTATTATTTATCCTTCAGCTCTCTTCTTCAGCCTTCTCTTCGCCCACCACGTTCGCCGCTTATTCTTTTCGACCTGCTTTTCTTCCTCCTTCACTTTGTCCTCTTCTTCGTCTTACTCCTCTTACTCTTATTACTTTCCTTTCTCCTTTCCTCTCTATCTCTCTCGCTCTCTGTTCTTCCTCCTCCTATACTCTCTTCACCTCTTCGTCCTCGTCTCCTTTCTTTCCGATTTATATTCGCATGCCACACTCGTCCGCTACATAATAACAATATTCCTCTTTCCGTATCATTGCGCGTTTCGTCTCCGCGAAAAAGACCCAAGCGACATTCCGTCCCACAGAATCCCACGAATCCTTTATTAACAAATGCTCGATCCTTTATTAAAAGTTCTCGGGAATCGCGCTAGCGAGAAGAATCTCTTGTCAACGAAACGATACAGTGGGAATTTTAAACCAGTGGCTTATTTGATTAGAGCAAAAAAATGTGCAGCTCGTTTTCTTCTTTCCCTGCATTCTCGCGTAACGCGAAGTTTTGCCATTGATGAAGAATTATTTATCAATAACTCACTATAGTTCTTTTTATGAAAATTGATTTGTTATTTATTAATGAAACATTAAATAAATTGAATTTATTTCCTGATTTGATAAATCAGGTTACGGAACTGTTGTCATTTTCCGCCGAATCAATATTCATATAAAAGTAAAACCGTGATTCTTGACTCGGCAACGTACCGGAGAAAATTCAAATCCCATACCGATCGAAGTCGACCATAAAATTGCACCACGTACTGATAAATTATAACCGAGGGAAAATTTGCCATTGACTCCTTCAGGATCATTCGCGTCCCACTGTACTCCGAATGTCCAAACGCTTCTTCCTTTTGCAAAAAAGAAAATCGGGTCATTGCAAGAAGTTTGTCAAAAAGAGGGAAAACTTCACAGAGACTTAAATCGCCGCTACGGCGCAACGAAACGGCGGCGAGACGAACGCCGAGGGAATCGGGTAGTTTATTAACGAGGCGTTTCGCAATAAAGAGAGAGACAGGGAGAAAGAGAAGCATAGGCCACTTAATATACATATATATATGTATATATAGGCGTATTCGGTATTTATCATCGCAGTCTCTTAAGTTTCGTCTTGAGTTTGGTTGCTCGCCGCGCGTGTTCGCGTGCGTTGCACCGGCCGAGGGCCGCTCGGATGAGGAAGAGCCGCCGCATCGGGATACCGGGTTATCGAGCGATCTCTCGCGAACGCGGTCTTCCGTGCGCTCTCCGTCAAGGAGAAGGCGGCGCATTGCGCACCGGGCTGGTGGCTTGTCTTTTATTTAAACATTTCCTTTTCTCTTTCCTCCGCGATATCTCGTCTCTACAAGTGTGTATACGTGTGCATACATACACGCACTTATCTTATTATACAAATGGTAATTATATTTATTATACATACACACACACACACACACACACACACACACACACGCACACACACACACACATCTATATATATATAAGTTTTGGGTACGTGTATCGTATTGCTATGCATAATGAGAATCATAATAATAAAATTAATAAATTCAATGAATAATGTTTAATAATAATATGTTACATGTATTAGGTGTATGACTTAATTTTTACAGATTTTTGAAATAATAAAAATATAATCAACTTTTCTTGCTCGGCACCCACTGGAGTAGAAAAGTGATGAAAGCTTTCGAAAGTGTTTCGCTATTTGCAAAGGATTCCGTGTAGTAAACGACACAGCAGAGCGACGAGTTGCCCTTATCGAAGAATTTAATCGGGCTATTACATATGATGAAGAACAGAAGCAGTATCTGCCCTTAGTCGTAAGCGAACATAGGAAAAGCATGCCAAATTTCAATATCCGTACGATTGCACATGCTATAAAGAATTAAGATAAAGTTACATTGTTATAAAAAGTATAAACAAATTTGTATTCCGATAAATAGTTTGGAAAAAATATAAATCAATTTCATTCATTTTTAAAATAATTTTGTTCAAACCCATGTAGCGACATCTAAATATTTTCCAATCACAGGGAGCCTTGACGATTTTTTTTTCTTCGCTACTTATCACAATTTTATCGGATGGCCCGCAAGAAATAAAAAATGGACCACCCCAATATACATATACATAAGAAAATATAGGTATCTCACAACTCCCATTATATCCGAACTTTCGTTATACTTCCTCCCGTTAAATGAGATAATAATTTTTTTTTCCTTTTTTTTCCTTCTCTCTTTCGTACATCTGTTTCGCTCCTTATATTTTTATTGGGCCAAGAGAACGAACGGCGAATATTCGAGAGATCCCTCGTCCTCCCATTCTTCTCGATCGTTTTGCTTTTTGTTATTTTCTTTTGTTCCCTTTTTCTTCCCCGTCCTTTTTTTTTTGTCTTCTTTTTGTTCGTTGTTTTCGTTGACCCCTTTCGGTTTCGAAGAGCCGATGCAGGCGGGAAGAATGAAAAGTTGGTCGATCGAGATTCCCGCCAGGTACCGTTGCACCGTTGTATGTATGTGCAATATACACGCCGAGAGCCAACGACTGCGCTATGAATGTGTAAGAGGGTGTGAGTGGAGGAGGGTCCTCCTTGCGGCTCTTCTTCCTCGTAACCGTGCGCCCGCGTGGTCGTTTTCGTTGCGGCGGTGGATCACAAAACATTGCGCGTATGCACTTGCTCGAGTGCACGCTGCGCCACGTCGATTCTTATTATGTATTTCTTATTCGCAGCGAGACAGGAGGCCGAGAGTCACTGCGCGCGCAATGATTCGTCGGCCCACCGGCGTATCCATCTCCATCGTCTCTTCATCCTTTCTTCCTCTCTCTCTCTCTCTCTCTCTCTCTCTCTCTCTCTCTCTCTCTCTCTCTCTCTCTCTCTCTCTCTCTCTCTCTCTCTCTCTCTCTCTCTCTCTTTCTCTCTTTCTCTCTTTCTCTCTCCGAGTCATTCACCGTTTTTATAGCGCCCACGCATTTCTTCGATGAAAATAAAAATATATGCATTCGAGAACTCGCAGGCATAGTTTCCTACCTGTAAATTGCTATTAGCTGTTAAATTCTTCGTACCGTGTATTCGAATTGATTCATTTAATTTTCTCTTTTTTTCTTACCTTAGATTCTATTTTTTCTTACTATCTTTTGTTTAGCAACAAACTTTGAACAATCTTTGTAGATATTGCCGAGTCACGCAGACCATCGCACGTGGCATAAATAACGAATAAAGAGGAACAGACGAAAAAAAAAAAGACAAGTTTACGAGTCCTCGCTCGCTCGGCTCTGATTCCGGACGACTCGAACATTTTTTTCGGGTGTTTTCTTCGACACCGGTCAGAGAAAAAGAGACGAGAACGAAGAGAGCGCACGAAGAAAAAGAAGGATAAAAATGAGGAGGGAAGATGAGGAGCGAGAAAAAAAAGGCGTACGGTAACTAGTCGTTCGCATAATGCGATCGAGACTCGGCGATTCGTCGCAACGATCGTTTACTGCATTAAACATATAGTGTGTATGTGCGCACCGCCCGGTAAGCGCATCGGGAACCCTTCCCTCCCCCCCGCCGCCGCCGTTCACCGAAACATTGTCTCGCGTACTCGACGACAGCCATCTCCCCCGCCCCCCTCGCCCCATTCCCGCCGTATCTCGCGCTCTCGTACCACCCTTCCAAGCGCGCCGTATCGAAGCACAAACTTACCGTATATATAACCCATTACGAACGAACAAAACCGAACGCGATACGAAAAAAAAACCAGTCCCATTGCCTACGCGCGTACAACTTATCCGACGCCCGTTTACGGCATCGTCTTGTCCGGGGCTTCAAAGACTCAAACCCATCCCCCCCTCTCCTCCCTACCCTCAGTGCGTTACGTAGCTCCTTTCCCGCGCGCACGTTACGATGTCTCGACTGGCTAGCTAATAAACGAGCGTAATTCGCACAACAAAACTGGCAGACTGAGCACAGTTGCGCCCTTTCCTAACTTATATATATGTGTGTGTGTGTGTGTGTATGTGAAAATGAAAATACACGTTTGTATGCTCGTGCGAGAAGCATCGAACGTCGAATCTCGTTTTCACAGGGCTTGCGAGAAAATCTCTGCCCTCGGCAAATCTCTCCGCTTTTTTCATCCGCTCCCCTTCTCCCGCCGCTTTCTACGATCTCGAAACCGTGTATACGCGCATATATCTATCGAAGCCTCGCGGCCTTTTCTCTCGTCTCGCCGACCCCGGCAACGGGAATAACGCAGCATCCGACACTGCGTGATCCACAGGCGGGGGAAGCAAGGGGGAGAGAAGCTTCGCTTTTATATCACCCGCATTATAAACAGTAGAGCGGACGTAATAAATCGATCTGGCGCTAATTTGTGGCCGCGCCTCCGCCGCGATTCATCTCTCTCTTTCTCTCTTGCGCGCGCCCGCGCGCGGTCTTCCTCGTTTTTGCGGTGAGCGCATTATGCGCGATATAACGGGTCCTCGAGGATCCGCTTGGCATGACAAGTCCGCGAAGAGAGAGAGAGAGAGAAGGAGAAACCGAGAGATGAGGATAGTGCGTGCGTGTATTTATGTGTGCATATATATGCATCGTTGTAAGTTCGAGCATAGTACGCGAAAGGCCCATCGACACATAACGCGAGCGCGAGAAGGCATCTCCACCTCGTTGTTGCTTGCGCCTATGGAATGTCGACGATGCACTCGATCCATTATGGATCATATCCGACATTCTCTCTCCTTTCATATATAAATAATATATGAATTATATATATGTACGTTTTGCGAGTACTGCACGGCCTCCATATTTTTTTTACCTCCACACGCACGCACTTTGAGTTCAAATATATATATATATATATGCGTGTGTGTGAGTACGAGCGTGTCGACGCGAGCGAGATGTCTCTCTTCCGGTCACGAAAAATCCCGCCTTTATTCGCCGAGCGACAATAATATCGCGCGCGATGGGTAGAAAAAAAGCAACGAAAAGCTGAGAAAAATCCACGTCGTCGCGGAAGATCGGAGGAATGGAGCGATATTAAATATTTATTGGCAACGCGCGCGCGATTCTAGGCCGTATTGACGACTGCGACCATTTTTTCTCGTCGCTGCCGTGTCGTAGAAATTATAGTCGACCGGTGCGAGGGGGTGGCAAGGAGGGGGCTGCATTTATTATTGTTGGATGAAAAAAAATCGCCGGGCAGTGCGCGAATGTGCGGAGGTGCAAGTAAGAATAATGGTAAAAGAGGATAACGGTTTTAATGTGGAAAAATTGAGATAATGGTTTCAATAAAATAATTGAGTAACAATAGTGTAGGGAAAACAACAAAGCGGCAGTGATAGAAAAATAATTGTCGTAATTAAAGGTAAAATACGTGGAAGACCATATACAGAGTAATCTTGTAAAGCAATAATCGTGATGATAAATTAATTATAGGAATGAAAAATACATTAATTTTTTTGGTAAATCATATGTCGTTGTCCTTTCAATATATTGTAGCATTTTTCAAATTTATCGATATAAATATATGTATATTATGATGTAATATATCAATTAATTTTGAAAAAATCTCCATAAATCACAGGACAACGATATATGATTGACAAAAAATTCAATGTATTTTCCATTCATATAACTAAGGCTTTAGGCCACTCTAGAGGCCAAAAAAAAGGGCATATTTTGTGATTTTTTTTCAGCGAAACCATCAAATAAATCGGAATTACAAAATAAGGGCTTTATTATACACGTAATTGACTATAAAAAATTATTTTTTTACAACGATACATGTCAAAATGGCGACTGCGCAGCATTTTTTCGATTACGCCTTTATTTCTGGAAGGTCAACAGCCGGACCAACAGCTCCTATAATTTTTGAGTTATGATGAGACACTAAATTTTTTTCGATTATAGATAAGAATAGCTATGGAAGTACGTAGGATTTTTTCGATATATTGTTTTTTGTCCAAATGGTGCATTTATAAAACAAAAAGTATAAAATGCCCAGAGAAAATAGTCAGAAAATTGTTTATAAAAAAGGAACTATGCAATATAATAAAAAAATCCTACGTAGTGCCTCGGAAAATGTAATTCCAAATATACAGTTAAAATTTCAAGTGAATCGGTTGAAATTTGTTTGTTTAAAGTTAGTAGAAAGTCACGACATGAATCAAGAGGGGTTGCGCTAGAATTCGACAATTGAGTACTGAGAGATTTTTCACACCCATAATCTTGTGGAATATAATTGTATAAGTACTAAGGTACATTTTTAACAAAAAAAAAATCGATTTTTGATAAATTCTAGAGTGGCCTACGGCCGTAATTCATTATCACAATTATTTCCTCACAGGACCATTTCATATATAGCAAAAAATGTTTTTGTTGAAATATAAAACCCTCGGGAGTCGCTGTGCTAAGATATGGAGGTAAATGTAGGTCATATATATATTTATTTATTCATTCATTTATCGATCATCCAGTGTCGTTATACCGAGTGGTGTATATTCGTATGGGGGGATCGACAACTCGGAATAATCTCCGATTATTCCAAGTTGTCGATCAACGTTGCTGTCATTCTCCTCTTTCATTATATACATATGTGTGTGCGCGTGTTATTGCATGTGTTACGTATATATATATGCATTGTCTCTTTCGATGTCTGCGCACGTGCCAGCGCTTCCTTCTTCCTCTTTGCCTCCGTGACGTTTTTCCTGTTTTCTCGTCCTCTCGCTCACTCTCTCTCTCTCTCTCTCTCTCTCTCTCTCTCTCTCTCTCTCTCTCTCTCTTTTTTCCTCCTTTCTTATTCCGCAAGCCGCGATGGAAATAATCGTCGATCTTTTTCTTGTGCGGAAAGCAATTTTTGCCTTAGGTAGTCGAGGATGAGAATCGTACGTCTATGTCCGCGCGGAATAGCTTTTGCGTCGACGAGAACTTTGCGCGATTCTGCTTGTGTTTGTATTGCTATTTGTATGTGTGTGTGTGTGTGTGTGTGTGTGTGTGTGTGTGTCTATGGAACCAGAAAATGTCTGGGCGAACGTGCCCGGTCCTTTTACGATAAACTTGGCTGCTCTCTCTTGTTCTTTTATTCCAGAGTCGTTCTCTCTCACTCTCGTTTTTTTCTTGACGACGTACACTCGACTACAAAGCGCGCTTTGCCAACCGTGCGTTGTTGCTTCGTTTTTTTCTCCCTTCCCTTCTTTTTTTCTTTTTACTTTTTTTCCTCTCTTTACGCGACTTTTTTGCCGGATAAGCGTGTGCCGCGCGACAATTTTCCAAAGCGCGGGCACACGCGGCAGGTGCGCTTGCGCGCCGGGAAAAGATCGAGAGACTGGCGACAACATCCAAGCGAGGCGAAAAAATGCTCAGCGGAATCGCGCAACGGATTCCCGATATCCGATCGAGGGAACTTCCCCATTTGCAGACCGACAGGCTCTGTAGAAGAGCGCAAGGCGAGAGAGAGAGAGGGAGAGAGAGGCTCGTCGGCGAAGCGACGACGATCAAGGTGTCCGGCCAAACACGTCCTTGATGCCCCAATGGGATTCTCGATTCTCTAGCCGTACGGAAATCTCTCTCTCTCTCTCTCTCTCTCTTCCTCCCTCTCCCTCTTTATCGGAGCGACGCTCTTGCGTTTTCGCCAAAAACTGATTCTAATTGCGCCATTTTCTTGCCGCGTGCTGGACTTCTGTGCGTTCGCCACGCATACGCGTACACAGCTTGACAATCCATTTCCAAAGGTTCAATCACTCCTTATATTCCCGGTCATTAAACTGTCGTCGTTGCGCTCGCGCTCGTGTCCCCGCCGATTTATCGCTCTATCGATTGACATTAGTCCCTATAAATGGCGTCCGGCAAATCGCGACGCCCCGCCTCTAATCCTCATTTTTACGAATTGATCCTGTAGCGCCAAGAGCGCACGGATCGATTAAAACTCGGTGGTGAACGTTGGTGCCCCTGTCGTAGCGCGAACCGCTGTCGTTTTGTTCGTTCATTTACTCGTACCAAAATACTTCTCAGACTCGTTGAAGAAATCGCTATTATGAGATAATATTATTATTATTTCAATTTATTTTAAAAATGCATTATTCATATTTATGGAAAATACTATAATTATGAGAAATGGCTATTAATGAAACTTTTCGTTCGCTGTCAACGCGGAAGAAATCGTTTATCGAACTTGAAGTTTATCTATTTGATCGATTTGTTGGATTCATATTGATTATGATGACACATTTCGAGCTAGAACACCCTCTTTTGTGTATTGTTCGGATTGTGAATAAATAACAAATTTAACATTCGTAATTTCGTATTAAAATCCAGATCCTTCGAGATTAAAAAACGGCATCAAGATTTTCGTAGATAGTGAGATGGAAGGGACGAATCGTGTAAGGCGGCAAACGCGCGGTAGCCGATGGGTAATCGAGAAATATACACAGCGCACGGCCCCGCCGAGTGTCGTATAGCGTCCGCTATTAATATAAACATTGATTAATTAACCATTTCGTTGCACGTGGCTCTCATTCTGCCACCGCGTATACACACATATATATATATATATATATTCGTACAAGCGAATTAATGAAGCACTGCCCGCCCGTCCGGCCACCCGTGTACATCGACCACAAACAAACGAAAATAAAAGCAATGAATGAAGAAACGAAAAGAGAAAAAGAGGTACAAGATAATTGAAGGAAAAAAATCTCGAGCATATCCAAAGGTAAAAGTGTGCATAATGATAATAAGGGAAGGGAGGGAGGGGTGCGCGCGCGATGTCTGTATCGAGGTTACAAGCCGGTCAGTCGGCTCGTTGATTTTCTGCGGCGCATAAATTCGTTACGCGAATATTTATCATCGGCATGCTCAATTGCCATCATATATATATTTACATTTATATTTATATGAATTCAACACATACGCACACACACACACACACACACACATATATATATATATATATATATATATATATATATATATATATATATATATATGCGCACATACGTATATACAGGTACAAGAACATTTTATGTCGAAAGTCTGCAAGTTGAAGGGTTTTTTGTTTTGTTTTTTTTCCTTTTACTCTGCAAGTACGAGCGTCCCGATCTTATTAGCGTTCTCTTCTTACTTCGAATCCTTCGGTAATAGATATATATATATATATGTATACACATATGCAGATGGAAAAAAATGAGACGTAATTGGTGGCTCGACTTTGATTATGAGCGTATTCGCCAAGAATCGTGCAGTCTGAACACATGCAGCCTGACGAGGCGATCGTCGCCTCGGAGCAAGAGCTGCCACCGGTGTCGATATCATGCGCATACACGAGATGTGATTGATTAATTAACCGTGTGCGAGATGGTTATGTCGAGACAAGAGATGGCGCTTTCTATGCACGGTGATCGCGCACTGCACGTGATCTTACTCTTTCTCTCTCTCTCTTGACGCGAGATTTATTGCGCGCGCGCGCGCGTGCGTACTCGTGCGATGAAAGCAATAATATAATATTCTCGCAGTGTGCGCAATGTACATACGTGGGGGCTAGTATCGCACGCGAGAGACGAGGATAAAGCGATATCCATTTGGCTAATTCAATCCCGGTAGGAAAGCCTCGACTGGCAAATATACGAAACGGTACGAGTCTTGCCGATCAACCAAGAACAAAAGGGACTCCTCTGAATATATATATCGCTTCGTATATCACGGTGGAAACTAATCTCGATAATCCGTTATTACTTGTCGATCATTAGTCATTATACCACGTTTATTTGTCATGTGTGCAGACACGGGTGCACAAATTTCCGGTGTCGCTTTCAACGCAGTCATATGCGTGTGTGCTCGAATGTGTGCATATATCTACGATATATTAAGTTATAAATAATAAAAATGATAGAAACGGATAATTGTTATGAATTTAATAATGGAAAATAATTATGAGTGAAATAATAGAGAATAATTATTACTAATTTAATGAAAACAATACGTAATGAAACATACATTTTTTTGGGTCTTTGATATTCGATTATTATTTGAGATGATTTCCTTCACTAGAAAACAGGGAGAAACTATTCCCAACCGAGTTCCGAGGATTCCCAATCGTCGGAACTCGGTGAATTTATAGATTTTTTACGAAATTTTCTTAGCAAATTATAGTTGAGACCCTATGCTATGAAATCGCGCAATAAAAAGTAACATTTTTTTCACTTTCAAGCTTAGGGACGTCCTCCAATGCAAATAATGTATGTCAAAGGATGTATCCAGTAACCATACAGTAAAAAAGCGAAATTCTCAAAAAATCCTTGAACCCATGGAATAATCGTCGGAAAGTTTTATACATACATACAATTTGAGAATATACGCCGTTTTTTCTCCAATAGCCATGCTACAGAATTCAAAGGGAAAATAACGCGAAGTGTGGTACCGTTGGTGTAGGTTGGCTCGTGTATTAGGATCTCTGAAACTACCGGTACAGGGCCCCGCAAGATGTGCATATGACGAAAAGGAGGTGGGCGTTTTGCGGAACACCTCTATTGTTCCAGATGCTCGATGGATATGTATATGTCCATAAGCGCGCCAGGGGCGAAAGAGTTACTGCCGTATGGCGCTCGTGATGAAGTCGACCCGCATTATTCATTCGATTATCTCAACCGCACGATCGTCCTCTAGGCATCCACACGCCTGCACACATGTATACGTATGCAGCCGTTTCTTTCGTCCCGTCCAACTTTTCTCCGTCTTCGTACAACGAATGTCTCTGCAACTCTTAATGCCATTGATTAAGAGCCAACGATAATGCACAGTGATACATTTGCTTCGAGGCCTCCTCCTCTCGTACCCGCGTTTAGCATAAGAAACAATGGAAGGCATACGCAACGAAACGATTGCTTTCACATCCTAGCTAATGATTGACCAAATCTATGCACACGCATTTATATATATATGTAAATGAATATGTGTGTGTCTATATGAGGGCCTGTATGAATACATAGAAGTGGACGAGCCAAGTGTCGCCTCTCCCTAGTGTCAACATTTCCATCTCTCCGTACGCCATAAATCCCTCGATAGCGCGCTTTATGGACAGAAAATAATAATAATTGCGTGCTGGCAAGTCGTAAAGAACTTGGTCCCTCGTGTATTGACGCGCGAATGCAAATTGAGGTAATGCGGAGAGGACGTGTATCGGCGAGGGAGAAAGAACGAGAGGGATGAAAAAATTGTTCGCAATGTTATTTGAAGTCGTGAAAAAAAAAATCGTTAAAAAAGGGCATTTATGGAGTCTCGGGAGAATCGGTGTATAAAATAGTAATAGTAAGAATAAAGTGAGATTTGTGAAAAAAAAAGTAAGAGGCGAATGTAGGAAGAAGACAGGCGCGAGAAAGAAAAGAAAAGAGTCAGAAGGCACTATTTTCTTCATTACTTTTTTATTTTTCATTTGTTGCCGCTGCTTTTTGTCCGTTGTTTTTTTTTTTCGTTTCTCGTATACCACCAGCGTGCAAGTGTGAAAGTCGGCTTGCTCGTGAGATTCCATGCCGCGAGCGTTCGGACGTACGTAGGACACGAATACATGCTAGCCTGCACCAACCCCCCTATGCCTCCGTTGTCCTGTAATTAGGTGGCCGTTCGAGAGATGGAGATTGGGGCAAAACGCGGGTGCTACGCGTTAATAGAGGCGCCTTGGCCTATCATTACGCGTAATACGGACGTAATGCCCCCCCCCCCCGCTCTCTCGTCGCTATTCACAACCGCTGCCTTTGCCTTGTTCTCACTCTGCGCTTTTCGTTGAGAAACTGAGGAGTCACAGGCAACCAGATTCGTTCTCGTTTCTCTTGCTCCTATCCCCCTCGACCCTCTGTACCGGAAAGCACGAGACCTCTAGCCCCTTCCTTACTACTCGTGGTGAAAAGAACTTGAAGAGAAATGAAAAAAAAAACAAGAA
Organism: Ophion ventricosus; assembly: GCA_963932345.1. Taxonomy (NCBI): domain Eukaryota; kingdom Metazoa; phylum Arthropoda; class Insecta; order Hymenoptera; family Ichneumonidae; genus Ophion; species Ophion ventricosus. Next base: position 16,925,297 of record OZ010723.1, on the reverse strand, counting down.
CAACAAAGAAAGGAAAATGTGTGCGTGCAAGTGTAACGCGGATGTCTGAAAATTGGGCATTCTTGAATTTCTCGCTAAAATGTATTGGGCAGACTCTTGGTCGGCGGAAAATCGTTTGTTGGTCACGAATTTCCGAGTCCCATCCTCGTCCGAGCCTTATTTAGCCTAGGAGATGATTTTTTCATATAATTAAAACAACATATTATTTTTCTATTTCTCATACTTTAATTGTGTCCGTGTAGGGGAGTGGCCGTGTCACGCGCCGTCAAGGAGAAGACGATTTGTGTTTTTGCTTGAAAAATATCGATTCATCAAGGTAAGTATTTTGCCAATCACAAGAAAGTTATTTATTTATCGTCCTTTGTTTTTGGATGATTACAGTGTATGTTTATGTAGCTTTATACACTGTGTAGAAAATGAGATCCAAAGCAATAGTTTTTATTTGAAACGGGATAACCTCAGGAGTGACGACGTGGGACAAAGTGAATACCGTATTTACTTTGCCCGGTGATAGTAAAGAATTTTATTATATATAATAATCTGCATATTTCGTTTCAGATGGTGAATAGACGAAAAAAAAAAACGATGACGCAAGGTTCATGGAGTGCAGACGTCATGCAGACAGCAATACATTTATGTAAAGCTGGAGAATCCATCAAAGAAACAGCCAAAAAGTAGGAGTTTAGCATACGCTACCTTATACAGATCATTTTGTTAGTAACTTACGTTTCCAAAGATTTCTTTGTTGTTATCCACTACGCCCTTATGCCGTATCCACTTTACCCGGAGGCTCGGGCAAAGTGGATACTTAGACATTTTGTGTTATTTCATTTATAGCAAATAATTAAACTAGAATAAAGGAAAATTATTAACGCGTTTCGGAAGTTGATTAAATAAAGACTAATCTCTTGAGGCTTGAGGTGTCTCTAAAGCTTGAAGTGTTCAATTTGCCCGGACCTCCCCTATATATATTTATATCCACATATCGACAAAAATATATGCATGTGTGTGTGAGACTGTGCATAGATGCGTTGATTGTCGCATATATCTACCCTTCACGCCGCAAGAATCCGCTGTTTCGAAATCAGCCATATTGCGTCTCGCATTCCGCGTCTCTGAAAGCGACGCAGGTTCGCCAGGCGGGCGGCGCGGCGGTCAGCGCACCACCGCATTATCTCCTGCTTAAGAGACGCCTGATGGCCGTGTGATAAATTTACAGTGCTTTATCCTGCTCGGCCAACTATACTCAGTCCGTACTTGAATCCTATGAATCAACATTCGCGACATACATCTCGAGAAACAAACAGACCCATCGCGTGATAAAGGGATTGTCCGCTTGAAGCATAGATAAATTATTGCAATTGGAGCCAATGCGACACAAGGGAGAAAGATGATTTTAGAGGGCAATTTTATTAGCCGTTCGTCGAATTCGCGATTATTAAAAATTGTTTCTTTTATTTAGCTTGGAATTTCATTCTGAAGAGATTTTCATTGGGAGACTTCGATTGCGGGAGTTTTCTTTTTTAATTCTTTGGAGACGTACAATTTTACGACAATTTTTCTATTTCTTACTTTTAAGGTTATTGTATTTTTTTTCCCTTTGTTGTTATATTTCGTTAATTGAAAATGTCGAATTAAAATTTAAAGTAATATTTTATTTTTCAGACGCATTCTTGCATTTTTAGATTCGAACATGCAATAACAAATTGAGATGCAGTGACGGTAAAAAACCACAAAATACCTATCATCGTACGCGATACGGTCTATTTTTTTTTTTTTTTCACTGCCACTTCCAGAAATTCTTCATGTGCACAATGTTTCTTAATTTCACGATAAAATTTCAATTATCTTTACTTGATTTCATCTTTCAATTTAATTCAATTAATTAAAATTCATTTCACTTTAATCAATCTCACTTTCACAATAAAATTCTAATTAATTTCCAAATCGTATTCTGAGATCGTTCCAGCAATTTTTCGCGCGGGACACGTGTACTCGCAGTCCACAAAAAAAAAACAACATGAAAATAAGAACACGCGTTTTATACGTTGGCAAACGTTCTTTTTTTTTTGTCTTTTAATGCAACTCGCGTTTTGCCTTCGCTTCTCGTTTTCTCGGTCGCCTTGCGTGCTTCCCTTGACTGCGTTCGTATCTATACGCATACTTGACTGTGTACTCAAAACGAAAATGAGAAGTAAACGAGTCGGACGTCGGTAGTAGCGGGTGGTTGCCACCCACTTCCGGTAGCTCGCGAGGCTGCGGCTTGCTCTTCGTATCTCTTCGGGTAATAATATTACACGGCTGTTTTTACATTACCGCGTATTTGTGTGTGACTTCTGTGTGTGTCCGTTTAACTCGGGCGGTGCGTCAAGCTTTGGATTTCGTGTCCGAGTCGCGGGCACGGTCCGTGAGGAGCAAGAGGCATCGCTCGCGTGACCGTACACGAGGAGACTTTTTCGTCTCCTCTTCCACCGCGGTTCACACGTGTCCCTCGCGCGCGACGTTACGAATGTGTGTTCTCGATCCTTGTACTCGTCGCCCCGAGACCAGAACGAGAGCTTCGTGCTTCTCCTCCGCCAGCTTCTCATTTTTTGGCCGTAGCCAGTGCAACGCCTTGTAATTTCGTCGTCATTCTTGCAAATGCCTCATCATAGTATTTTTTTCAAATATTTTGCTGTGAAACGTTCGAATCTGTCGGTCAAGAGGAAAAATGAAAAAAGGAGCGAAAAAATGAGAAAATTTTGCTAGTGTATTCGAGCGCAGATCCGGTCTATATTGACAAACGTGTACGGAGGACACACGTGCGCCACATGCGCACGGGTGTGAAATTTGTCTCCGCGACGACCTTGAAATTATGACTTTTGTTCGGTGGGACCGAGTATCGCGATCGAGAAGAAAGACGCGATCGATTAACGATAAAGCGAAAATTCATTTGATATCGTGTCTACTCTCTATATATATTTATATGCAGGTGAATTGTCGGATTTTATCGTCTCGATAATGCACCGATAAAGGCATATATCGCCGGGGGATTTTCTTCGAGTCTTTCTTTCCCCCCCCCCCCTCTCTCTCTCTCTCTCTCTCTCTCTCTCTCTAGGTGCCATGCCTTATCTGTCTCTCGTTGTACTCGGGAATATCGCGCGACGATAATGAAAGAAAAGAAAGGATAGCGAAGTGGTATGAAAGCTCTGAAAGCGGGCGTCGTTGGTATAGAGAGACGCGAGTAAGCACAAGCGCGATCGCGGAGAAGCGATAAACCATCGTTAATGCTCTCGGTGCGGCTGCCGATCGAATACATTATCGCCTTAACGACGCGGAATGTAGAACGCCCGGGGGTAACGAGGCATTAATTCACCTGAGCAAACTTCTCGCTTACAGGCGCACCCCTCTTTGCTACCCAATCTTCATATGTACTTATATATATATATTTATATTTATATGTCTGTGAGTGTGCACACTGTGTACACTATCGGCGAAAAGTTCGGAAAAACTTTACCAAAAAAAAAAACAACAAAATTTCGTCAAGAACCAAAAAACAAATTGTTTTTCAAAGGCATAATTTTTTTTTCATCTCATATTCTTCACCTCCAGTTAATTCTTCTTCAACTCCCCGTGTAGTTTTTGAATTACATCGCATTTTCGAAAAATTCACTTTGCCAAAAACGAAACCAGGCGGAAATAAAACAAACAAAGGCTCATTAGATGCAAATTGGAGGTAAATTTCGGGCGTTTCGAGTCCCTCTAGAAAAGTCCTAGTGCTATTTTCCAAAGAATGACACGTGCATTTATTGAATCAGGGAGATTGCAAAAAATAAAAACAACCGTGTTCGTGTTGACCCGGTGTGTAAAAGGGCAGTAGAACGTAAGGAGAAAAAAACAGATTGGAGCTCGTTGAAAAATTTTTTAAATCCAATTTCAAAAATTACTTTGTGCTTTTTTCGGTTGAGGTCGGTAACTTTTCTTTCCAAAGGAATATTTGAAAAGTGCATCCATATTTTTCACCGTTGATGCATGTACGTGTGTGTGTATATATATATATATATATACATATATATCAAGTATATAATATTCGTGTCGAACATGCGTGAGGAAGACGTCTTCTCCTCTCAAAGTACACTTCCCCGATTTTTTTTTTTTTTTTAATCCGCTCACCAGAGTAATCGTGGATCCCGCTGATTTTGGCGTGCAAGAGGGCCGAACGATCCGTAAGGAGAGCGAGCGAGAGGGAAAAGAGTGAGAGATGTTCGAAAATCATCAGGCACGAATTTTCCCACTGCAATACACGCACTGAACATTCTTATCTCGAAAGGTTTTTTACCCTCCTCCGCGCGGTGTAATTCGTTTCTCCACTCGCGCACGCATCTCTTCCTCTCCTTTCTTGCTATATTGTCGGCTCAAGCGAACCAAAAGTTTAAAAAAAATTTATATATATATATATATATTCTGACTGATCGAAGTAACGGGCGCGGTGGATTTTTTTTGTCTCGTTCACCAATCGCTCTCTTGAACCCGAAAAGCGCAGCCGTTGTGCAACTACCAGGAATCTTTGCGTTGCACGATCCTCGTATTGACGGAACTTCGACATCGATCTCCGGACTTTTGAGGCTAGACTTTTTGTTTCTCTTCGAGCCTCTGCTTGCGGAATTCCGGCTTGCACTAGCAATTGATGACGATTCGAATTTAATGTGACGAAATAAATCGAATCGAAAATCGGCGTTGGATTTATTTCGTCACGGTAACTTTTTCATTTTTTCGTAATTTTCAAAGTCTTACTGTATTTTGTGGTTGTAGTACCCTTTGCGTTCGACGTCTCCTGGAATGTGCCTAGCGAAGGTTTTGCAATTGCTAATCGCTTACCAAAAGCGTAAGCGAGGGAGGCCGTGAGAGAGAGAGAGAGAGAGAGAGAGAGAGAGAGTCTCCCTGTACATGCCATTGAGCTTTTACGGGTGCTCGGTTCCTCCTCGTGGGAACTTATACTTTCCCGCAATAGATAGATATACTCCCCGCTTTTATAGTACGTATATTATGTCGGTTTTGTAGTATACGCGTGTTCTTAGCCTTGGAGATCTTACCGCAGCAGCTTTACATCCTTCGTGGATCCATCCACCGACCACTGTGCAAAGTACCTCGGGAGAGAAAGAGAGTGAGAGGGTATGCGAATGAGGAATAGAGCGTCGTGAGCTGAAGAGAGACAGGCAAGTGATGCATGAGGCTGTGATATAACGCGAGAGGTCCGGTGGAGTCTGACGAGGCTAGTTTACCCTCTCATCGTTCAAACTTATTCAACGTGATTGTTTCTATTAAAATTAAGACGCGAGCCCCGTATTTCACTCTTGCTCCGCAAATCACCCACACCGCATAACCATTATTATTATCATTATTTTTATTATTATTTCGTGCATAGCCGTTCGCGTATACAAAAGCGCAATGGAAAGTCAAATTGCACTGACTGTGGATTCCTTGGACAGAAATTCCATTCCCAATTACCGTTATATTGTATTTTGGATTTTTCGGCCGATGCTCTGCTTTCTCACACTCGCGATTCCCGAACTTCTCTCCTCTTTTTTTTTTCTTTGTCCCCCGTCGTATGGAAATTTTACTGCCATTTTTCTTTATAAACACACACGCAATAAGCACACTTTGAATATATATATACATATATATATATATATATATATATATATATATATATTAAGTGTATTTATTTCAGTGCACGCAGGCTTTTTATTTTAATTGCCAAAAGTCCAGATCCACGTTGAAAACACACGCAGTGGTTCGACGGGCAATCTGGAGGGCCGAGAGAGACGGTGAAGCATTATGCTGCATTTCTCTCTCTGGGGGTTATTGCGTTCTTCACTCGCATGATCCGAAATCAACATAGGTGGCAACGTTTAGCCGTTAATTGCCTCCGAATGGATATTAACATTCGTATACCGTACAACTCACACTTACACACACACACACTCACACAAACATATATATATATATATATTTCGCATTAACATACGTAGATATGGCACGGAAGAGCGAGCGGGCCTCGCTCTGGCGCGAGAATACGTGCGTGCGTGACTTAATATCGCTGCACACACGTGTGTACACCCGCTCATTTTTCCCTCGAACTCTTTCGACCAGGCGTTCACCCTTCGAATGGTGCGCGAGTCTCGCAGTCTCATTTTTACGGTGAGAACCTAGTAACGAATCCATGAAACAGTTATTCAATTATCCGACTCGTCGGATTCGCGATTCTTTGATGAAAAATTCCGATCAATTTTACTAGGTTTAATTTTTTTTTCTGGCGAAAATAATGTATTGGAACTTAGGAAACTTGAAAGTTGAACTTTTTCAATGTATCTGCGTCTGCGAAAAAAAATGAGTATCGTTTAAGGGATCAGTATAAGTCTATTTTTGGAAATTTCCGATTTTTTTAAAACTATTAGTTTCGTATGCTACATATTTGTAGAAATACGGTAGAGAACGTTATTTAGGTTGGAGTGACCGATAAGAGGCTGAAAAGAGTGATAAAATAGTCCCTGTGTGCTCAGCGCACAACCGCCGTGGCGAGTGTCCAAAGCTCGTAGAACAGTGATACGAAACCAAAAATCCCAAGTAAGTGAAGCTTTTGAAGAAACTGAAGGAATAATGTATGGACCAGGCATCGCTGATTGAGGGTAAGAGACTTTTTTTAAAAGTTTTATGTACATTTTTACAAGAGAAACTTTAAACGCCTTTTTCTCAAAACAACGTTTTTCGACCATGTCGACATGATTTTGGAAAAAATATTGCACCGATAAGGCTTCAATTTACAGGGATTACTCTTATGCATGTATTTCTTCGATCCCTACTAACAGTCTGAAGATTCATTGATATTTAAACCTATTTTCAAACAATTCAAGTTGTAAAAAACAGTCGAAAAATTCAAAAGTGCGACATTTTGTTTTCTTTTCATCCGCGGCGAAAGTTTTTCGTAGGGGTCATAACTACAACTCCGCTTGATAATAAAATACTCGACTTTTTGTTTTCAGATGCTCCAAAGTCAAGATTTCGTGTCGACAAGATGAAAGCGTGTCATCAAGATACATTAAAAAGAATAAGAAAAAAATTGTAATTTTTTTAGTACATTGAAACTTCTATTTTTATGTATAAAAAGATAAAGAATATGGGGATACATTTTATTATGAAGAAAAAATGCTTGAATATATCCGCAATTGATGGAGACTGATGCCTTAAGATGCCCCATGCAAAAATCGATTGCTTTTTTTTCTTCTTGTTTCACAATCGAATCGTGGACGTTGTCAATGCAGATTTAAATCCCTTGATCCGGATGCTAGAGTATTGGTTCAATTTGATCTCGTACACTGTAGAGTGTCAGGCCCGTCGTAGGCGATGCGTTGTCACGTGTTTCTTACGCACCGTCGTTTCCTATTCGCTCGCATCTCGCTTGCCTTCTTCGTAGCCCTCTCTCGGCGATTCCTGAGATTCATAGGGTCCGTCAGTGTCCTGTGAGAACTGCGAAGAGCGGGAGGGAGGGGGGGAGGAGGAGAAAGAGAGAAGGATTGCCAGCACCTGCTTCACTCGGGGCGAACGCGTTCCTGGTGTGTCGTCCGTTGGGATTGATGATCCTGTCTTGTGTAGCGAGAAACAGAGAGGGAGTGTGTTTCTCAAAGAGAGAGAGAGAGAGGGAGAGTAGAGGGTTATATCCTCTTCGCGTTGTCCTCCGCGAGTACGTGTGTCCAGCGAAGCATCCCGATGAGTTGACGCGAGGCAGTGCTCTCCTGGCTCTTCTCACCCGTTCGGTCGTTGGCCCTGTACCAAAAGATTCTCCTACACTCCCCGGTGCGCCCTTTTGATTGCGAAGCATCGACGTCCCTATGTTACAGCGCGTCTTCCGACGCCGTAGGCGTTACACGCAAAGGGACAACTCGGACTCACACACGCAGAGAGATAGAGAGAGAGAGAGAGAGAGAGAGAGAGAGGCACTTTCAACTTCCTTCGCAAAGTTCGCCTCGTTCTCCCCGAGTCACTCGACACAGCTATACACGAAGTGTCTCTCATCTCGTCGTCAGGGGACTCCCGTGACAACGGTATACCGACATCCTTCGCTTTTAATTCGAGCCGACGGAGAGAGGAACGAGACGAGAGCAGCGAGAGAGCTCACCGAGTCCCAGCTCACTCCCGCCCTCGCGCGACTCGCGATCTTGTCCCTCTCCCCCTTCCCACGGCTTCTATCTTACTGCCACCTCCGCTCCCTCCCCCGCGGAGTAAATTTCCCGACCCACTTATACAGCCCGCTACACGAGTACGTATGCAACGCGCGTGCGAGCCGAATCCCCCAGCGGGCCAATGAACCCACGTGTACGCGCGCGCCTTCGCTGGACCGCTGAATTTTTTTATTCAATCGGAAGGAAGCGGTTACCCCTTTTTCGATTTGTATCCTAGTTGGGAGTTTGTGGCTTTGGCTGCTTGGGAGAAATTAGGAATCTGCGCTGGCTGAATTCAGGGTGTTCCAATCTGGTCCCAATGCCAAGTTGGCTGAACCTTTTAATTCCAAGAACCAAAATTTTATCGAATGTGTCCTGATGCCGATTTTTTTGCAGCCGATCCTCTTAATTGCTTTCCAAAAATTGACTCGGTCTGTGAGAGATCAGCCTCGATAAAACTCTAATTTATCATCGGCGAAAAAAAACATGCCTCATCAACTCCACAGCGTTGAAGTTTGCATCGTTCGAACCAAATGAAAATGATTTTTTTTCCATTTTTATTTCCTTATGTTTATCAATATACAAAATTGTTATTTGCGCAGGCTTAGGCTTTAGATCTTCAAATACAAGCACCATTGAAATTTTTCGACCGATTTTCCTGACTGAAATCCGCAAAAATAAGTTTGAGAAATTAAACAAAAAAGAATGTTACATTTAAATGAAGAATTATATTTTAATGAAAAATAAAATTGAACTTTGATAAAAATTGAAATAGAAAATAAAATTTTGATTACAATTGAATAAAAAATACAAATTGAGTAGAAATTAAAATAAAAACTAAACATAAAATAAATTTAAAAAATGTTGCCATACAACGATGTAAACTTTGATCGAATCCCGCTCCCCGTATCTCGGACCGCTAGAAAGCCCGCGATGAGTCTCGAAAGAATATGAAAGAATAATGAAAACCCTTACGCGTAACTTGGCCAAAATCACCAACAAACCAAATCAAAGAATCCCTTGCTCGCTGGAATTTCGAAATATAGTTATCACCAGACATTTCTCAAATTTACATCCAGTGGTTGTAGGCGTTTCGTCGATTGCGCACTTTATCGCCGTTCATATATTATCCGCAAGGTGTGTTTTATTAATTATTGCATCTTTGAGTGAGTTCGGGGCAAACGCGTCGGGCGCCGTTTGGACGGGGTCGTTGATTTTTATCGGTGGAGAAGCGTGGGTGCGTACGCTGCGAGCACGACGAGAGAACGGTGCGTACATATAGCTATATATATATATATATAATGATAAATGTCTCGTCCGTTCGAACACGAGGAAAAGCCGCCTCGCAAACCGCGAGCTCTCTCGGCTGCGAAACTGAAAAGAACTCGCGGAACAGCTTCCGTGCGACGTGCGGTCGTCGCGAGAGAAGCGGTCGACTATAAGTTTCTACGCGCTCAGGTACACATATATATGTATAGATACGTGCCACGGGTAGTTTATTACGTATTACCATATGTCCTCGCAGTCAGTGCACTTTGTACGTGTATATGTATAAGCCGCGTGTGCATAGATGCCTCCTGGCCAAGTATAAGGTAATAATCCACTCGAATTGTATTAAACGCTCCTGCGTCGATACTAATGGCCGGAAATATTATTCGCCCGCCAGGATAGTACACGCGTATAATATCCCGAGAGAAATCCGCGTACATCGTTCCACCGCGCTAGCATGGTAAAAAGCGTTGCCCAACCGTTTGTCGAACTACGAGGGGAAAATTCAATAAAACGTGTGTGCACGTTGTGTTTTACGTTTCTTCATCAGGACGCGTTGAACGTATACGCCGGAAGATGAGAGAAAAACTTTGATAATATACACGGAGCGGCGATGCAAAGCAACAATTCATTCGGCCACTTTGGATAAAAGCTCGTCGTACGTAACGCAGCGGATCGCTGAGATTAATTTCGCACGAGACACGTTTCATATTCAATAAGCTTTCTAAAATGTGTTCCCTCGGCCTTACAGAATACGGGTGTACGCGAATGGGCTCGCGTAGAGCAGATACTGAAACGATTGCGTGGGCGTAACACGTCTCCTCGTTATGCTCCTGCATATATGTATTATTTTTGCCTCTTTCATAGAGATCGCTATGTATGAAAACTCTGCGATCGGCTAAGATACGTTTCGTTCCAAACGTACATCGTGTGCCGTCAAAAGAGCCGGGATATCGTTGATTAAGCGTCGTCATTCGGGAGAGATAGGCCCCTCTTTTTCTTTTATCATTCGGACTCCCCACTCGCATACTTACTGTATTTATTTGTACCGGGTGAATTATTAGAAATTGGACACTCCGACATTGTCGTTTCCATGTCGAGACAGCAAGTTTAAACTTTGTCTCTGACTTGGTTTAACTAAATTTCCAGTCACCCGATATATATCCATATATTTGGCTGTGTGGGTGTGTATAGGACTGGGGAATTGATATACGCACGCTCTGCTTTCCATCTCATGTGTACGATCATCTTTTTCTCTACGGAGTCCATGTTCGTACTGAAGTTAGCAAGTGCATATTTTTGTATAGATATACTTGTCCTTTGGCTTTAGGATATACAGGGTGATCATTTTAAGGTGGCCATGTATTTTTTTACGGCTTCTGCAATATTCGATGGTTTTTCACGTGCTCTTCGAAAAAAAAATAGAACTCACTTTTGTGATGAATAGTATTTGCTAGAAGAAAATCAAGGATCTAAAAAAAAATCAAAATTCCATTGTGAGTTGAGTAAAATGAAAATGATTAAATTTCGAATGCGAAACAGTCCTGAAAAAAAAAAACTTTTCTAAATTGGATGAAATTCGATGCATCGATTTTAAACATCTTTGATAATTATTTCCTCGATAACGAGAACTTTGTGAGTCTTTGGTATTCGGAATTTAATTACTTTCATTCTGTTAGACTCAAAATAGATTTTTGATTATTTTCTAGAATGCTCAATTTTTTGTGCAAAAATGACTCATCCCATCAATACGCTAATTTTTTTTTTCGGAGAGAACTTGAGAGACTACTTGAAATCGTATTTTTCTTAGTATTAAAATCTCCGCGCAAGATTTTTAAAAACACATGGCCAACTTACAATTGTCACCCTGTATGAATATATATATATGGCAGAGAATAAAACTTGTCTGCACCTTGCTCGTTCGCTCTCTTTTTTTCTCGAGTTGCGGGCGATCATCTCGCCATTCCTCCCCCTCGTTTCCATCAGTTCGATCCACTCTCGTTTCATCGATATCTCGTTTCTCTCGACGACGCGATATAGATACGAAAACGACGCGAGAGCTTGCTCCCGTCGTTCGGGCCCACCTACGTAGCCTCTCTCTCTTGCCTTACTGTGTAATATTATTTTGTACCTCGCCCCATTTTTTTTTCTTTTTCCCGTGTACCATCGCTGCGAATAATTCCACGGGGACCGCACTCGGGCGATAAAGCAGACGCGCGATATCTCGCGACAAAGTATGCGAAAAAGGGGTTTGGACGGGGCGGGAGGGGTTGGGAATAAAAATGGCAGGAGGCGAGATCGAGCTTTTGAATTTGCAAGCGGATATGTGGAAACGTCCCGGGCTCACGCGAACCCGATAATATCGAGATCGAAACTCGAGAATCTTCGTCGTCGTAACACACACACACACACACGCTGGGCAATTATACGCTTATGTATATGACTGCTCTTTACCCTTCGTCGAAGACTCTCCAACGGTCGAAGGGATTATCATTATCGTGTGTGGGGTTTATTCTTTATTTTTTTTTAGTTCTCTTTTGCATTATCCGTGTAGTATCGCGTGTACCGATTTATCGGCACTGCCACCATCGAAGGAACCCTTCCCTTTCTCTTTCGTTATTTCTCACCGCCTCGGGACTCCCAGAGAGGTGAGGACAGAATAGACGGGGTAATTAGTCCCTTCGCGTCCATCGTACAGATACATTTCCCGTAATGGCGCCGATTATATATATATATATATATCCAGCAGCTTATCGATTGTTTATCGATGAGATTGGAGTACGAGTCTCAAGAGGAAAGGGTATCTCTCGTGGACTTCTGTTAGACTAATCGCACAATTGCTGGAATAAAATCGATACGTTAATTTTTTCTCTCCGTCCGTTTGAGTCCGATTTGGACGAACGGATTGTCATCTGCCTTGGATGGAAAAATTGTCATCTACCTTGTATAATTCAGCAAACAAAAAAAAACAAGAACGAAGGGTCGCGAAGAAAGATTTTTTAAGAATTGAAAGACTTTGAATGGAAAGAGATTGCGTCGGGCGGCGGGGGGGGGGGGCTCTTTTCTTCCGGCGTGCGCAAGTGCAATAATAATCGCCGCGTGCTTTTATCACTCCGGGATACTTTGTAACAAGAATGTAGCGCTATGCGCAGCGAGACTCGTGCCGGAAGTGAATCCGGGACAATGGAGAAAATATTGAAGGGTATATTCGCGCTAATAATATTTCACGAGCGTTTATCCGGTATTAGGTGAAAATAAAAATGCGCAAATTGTCGAGAAGATTTCTGTGGAAGCTTCGAGGAATAATATGACACGAGAGGCAGAGAGAGAGAGAGAGAGAGAGAGAGAGAGAGAGAGAGAGAGAGAAAAGTCCCTAGCGTTCTGTGAGAACCTGAAAAGGGTTTCCAATCTCGCTGATCCTTCTCTGTTCCTCTTTCTCTCTCTCCATACATACACACACACACACACATACGTGTAAACGCACTTGGATAGTTTGCCTCGTTGGCGCAGGTGCAGGACACGTGCTCGCGCGTCCACTTGTTCAGCGGCTCGATTATAAAATAGTCGGTATGGGATATTGTACTCGCGATGCCGGTGGTACCGAGAGCGCGTTGCTCGCCGCGCGCGGATAATCGTAAAGCGGTCCCCGAGGGTAATGACTCTTAATATAGCCCTGCCAACGGAGTTAAATGATTCCCATCCATGAATCACCCCGACGCGCGAGAAGAGCCCGCTCTTCCTCGCCCTCCCTTTTCGCTGGTATACATTGTGCATCGCCCGTGACCCTGCGATTCCCCGGGAAGGGACTCGTCTCCGCTTACTCGGACAACGAGCCCGGACAATTGCGATTTCTTTTTCACCGTTTTCTGCGCTTACGCAAAAAACAAACAAAAAACGGAGTTGTCACCTAAAGAAGCGAATCAGGCGAGAATACGAGAAGCGGCGGAGTGCCTTGTGCGAAAAAAAAAAACTGGTGCTGAAGTTTGCATCCGAAAATTCTTTCTGATTATTATCTAAAAATAATCTAAATCTATTTAATCTGTCTAATTGTCTAATATCTATATGATCTATCATATAAAATTATTATTATCTAAATCTAAATCTGTCTAATTATCTTATTATTATGTAAAAAATTATCTAAAATTCTTCCTTGCGGAGAAAATTATCTGAATTATCTGTTATCTAAAAAATATTCTTATTGACTAAAATTTTGTTTGCGGAGCTCGAAAACTCTCAAAATGTATTTCACGATTTATTTTAGACGACCTGAACGCAAACGTGCAAGAAAATACGGTAAATTAAAAAAATTGTAAAAAATATACATTGCGTCGCAAAGATGCAAAGTTCAGAGCCACTTATATCCCCGATCGAAGAATCCTCCAAAATATTTCCGTTCTTTCCGTAACCTAGGTGTGAAAAAAAAATTGAGCAGTACGGAAAAAAAATCGTTGAGTTCTAAGGATGCAAACTTGAACATCATAGAAAAAATCAATTTTCGATATCAATTTTGGTCCCGGATGTTAGATATCCTTAATTTGCTTTTCACGAAGACTCAGACACGTCGGAGGTAAAATTGTACGTATGTGAGCGGTAATTGCAATTCACGGGAACCTCGAGAGCAACTAGCTTTCGAAATTCTCGCCATTTTATCCTCCTCTTCATTTTATATAAATGTTTATACATATATATTGGAAACTATGTGTTGGGGCTCGATGATAAACACGAACGATCGTTTCTCAGGACAAATTATGAAAAAGCATGTAGGTACATCTTCATCGATTAGCGATACCGTAACGACCGGTCCCAAGAATGAGGTGAAACGAGCCACGGTTCTTACGAACAGGTAATCGCGTTTGTATCTAGATCCGCGAGTTCGGCTTTGGCTCATACCGCGGCAAAAAAATCGAGCAACATCGATCTGGTGAGAGAGAGAGAGAGAGAGAGAGAGAGAAAGAGCGGCGGCTCTTTGCTCCCTTTGACTTTGTATCGCGCGATTATACCGATTCGGTGCTCGCTTCGAGTTCAGAAAGCTGCGGCTGTACAGTCACGACAATTGAGATTTTTTTCGGACCAGCGCTGGTGAAGCAAAAGATCGCAGTAATTGAAATATGAGTGAATAATAGAACGATATAATTAATATCGATCGATAAAGGAAAATCAATAAAATCTTCTCGGGTCTAATCCTATTCTTTGAATTTTTATCGAAAGTTTCGAAACGTCAAAAAAAGAAAACATTTAAAAGAAACATTTGCAGGCGCGTAAGGAAGTCGTCTCGAACGAGGCTTTGAAAAAGAAAACCAGTACTCATTTTTCGACTCGATCCAACACCATACACCTCAAAGTTAACGAAGACGCGTTGAAATTTTTTTCTCTTTCTCGCCCCGGTTAAATTGCTCATTAGTCCTTATTCCACACTCGTAGCTTTTTCTCAGCCCGGTACGAGGAGACGCGCTTACTCGGAATAATCGTGATTAGCGTGGCTTTTCTTTTTTCCGTCGCATAAGGGTGCAAATGAGTTGAAGAGAGCCGAGTCGCTCGCGTTCGGTCGCGAGGACTGTACCGTCGAGGACTCGGCAAGCCCCCTGGGGAGAGCGCATCAACCGAGAGATACGAAAAGCTCGGGAATGAAAAGGGACCAGCAGGAAAGATGGATTAAGAAAGGAGACGATCGTACGAGGAAATAGAGTAAGATAGGAAACGTGAGCGTCGCGCACCGGACATCGAAGGGGAACGTTCTAAGAGGGGCAAGGGGGTATGCGATTTGATTCCTTTTCCATCAATCGAGCGCTCGTCAACTGCCAAGGACATTTTACTTTAGCGAGAAATAAGTCGCGACGTAATCCTTGTTCATTCGCCGAGAAAAGGACGGAAAAAAGTTTTACACGTTGATTGAAAAAAAAAAGGCAGCGAGAAAGAGTAAGACTGAAAGAGCGAGAGAGAGAGAGAGAGGAACGATTACACGATCTCTTTGCGTGTATCATAACCGGTTAATTTATTTTTCAATATTCGCCGCTTGTTTATGTGCACACGTGTGTGTACAGAAAGTAGTATATATATATATATATATACAGGGTAGCCCGAAAAGTGACGTCCAAAAGGAAAATCTGGATACCTCAAATCAATACCTACCCAAATTGTCCCCATGCATGTCCCACGATCTTTTTTAGTATGCGACAAAGAGGCATTTAAAAATTGTTCTCTTCAAGTTTTTCTGTAGCATAGGTTTTTATTGTTTTTCTCTTTTGTGTATCTACTTTTTAGAAGTTTTAAAAAGCACTTGGGAGTCATTCAGACTAGAATAAGTGTTTTGTTTTTATTGTCTGAACTTGGGTGACTGATCCTCTCAAACCTATCTTGTTTAAGGGCTTACGTGGGTTTCGTAGCCAAGAAAAGCATATTTTCTCTATTTTTTTGAATATATAATATATAAATTATTTTATTCAAAATGTCATAAAAGACCAACATTTCCACAATATTTAAAAAAAATTTCATCCAAAAATTTGGGAAATTCAACCGGTGGGACCTGGTTTTCGGAGACCCCTCAAAAAGAGTGTCCTCGTGGTGGTCAGGATAACTCATGATAGCTTTATCTGAAATTAAAAAACCGATTTTTTTCTGTTACTAGATAAGTATAGCTCGTGATTGAACGAAGGATTTAAAAAAAAATTGAAATTTGAATTTTTGGCAGAGTTGTATGCAAAATAGTTCAATTTTTGGTACAATTTACACTACGTATAGCCTTGTAAAATTAATTGTAATCGAAAAAAAACCTTCGTTCAATCACTAGTCAATGCTATTTTGAAGAACTGTGCAAAATTTCAATAAAATCGGTGCATAAGTTTTTGAGAAATCATGTCCACCGACTTCAAAAATAGTATTTTGAGAAAAATGCGTATACCTGCGACGCTCCCGGCCGGTCTTTCCCAACGGGGGGAATTCCCAAAGGCTCTCTCTCTCTCTCTCCTAGACTTTTACTCCGATTGACTTAAAAATTTGGGCGAATATTCTAAACATATTGCACTATTAGATAATAAAATATTTAAAAAATGGATTTTTGGACATTTTCAAACACACGTAACCCCTTAATTTGCGATCATTTACGTTAGCCGTCAGGTGGTAATTTTTATATTGTTCGACAGTGCACTTTACAACGATAACACAAGTGAAAAAAATCGCGAAGAAAGTATATGCATAAGAGAGAAAAATAAAATGTTTCTTTCTCGAAAACTAAAAGAGGTCTCGTTGAACATAGATGGAGGTGAGTCGGATCGATACGAGGAATTTAAATTTCCTTCTGGGCTTCACTTTTTGGGTCACCCTGTATACATTTATATTTATGTATACGTATGTATGTATATGTGACACGCGTATATATCTGCTTATGAGTCTCTCCCCGATAGTCCATGGCGAGTTAATGAGTACATAAACTTAATGAGAGTACATTAAATCTCAAAGGTTGCAGAGGCAATAATCGGCAAGTTATATTTTTATTATCGTGTGCGTACAGGGGGAGCGGTGAAGCTCGCTATCTTTTTCAGCTGTGTTGTGTAGGGTCGTCGGTGCTTGTGCGGCCACGTAAAAGTCCAATTATATCTTGGGAACACGATCGGGACATGTACGTGGCATTCGTTCGCGTTGTGTATACAGACGGATAAAGAATACGAATTTTCTGAACGGGAAGAGGAAGGGCGATCCGAAGAGTGAGAGAGAGAGAGAGAGAGAGAGAGAGAGAGGACGGGAACATCAAGGAAGAACTTACTGACAAGGCTAAATCGCCTTGTCATCCTTTTGAGACTACTCCTCTCCGTGCACTAGTCACAGTCCTTTTATCGCTCAAGGCATCACGATTTACCGACAAGTGTTCAGTGCCTGTACTCTTGTTCTCCATACCTTAAAAGTTGAAGGAAACGCTTCATGGGGGTCCACACGCTCGAATTCGCCGGATGTTTAATATTTTGCGGGAAAAATAAAATGCTCAAGGACGCCAAGGACAAAAGCTTGGTGTTTTACGCAATGATTGTGATGGTGGTGTAGATCCAGAGAGAGAAAGAGCTTCTAATGCTCATCTCGACGACAATTAATAATTCATATGTATATGTATGTTCAAGGACAAGAAGTTTAAAATGTCTTTCCCTCCTTAGATAGATATATATATGTGTGTAAAAGCCCGCGGGCAGGTGCTTTCAAGTTAGAATGATTTAGGGGCGATCCAGTCATTTCCGGAGGTAGCGCAGGGCACATAGTGCCATATAGAGTCGTCGTCGTCGCCGCCGGCTGACTTTAACGTCCTCTCCGTACATACCGTGACTATTACTTTCTCCCTCTCACTCTCTCTCTCCCTCTCTCTCTCCTCTCTCTCTCTCTCTCTCTCTCTCTCTCTCTCTCTCTCTCTCGCTCTCTCTCTCTCCATCTGTACTCGCAGTTGCTGCCCATATATATATACACGGTTGTATGAATTTGTGCGTGCTCTTAACGCGTGACTCGAGAGATCCACCGCAGCGACTTCTCGCGTGGATACATTTTCGCACAAGTGCACACACTCGAGAGCGATTCGCATAAATCTGACAGGAAAAAGTGCTAGAAGTGCTCTTATGCACAGATATATATATATATCTGAGAAAGAGAGAGAGAGAGAATGCTCGGAAATTTACGCTCCCTTTTGTCGCCCTTATCCCTCTCCGTACAACTGCGTTATATTTGCTCAGAAAAATGAAAGAAAATTATAATTTTACCGCTGAGAAATATGAAAAGCTCGTGTGCATGCAGTGCTTCCATTCGTCATATTTAATTTGTCAGTCGCACGGGCGGTCTCCGCGACGCCCTTAAGGGTTCGTCGCTTATCCCCAACGAATCCCGGAGAACCGACGTGTCTCACACGGGATACGCAGTGTTAGACATGAACAACCGCGAGTGTCTTGGGTGTCCCCGCGTAGATTCTCAGAGTGTAAGGGAGAGAGGACGAGGACCCGCTCGCTCGTGCGCGACTCGCAGCGACCTCAACGATAACTCGTTCGAGACACGCCCAACGTGTCAAAGCTCGCACACACACACACACACACACACACACAGACTCGATCGCGGTTTCCTCGCACTCGGAGTGTCCCTCAACGGCCTTTCGTCTCCGGCGACGGAGGAAATCACGATTAGCCTCGGAGGTAAAATCTTTGTGGGAGGTTTGAAAGGGTTGCGTGGATACTAGGGACCCCTGGAAGTTCCTCGGGTCTGTCCTACACAGCAGTGTGCCCCTCGCTCGCGCAGGCCTTTTTTCTTAACCCGTCGGTGAAAAAATACAATGTGATTCGTGAAAATTGGATCCAGAGGGAAATTCAACCCTTCGAGGGCACAGGTCGCAGTCGTATTGAACCCAACATTTCGCAGCTTTGCATTCAATCACGATTGTCGAAAAAGGCATTTTTTTTAAATCTAAATGTTACGATGGAAAGTTAAGATTAGAAGTTTCATATAAAAAATGGCGGTGCATATACAGGGCTACTGGTTATTGGTCACGATCCTGTGAAAGGGCTGCAGGACATGCTTTCCACTATTAAATAACTTAGTAATACTTTACGCAAAAGTTTACCATTTTCGAGATATTATTATTTGTATTATTTTTGTCTTAAGTGAGGGGTTGGCAACTTTAAAAATGAATAAAAAAAGAGCTGTTATATGGAATCAAACTTTTTTTTATTATTCGTAGTTTGAGGACACAGTGAACAAAGAATTATCAACAATAAAATAAGAATAATCGGCAAACATTTTTGAATTGGGGGTCCAAAGCTCTGCAAGTCGAATAATTTTCTTAATTTTCTTTCACAAAAATACATGTTTTATTTTTAAAATCATTAAGTTACTTAGCCTACGGGCCATTAAAAAAACAACACTATCTAACGGGGTATAATTTTTCTGTAGTTGTCGACAAAGTAAAAAAATATGTGACATTAAAAAAATGAATAGGAGAGTTCCAAGAATGGAACATTGCAGTTTTGTTTGTGGTTTTAACAAAACTGTGTAATAAAACAATAAATATAGTAGACCTGTTGTTCGCCGTTGCCTTAATTCATAATCGACCAGAACTAAGAGGCTCTGATTTCATACGACAGTTTTTAGTTTTATTTTATTTTTAACCTTGCCTACCCCTCGCTTAAAAAAATAATATCTCGAGAATGGTTCACTTTTGCACAAAGCATTACTGAGTTATTTGATAGCAGAAAACTGTCCTCCAACCCTGTCGCGGGATCGTGACCAATAAACAATAGCCCCGTATACATATATTCTTTTCAAAGTGAATAGTTTTTATATTTGGTGCCCAACATACCCAGGGGTCATTTTTGACCCATGTGCTTGAAGATTCGCTAGGAAGATGCACTCCGAAACTTAATATCGTGTCAATTCTATTTTTATCACCGAAATTACATTACAATTTTTTTCCAACTTTGCTCCGTATACCCTCACAGGCTTTTACGACTCCCATTCCCTTAACTTTTAGCCCACGCTTGTTACTTCACTGCTTCCAGTTGCACAGAAACTTGACCATCCTCATTATTGAAAATGATCGTTTATTAAAATTCGAACTCGTAATTCCAAATTCAATCGGTTTTCAAAGGCAAGTTTTAATTATCTTTCACAAATGTTGATAAAGTGTGCACGACGATTCTTCCAAACTCGTTCTTCTCTCTGTTCAATTTATTTTGACGCACAAGCACGTCGAGCCTGCTCTCCAATATAAATCCGTTTCTATCTTGTCTAAAAGTCCTCCGTATTTACCTCATCTCTTATCATGGTCTCTCTCTCTCTCTCTCTCTCTCTCTCTCTCTCTCTCTCTCTCTCTCTCTCTCTCTTCTCTCTCAATATCAAGCCGAGTTTCAAAGGCTCTCGAGGCCTCCGAGTGTTTCCGTGACCGTTCCCCGCGAACGAGCACTCTAACAGATGTTCCTTATGAAATTATCCGTAGCTCGTACTTTCGCACTTTCCACGAAGATAACGTTTCTTGCAATTTAATCGGCGTCGAGCGACGGGGGATTACGAGCTCGGAGGGGCTAAGGTGGGAGGCAACTGGACGACGGTGGGGGAGGAAGGGGGGGCCAGTACCCATCGATCCCGAGATGGACGATCGATGAACCGCGGGATGGCATTAGCGCGACGAGCGGGCGAGCGGCGGAAGGCGAGGAGCTTGACGAGGGGGCTGCATCTGACGGTGAGTGATGCCGCCGCAATGCCGGGGGACATTCAGAGCCGCCTCTTCTGGTACACCACATATGCGTGTAACGTTTAATTACCGCTACCGCTAATTATCCTTTTTCTCTGGCTTCTCCGAGTCTCGCGAGCTCCGCGAGAGCCATTCGTGACATTGAACGGAGCTCTCTGATCCTCGTTCGCCCATATATACGTAGCTCTCTCTCTCTCTCTCTCTCTCTCTCTCTCTCTCTCTCTCTCTCTCTCTCTCTCTCTCTCTCCCTCCCTCCCTCCCTCTCTCTCTCTGTCTTTTCCTCTCTCACACACGAAACGCAATACGTACGAGTATGCCATTCGCACGAGTTGTGCACACGACGAATCTTGCCTTACGTGTACGTGCACACGTCTGTAATAAATCGATTATTATCGTCATTATTATTAGTAGTGTCTCTGTTTTCCATTTGCAGCTTCTGTTTCTCTGCTCTTCTGCGATTGGTAGGGAAAAAATTGTTTTCCTCTTCCTCCCTTCGTTCTCTCTCTCTCTCTAGCTCTCGCTTTCGTACGGCGACCACTCGTCACAAATCCATTAGAGTAATTAGTAAGAAAAAAATGTGAAACTCGTTATCGGACCTCGGTGATTAACCCGGGAGGGAAGCTTTACGAGCGGGTGCCCTGCAACGGAAGAACTCTCTCTCTCGAGTAAAAGAGAGAGAAAGAGAGAAAGGGAGTGGAGAATCTACGCGTATGTATACCTATATGTGTACACGTGAGTTTTTTTTACGCATCGTTAATTTTGAGAACTGGACGGTCCTTGAAATTACCTTCGGTTAAATATGCTTACATTTATCTAATTGTAATTTCGAGGACGATAGGATTTACCGTATGGTTGAGTACGGGGACAGTTGGCTATGAGGATGGTCCTCAAAAGCGCGTACATCCTGAATTGGCACTGGGACGTGTGTACTCGTCGAGACCCTCGGTCGACCGCGTATTAAGCTCGTTTTGATCGTTTCGTTCGTTTTACGAGGATATATCCATTTATATCGATAAAATTCAGCGTCCTGTGCAACTATAGGTGCACGCGCGCGCATGTACTCGCGTAAACGCGAACGACCCTCGTTAAAACAGCGTGTGTCCCGCGCGTCTGAACACATTGAAATGAGCGTTAAAAATACTGATAACAGTTACTGAATAAGAGAAAGAAAGAGAGAGAGGGAGAGAGAGAGAGAGAGAGGAGCCGGGTGTTCGTGGCCTGATCTCACTTGCTTCTAATAAGCATGCTCGTACTTCGCGCGTCGAGAGTTTTGCGGAAAATGTACGACGGTTGATTTCCCAGGGATGAGCGTCCGAAACGTCGTTATCACGAAGAGCTTGTAAATCATTCAGTCGTTAAAGGAACAAGACGGAGGAAGAGAACTCGAGTCGAAAAATATGTAATGGTTTCCATTTTTTTTTGTTTCTTTTTATTTAAAGAAAACACTTGCCGTCAGGGCGAGTGCCGGATTTATGAAGTCTTGGCTTACCTGTAATGTGAAAGAAATCGGTATTTTGCCGGGTCGAGGAACAAGCCCTTTTTAGTCCAGGTATTTCGAGCCTCGTTTGAATTTGGTAGTTAAATACTAATATTGTATGGTGTTGAAGCTTGCGTAGTTGGAATGCAACGGAATTTCATTCTTTTTCATTGCATAAATTTTCCTTGGTCAATTTAAACTGTGAAAATAACTCGATCGTTTTTTTGCGTATTCTTGATAGAGATTCAGAACTTGGTTTTGTAAAAACGAAGATTTTTACAAAAACGGTGCGCGTTGAAAAGCCCGCGCACCGTTGCTCCTCATCCGAGTATACGTCTTTTGAGCGAACGCGCTCTATGACGAGGTACACAAGAGTCATGCTCCTCGCGGGCGCAAACGCCATCTGGCTCGAGGAGCGAGCGAGGGGCAGGGGCGGGCGGGAAGAAAGGCTCCTCCACTGGCGACGATTATCTTAATAGCGCGAGTGACTCTAATGAATAGCAAAGTTTTTGCGAGCCTCGGTGTGAGAGACGTGAGAGTGGAGAGAGCGAGTGAAAAAAGGGTGGTAAAAACATGACGGAGGGCTCGGGAACGCGTCAGAGCCGAGGAGGAAAAAGATTCGCGAAGGATCCTTCTCATCCTCCTCTCTCTTTCTCTCTCCCTCGTTTCTCGAGGTTTCTCGCCGCCTGCGTGCTCAGAGTACAGATATAGGCCCGACGCGATAGAAAGTAAGAGAATGCGGGAGAGCGAGAGAGAGAAGAGCAAAAATTCGTTGGAGCTTCTTTAGCATTTTCTTCAACACTTGTTCCTTCCTTCTTCATCCACCGCGTTTCGTATGAGCCATAGCGTTATGTACTTGTATATATATATATATAGCTCGAAACCGTACAAGCCGAGAAGACACAGCCCTCTCGACGCTTCTTACGTTCGTTCTCTCCTGTGGCGAATGGACTAAACACCTTCGCAACTCTATCCTCTTCCCGTCCGTCTTCACTCGCCCTTTCCTCCCTTTTGCGGTATATTCCAGCGCGTTACGGCGAATCTCTACGTGAGCCTCCTTATCGTTGGCTTCGGAGGGAGAGAGGCAGCGCGAGAGAGACGAAGAGAGGGATCCTTAACAAAAAGTTATATATATATATATAGGTGTGTATGTATGTATATATGCTTCTTAGGAACTTGTAAGATGGAGACGCAGTGGCGTGAGAACGAGACAGTCGGATGTAAAAACGATCCGATGACTCGAGGGAGAAGAGACAAGTTGAAACAACGAGAGTAATTTATTTATTTGCTTTTTTTTCTTATTATTGGGAAAACGACTTTGAAAATATTCGCAATTCATACACTATGTATATTGTTGCTGTATTTTTTTTTTGTATGCGGTGATAACGAATTCATTTATGAAAATTATTGTATTGTTAGTTTATCATTAGTTTGTATTGTTAGTTTATCATGACTCTATTCATTACGCGGTATTGTAGATGGTAATAAAATGTCATTACTGCGTTATTACTGTGCTGCATATACCATTGGGATGTATTATTATATTGTTTTTTCTGTTATTATTTATATATTCAAATATAGTAATAACGAATGTCTACTATTACTATTAGTACACTATATCTAGTTACTATAAATTTGAGAGGGAAAAAGATTTTAAAAATATTACTTCTCAGGGCTCTCTCGATTTTTCGTCGTAAGGTTAATTTCGATCCGGTAATTACGTGGTGAATTTTTACACAAAGCAACGACGGCTCCGCAATTCCGTAGGGCGTTTTCCATGGTTGTTTTTTTTTATTTGTTTTTCTTTATCGCGGCTCAGACTTTGCCTCGAGAAGTTCGATTAAAAATGTTTGGTCGTTTCGAAAGTTGCCCACGTGTGCGGAAGTGGAAAAAAAAGAGGATGAGCAGTTCTGTTTGTACGGCGAAGAAACGGCGGGGATCGCGGAAAAGGTGGAGAGCGCACAGGGTCAGGGCGCGTTGAAAGATATGACGTTGATTGCTCGTCGAAGTACCGCGTGAGAGACCTCGATGAACCCGAAGCTCCGGGGGCACACGAGGCATCTCTCTCTCTCTCTCTCTCTCTCTCTCTCTCTCTCGCTCTCTCGAAAGGTAACACGAGTGTCGATGCCCTCGATCTTTCCCTTTGTCTCTCTCTCTCTCTTCGCGTCCCACGCCCCCTTGATACAGTTGCCAAAGTACCAAAGTATCCGAGCCTCGACCGAAGATTACTGATACGAGGAATCGACCTCTCGCATGGTGGAAAAAAATGCGTTCCTCTCATGCACTCGGCCATTCATCGAGACCCAATAACCTTGTTCTTCAAACTTTCTTCCTCATATTCGATGAGTCGAAATTTTTTTTTCGCCTTTTAAACGATTTCACGAGTCTATGCGATGGAAAATTTTTCGCCGATCACGAATATCATTGAGTTTTAGCCGAAAGTTAAAAAATGAGCCGTCTTTTTACACTGTTGACGATTTTTTTTAATCTATTGAAGGTTGCCGGAAAAATTGATGGTGAATTTGTATTCAGGGGATAAATGCACATCGATGGGGACTTATCAAAAAAAAAAATCCACATTAAATATTTTTTTCGCCCCGCGGCGAAAAGAAAAGTTCCTTCACTGAATCGCGGCTAATTTATTTTTCCAGCGTCTCCAAACCCTTAACTTCGGCCCTGACCACAGCCATAATCAGATCTTATCAATCCAAAGCCAAACCCAGAAGTGTGCGATTAGGTTTAAAAAAAAAAGAAAAAGAAAAGCAGTATACACTTTTCGAGCCGGCGCGGCACATCGCGAGATGGAAAAAGGTGGGGTTCTGCCATTGAGATGTTTCTTCTGGGTGGGTGAAGAGATCAGTCTCTCCGCTCTCTCGGAGAGAACGGGGCTCCTTCTTCTTTACTACTCGTCACCACTCCACCTATAACTGTGTACGCACACGTATCCACACGTTTGTGTACATATATTTATAGGAAGTGTGCAAGCGTGTGTGTCTTTTCACGAGGAGAGTTGTTGTACGTGTCATTAATACGTTCCGCGAAACACTCTCGCGTGTCCTATCGAGCGAGTCCCCGGGACTCTTGCGCGCAAATCTTGTACGGTGTGTTACGTGCATGCACGTGTATATATACGTAGAACTTTGAGGAGGGAAAGATTCCAGGTGTTCGGGTCGCGCGTATTCCCTGCGTGAGGGCCTCTCGTCTCTCCTTTCCCTCCCCTCCTCCTTCCCCGACCACCTCTTCTTCTTCGCAGCCACGCGGGAGTGACGGTAATGAGGAGAGTCCCTCATGACTTATGTATGTACCGGGGACCCGGTGCACGGATTTACAATGGGTTCTTTCGTTTCACACACAGACGCGACGTTGGTTAACGCACGCGCGCTCGCCTCACCGCGAGCGGATCTCTCTAGCCCCCTTAAATGCTCGGGATTCCTGAGTCTCTCTTCTAGCACGTGTTTTTTTTTCGCTTGCTCTCGTTTTGACGCTTACCCGTCGACTTTTCGCGGACATTCCCTCGCCGATAGGGAACGTCTCCATTTTCGCGGGAAATATTCTATCGGGAGATTCAAAGTTTTTGAGGTACACGCGATGGGCAGAGGTATTTTTGGCCTTTGGGGAACTTTGGATAGTTGGACCTGGGACGGTGGAACAGTTTGGTGTGAAGATCTGGAATAATTCGTGAAAACACGATGAGTTGAAAATTGTTGCGGTTAGTGGGATTTGGTTTTGGGGGAAAACAAAAAATAGAAGAAAAACCGATTTTTCAGCTGGCAAAATTCTTGTCGAAGGGCTAATCGAAGATGTTATAATTCTCAAACGGATTAGCGGGTCTCGAACTTTGTACACGAACTTGAAACGAACGAAGCAACCATTTAATCAATTTTTACTGCCGTGATAACATTCCGATAAGATCTTCGTTGTGTCGACAAAAGACCCTAATTTATGCTGTTGAAGCTTGCATCGTTGGAATGCAACGGAAATTCTTTTTTCGTTCCTTTTTCTCCATTTTTATTTTTGTCCAAAATAGTTTTTCGAGAGATTTAGGTGGTGACTCTCTAATGAGGAACTTGAAAAAAAAATTCCGAAGCTTTGAACTGCCAAAGAAAAATTTGCACTTAGAAAAAAAAACGAAATTCGTAGCATTCCAACGATACAAACTTCAATATCATCTGTTTGGCTAAATTGCTTATATTTTGGCACTTTCTTTTTCGTCAATGCAATTGAAGGCTTCCACGTGCAAAAAAAATCACTATCTCTTAAGATTGATCGGTGAACCGACCGAGGCTGAGCGCGTGTTCCGACGCGAGCACTCGACCGCTTTTTCCAATTTGCTCCGGGAATATCGATCCTCGCGCAGTCTCACCGATCGATTCCTCGGTTAGAGATCCTCTCGAGACTCGATACATATCAAGAGTCGCACTCTATACTTCTCGCCTCTGTCGTCCGGTAAACGTATACGAGTCGCCGCGCATCATCGTCACGTCCTTTTGGGCACGGCTCAGTTTTCCCACAGATTACACTATTCCCCCTCGCGTCCCTCGAATATTTGTAGCCGCTTCTTCGTGCCGTTCAACGCCTAGCGCGGATATAAAAATTCCATTACCAATTCCATTACCAATGTTATCGAGACGAGGGAAGCTGCGAGATAAATCGCTGTTGCGCGACGACGGGACATTTGTTTCTCGCACCTGACGCGAGACGCTATTTATTCCGCTATCTTTTCTCGCTCGCTTTTATCGGAACATTTTGAGAGATTCTTCCCTCCCGCTGGTCGAAACTGGCGTATCTCTCTCTCTCTCTTTCTCGCTCGCACCCACCGCTCCTCTCTCACCAATCAAACACACATATATGCCGACGACCGCAAACATAGTACGTTATTATGTTAAGAAGCGGGAGAAATAGGAAAGCGAGTGAATAAGATACTGATTATTCACTCGCGGTAGTGTCGCCTTCTACGATTGAGATTAAGTGGAAATACGAGCCCTCGCGCGATTAAAAAAGTGAGAGATGTGTCTCGTGACACCAAGAAATTAGACGCTCCGCAGGAAAACGTGTGTAAATAACAGTTTTGTCGCGTCGATAATATTCCAACATTTTCGAACAGCCCGAACAACTTTTTTCCTCTTCAGTCGTCGTTTCTTTCTTTTTTTTTTCCCACGCGGTAGCCGAATAATGTTTTCCGACGAAGCGAATTAGTGAGCGGCGGAGGTGTCTCTCGTGACAGTCACAAATTAGAAGAATATGCGGCGAGGGCGAGGGGGAGGCTTATCAAAGGTTTGCCGTTTAAATCGGTAGTCGATCCGTGGATCGAACAGGACGAAAATAATTCTCGGCTTCTCGATCCTGAGAGCTTACGGAATAATAATAAAAATTATAATGCGCGAAATATACATGAGATGAATTACACAAATCATATTCATATTTCTTATATCGTGAAATTACAATAATAATAATAATAATAATAATGGTAATACGTGAAATATGCATAAAATAATGTATCGATATTAATAAATGATAAATAATACGACACTAACAAATTATACAAATGATAATAAATGATGCTACGAGAAAGAATATATAATATAAATAACAATAATTATGAAAATATTATTATGTTGTGAATTTCCAAAGGGTAATTAAAAATTGCAAAGGACAAAATGGTCTGTGAGATATAAAAGCGAGTGGGCCCGACGTAGAATCGAATATTCCGGTAAAATCGAGCTCCAAGAAACTAAATCTCAACTTCCTATTCTCGGAACGTTACGTATATGAATAAAAAATACTATAAAGAAAATGATAACTAATGACAATGATAAATGTACCTTATATGGCCATTGAACACGACATAATTAGCATTATAATAATAAATAATTAACTTTACAGTAAGAAATAATATCTACAATCCTTTGAATCATAAGTTTTCAAATATCGAAATTCTACAAGTAAGGCTTCGCGGGAAGATATTTCAAAATTGAAAGCCCAATAATCAACAACGAACTTTTTATCGCCTGTAATGAAAGATCTATACCTGTAGAAACGAGGCCCATTTTCGTTGGCATGTACTTGGCTACTTCGTTTCTCGATTTCACTGTTACTCCAGTGCCCCCCGGAGTCTCCGATGTAGATAATATCCGTGGGGATTTAACCGCGCTAGCGCACGCCACATAGCCATAAATAGTTAATAGTTTTCGTCGTTCCGCTCGACAGAGCGCATACGGTGGCTCGAACGATTACCGTCCAGGATCGAATTCTTTTCACTTGTATTCGCGAGATCCCCACACGCGGCACAGAATTTTTTTTTTTTCGTGCAACACGTACGCAACGTACGTCACGATGTCTCGCATCCTCATCGACCCTACTAGTCTGCGGTGAACGCAAAATGAGAAAAAAAAAGAATTGAAAAAAGAAACAACGCAATTAAGCGAGACAGATGGAAGGTCTGTGTGTGTGTATGTGTGTGCGCGTGTACAAGGAAGAACGGGCATGATCGACGATTAAAAGATACTCGCGGTGGGAGAGAAATTACTAGCGAGTTGTTCTCACTCCGCGGGAACACGTGAACCCCCGAGATTCGTCTTATATTCGCATTAACGCGACGAGACGTCTCAATCCTCTCGTGATTTAACGATTGTGCGAAATCTCACGCGATCGTCGGAGATTTTCGCTTCTATCATAATGCTCCAAGTTTATTATTGTTATTTTATTTTTATTATCGTTATTGATATAACTGTGACATTATTTTCAGAATTCTCTCAGCGGCTTCAACTCCCGCGAGGGTGTTCATTTATTTTCACTTCATTACACATTCATTCTATTTTCATTAACATTGTTATTAAGTCATTTTCATTAATTTCCTGAATATTGTTATTATTATTTACTAATGTTTAGTTACAGTGCTTGATACGCGGACATGGGAATTATTATCATTGTTATTACCATTTTTGTCATTTATTTACAAATTTTGATATACAATTCTCGGTATCTAGCCGGCACTTGTGAGAATCATTATTTCCATCGTTATTATTATAACTATAATATCATTTTGCACGGTTCTCCGAGAGACTCGAGCTCCTGCGAGGGTGGATTTCGTTTCGTCGTTCGTTGGCTCACTGCGGTTTATTCTCTCTCTCTCTCTCTCTCTCTCTCTCTCTCTCTCTCTCTCTCTCTCTCGCAGTCTCGCATTGCCAAACTCCTGCACACACTCGACTGTACGTTTCTCCCGAGTACCATATACGCGGACGAGACTTAAAAATGATTAAAAAAAAAATGTTTGAAAACCTAAAAAGTAGAGAGACGAGAGAAACGGATGAGAAAAGACGGTGGAGGAGGAGAAGGCATAGCAGAAGTCAACGGCAGATATAGCAACCTGGGTAACTCGATATCGCCAAAAATTTACCCGGAGAATTTTTATGGTCCCCCCGGTAATGGCGTTTTAATTGCGATCCACCGAGCCGCGCGCGGCACCGACACTGATTAAGCAGTAAATTCACGTATTCATAAAACACCGTGGTTTACGATGAACGTGATCTGTGTGCTATGCTTTTACTTCTCTCTCTCTCTCTCTCTCTCTCTCTCTCTCCCCCCCACCATCCCGCTTTGCCGCTATGGACGCAAGAGACTTCTTGCTCCCAACTAAGCTTCCTTTAACGGTCGTGTTCTGGCATAACCCGGTACTCTCGCGTATGGGAGCTATTTTTTCCTTTTTTTTCCAATTTCGAATAACCACTGACCATCGGAATCACGTGGGCAATCCTCGAAAAGTACGCCGTATCAGAAGTTCATATACGAC
This sequence comes from Ophion ventricosus, assembly GCA_963932345.1. Taxonomy (NCBI): domain Eukaryota; kingdom Metazoa; phylum Arthropoda; class Insecta; order Hymenoptera; family Ichneumonidae; genus Ophion; species Ophion ventricosus. The sequence goes on along the minus strand of OZ010723.1, from coordinate 16,895,358 downwards.
ACACGGATGGCTTCAAATTTTTCCACACACACTAACATATAATGAGAGTGTGTACATATAAAGAAACAGCGCAAGGCGTTACGTATAGTTACGTCGGCTGCTGGGATCTTATCGCAAACACATATTCGAGAGAGAGAGAGAGAGTCTTATTATTATCCTGTATAATTGGAAGGGACGTCTCACTGACCCAAAATTTCGAGCAGGCGATTTAAGGAGGTGCAATCGTGAGAAACTAAGAGAGAAAGAGAGAAAGACAGAACGCGAGCGCGGGGGCGGCAGAGGTTCGAACGAAACGGTACAGGCATCAGGCAAAAGAGAGCGGAAGAGAGATAGTGAGAAGAAAAAAATGGAATAAAAAAGAGCCGCGGAGAGAGAGGAAAAGAAAAGGATCTCCTCGTACAGCAGGTTCGGCGGTGCGCGAGAGCAACGAGTGCGCGCGGCTTATTCGTGCTCGATATAAATCGAGATAGGTCGATCGTTCGTTATCCGGTCGCGTACTCCGCGCGCCCAGCGCGGCGGGGAGGCGCAACGAGAGGGGGCACACACGTACGGTGCGGCTGGATTTACCCTCCGTGCGCGTTCCGCTTGGACGCCATGTCGTTAATTAGAGAGACGCGCGCCAGAAGAAAGGAGAAAATTGAGCCGGTGGATAACAGGATAGAGAGGAGAGAAGAGAGAAGAGGAGAGAAGAAAGAAGAGAGAAGAAAGAAGAGAGAAGAATGAAGAGAGGAAAGGAGCAACGAGAGAAGAGAGAAGAGGACAGAGGAGCGAAGAAAGAAGAAAGAAGAGGAACGAGAGAAGAAGAGCAACGAGATAAGAGAGAAGAGGACAGAGAAGAGAGAAACGCGAAGAGGAGAGAAGAGAGATTTCGAAACCTTCCGAGATGAATATAATCGGAAGAATTCATTTCGCTCCGAGTAATGAAAAACTCGGGCGACACGCGATCCCCTCCCCCGTTTGCCGAAAGGGCCAAGAAGCCTCTTTCTGGCAGGTGGTACCTGGCCCTTTTGCCGCCGTTAAAATGTATCCGCTCACGCAAATAGGCGTGCACGAGGACCTTCCTCGCGAGGGCGACCCTTGACCTCGCGCATGTGCATACGAATAAAAACTAACGAGAAAAAAAAAACGAGAGAGGATCTCTTGTGTTCGGCGCATCCGTGCCGCGACCGCCAACGCAATCGTCCTTGGAATGTATTTTATTGTGTTTATGCATTTAGGGTGATATAAATGAATATTTTTCTTCGCCATATTAGTAAATGTCAGGATGTCGATGAATTCATAGGATAAACGAAACTGTAGGCTATTTTAAGAATTATTTATTCCGATCGTCTATCGAATACTCGGGGTAGATAAATATTTTTGTGTCTTATCTCAATATTTTGTTGACCCGTAATGAAAAATCTCGTTGATCAAAGTAACTTTTCGTATGCACTGATTCAATTTTGAAAAATTGATGAATTTATTATTTTTCTTAATTTTATTTAATATTAATTTTATTGAGAATCTAATTTTACTTACCTTTGAATACGTTGTGGAATATGTGTTTCTATTTGAAATCTTAAAATCATGAACTTGTGCCAAAATTGGGAAAATAATTCAATAATGATATCTGCAATCTCAAAATCGATCTACCGGACTTTTTTTCGAGAAATTTTTTTTCAACGTATATTAATATTTTTCCTATAGCCTTGAAGAAAAAAAAATATCGATTCTTTTGCATAACCCGTAGTACAAATATCCGGATGTTACCTACCTGCGTGAATATATATGAAGAGGCGCACTGGGTCCCTCGATGTATTTTGAGAGTGCAAGCGGATGAAGGATCAGGAACGATCCGCGCTCCTTCAGCTCACTACGTATAACTCTATCGTATTCACGCACCTGAATGGAAGAAAAAATTATCGCGTGTATTGCATCGAAAAACTGGCACGATCGGATGTGAAACTCGTTCGAGGGATGCTTCGCTGCTCGTTGCATATGTGTGTGTGTGTGTGTGTGTGCATGAGTGTTGGGCGCGTGGGCGCGCGCAGGAGCCCGAGAAGGAACACGACATACTTTTCTATTACGGTGGAGTAGTGACGAAGCAACGAGGAGGCTTCCTCGACCTCGTCCCTGCTACCCTAAACGATTACGAAGAGCAGCAGGAGCGAGTGTGGGGTACAATGTTGGAAAAAAAAATATTTCGCTCGCCGGAAAAACGTAAAATAAAACGTAACCTTCTGTAGTGGCCCGGGATTTCGGTCCTAATCGATAGTTTTATTATTCATGATGAGCTAAGTGACTTGTGTTTTTCCATTCGTAGTTTAATTAATAGTTATTTTCATCAATAATCAAATATTGAATTAGTGGGATACAATGTATCGCCGAGATGTGGGGCACAATGTCCCAACTCCCAATGAGGAAACAAAGTGACGGCGCTCCGAAGAAGCGCAATGTGTCACGGGCCGCTGTCAATGACGTGCCATTTCTTAGAGGTTTGTAGCTCGCAAATTCAGAATTTTTTTGTGTTGGACCGTGATTTATCTGTTATCTATGTTATCTATGTTAGAAAAATATACGAGTTTCAACCGCCTCATTGTACCCTACGTTTCGCAGTAGTTGACCCACTGTACCCACCTATATGATACACTGTACCCCACGCATGGGGTACAATGAGCCAAACCATACATTTTTTTCGATCCCATTATTTCGGTATTTTTAATCTTTTTGCAAAAAATATGGAAGCTTAATTGTACGCCCAAAGGCCTATAAAACCGGTTATGACCTTTTTTTTCTAATCAGACTACCTTGATTAGAGTAAAAGTTGGTTAGAAAAAAAGTTTTACACTGTACCCCACCTTCCCCTATTCCATCTGTGATAAACGAGAATCCGTGTGAATATCACGGATTATAGATCGCCTACGATTAAAAAGGGAAGGTGGAGCTAGCCATCGTTTGAACGTTATTTACGAACTTTACGTAAGAGTGACTCCCACTTCCCGGTGACCCTCGTCACCCCGAGAAGCCCATTCGCTACACGCTACATACATATATCCAAGCCACTCGTATATGAGAGAAATTCAACGGCGCGAGCTTCCCGAGGGATAGTCGACTGGGAGAAACTCGAGACGAGGAGCAAACGCGGAGAGATACAGTAATAAGTAACCAAAGATCGGCAAGGGAGAAAGAGAGATCGCTAGAGTTTCTAGATAATGAGCTCGGCTGGCCCGGTGGTTGAGTGGGTGGAGTCGATGGATGATCTACAGCGCCGGCTTCCACTTGCCACTGGCGTGCACCATCCATCTATCTCTTTCTGCCCGGCCAATGTACATTACGAGATCGATGCGCGCAACACGCTCTCGATCCACCGATCGTGTACCGCTACCATGCGATAGAAAATAGCCCTCTCCGTACGTATAGTTCTTTATATTCGATTGAGCCTTCTCGCTGGGAAACGATCGTGCTGTACATACACACACACACACACACGTATATGTACCCTCGCAAAGATCTGCGATCCGTCTATCCATCTCGAACCTCTGGTTTACTGGGTGTATACATATTCCTGGTGTATGGGACTTTTCATGCCAAATTCTCCATATCCCTTGAGGACTTGGAATTCCAAATTTTTTTAATATTGACTTGTTGAGGGTATTGAGTTCATTGAGAATATGGAGGTTGTTGAGACTTTGAGAAATATTGAGAATAGATGAAATTTTCTTGGCTTCGTTTGGGTTTAGGTTTATGTGGCTTGAGTCAATAAAGAATATGGAGAATATTGAGACTAAGAGAAGTATTGAGAACAGTTAACATTTTATGAGTATATGGAGGGCCTTAAGAATATTAAGGATTTATTAAGGTAGCAGTCTCGCCGCAGTCACGGTGAAAAGTTTATTCTCCGCTCAATCGATGAAAGCTTCGAAATATTGCGAAATATCCTTATAATGTAGGTTGTACATCTTATCGGGTTGTAAAAACTTATAAAGTAATGACGAAAACGCCTCACTTTTGTATCAGACTATCTATTCCGGCCACTAATACGTAGGTACTCTGCGTATAAGGATATGCATACAGTACTGTAATCTAGTTCTGGTCTCCTCCAGTTCGTGGCGTTAGACATTGCTTTATTTAAATCGCTATCTCTGTGAAACTAGACGGTCAAAATTCATAATTTTTCTTTACCCACTTCTTCATATGTTCCTTTGTAATTGAGAATTAAAAATTAAAATCTGTCGAAAAGTTTCGAAGTTATTGCGTGAAATATGAAATTTTCCACTGCTCCCCATAAGAACACGTGTAAAACTATAAAATCTTTGATTGCCAATATTTCGGAAACAGAACGGTAAATCCTTTTGAAATTTTGCAGGTCATCATTTAATGGCGGAATGAGTCCTCAAAATTAAAAAAAAATGTATAGAAAAACGCCTTGGCGAGACTACTACCTTAAACGATCCGCAGAAGATTTTTTTTTCAATCGGTGCATGATTTTTTATATTAATATGTAATCACATCGATGGGAATTACTTCAGTCGAAAATTACTTTCGTAAATAATTGGATGTAGAATTAATCCGATAAAAAATTACTACGATGATGAATTCTGGTAAGCAATTACTTTGATAAAGAAGTATTAAAGATTTTATCTTCCGGAGTCCTTATTCATGTATTTAGGAATTTATTATTTATATATTCATTTATCATTATTTATATATTTAGTTATGTCGCTACGAACCAAAATATATCGATGGCGCATCATTGTTGGATTAAGTTTATCTGTTTTTCCTCTTTTTGCCAACGTGTCCAATAATCATGCTACGATAAGAAGAGTATAAGTCGCACGGCCCGTAGAAGGTCCCATGTATATAAATGTACGTGTATCGAGATTACAATACAGAATGTCTAAAGAGAGGCCGATAGCGTATATCTATTGGATGTTGTTCGTAACGAATCGATGAGTGATGATAAAGACTGAGCTCCGTCCCTCTCTTCTTCTCTTCCTTGTCTTACCACGAGGACGAGTCTCCCATCGTCCTTTTTATCTGCGCGTATCGATTCAATCGATACAAGTATCGGGCTACTTCTTTATCGTTTCTTCTCCTGTACTACTGTCCGCGATGATCGCGAATGGAGTACGTCTTGTGGTATACACGAACAAGAATGAAGAGAGTAGAGAGAGAGAGAGAGGTTTTGTTAAATCGTTGCGGAGACATTGCTCGCGCACATCGTCTCTCTTAATTCGCACTCGGCTTATCGGAGTTATCGAGACTTGTTACTTCCTTTAGGACATTGTTGGTTCGTTTCGTTTCTGCCTCCCTCCTGCCCCATCGCTGTTCCTCTCGCTCTCTCTCCACCTCTCTTGCTAGATCTTCTCGCTAACATAACGTTTCAACGACATTCGATGAAGCTCCTTTCGTCATACGTTTTCTCACTGTGTCTTCGTCGAGCAGTTCTTCCTCCTCGTGTGTGTCTCGTGAGAAAATACGACCGCATGTCGTATCATGCATTATGGGGTACTAGTTCAGAGAGACGAAAAAAAAAACATTTTTTCTAGCTTCACACCAGGAAGTATTGATATTTTAACTGGTATATTTTTTAATCAACCGTTTCACTCTTGAATTAACTGGTTGATTACTTAATTGCCTGGTTAATTTTCATATTAACCCAAACAATACATTTTTATCGACACATTATTTTGTAAACTGATTTGCAGTATATTTTTCAAAAATGTATGCAATTTGTTTCAAATAGTCTTCACATCGCACAACGCGGTTTTCATAACAAATATTCATTATAAATAATATTTCGAGTGCAAAGTTTTCGCTAAAGAGTCGAACAAATGTCGTGTGGACGCTTGTCAAGTGAAAAAGCAACCGGTCAATAAAATTAGCCATGTTCTCAAGAGTCGGTCGCTACAGCCACCTAGGTGGAAAGCGACGAACCGTATTTCAAAATACTACTAGCGGGTCGTCTCACACGCGAGTGATGGATAGTGAGGTCCCCTTTCCGTTAGAAATCGATATATCTTCGATGCACGTATATACAAACGTGGGTACGATCTAAAAGTAGAGGGAAAAGGGGGAGAAAGGCCCTTCACGGCCGCCTGTATAGCGCATGTATATCGCGTTCTCTGTATCGTTCAGCTGAAAACTCAATTACAGCTTAATGAATTGGCGGCGCTGTAGCCCTCTCTCTCTCTCTCTCTCTCTCTCGGCCATTCTCCTTGCTTACGAGAGATACAGCGTGCATGATGTCGAGCAAGTCCGGCGACCGCCTCGGGGTCCCAACACTTCTTTCTGTTCTTCCTCCAGTTCTTCTTTTTCTTTATCTTCCTTTTTTCAGTTCCACCGACATTACCGTTGCTCGATCCCTCGGCGTTTCAAAATCTATATGTGTGTGTGCATATATATATATATATATATATATATATATATATATATATGGGGAAAGGTGATTTTGAAGACATTCGACTTCGAGTTCCATTCGCACAGTAGCCTACTGTCCCCATAGCCACCATTATGTAAACCTCAATGTCTTTCACATCATTTTATATGAATCAATGAAACGTTTAGACGAAATTTAAGGACTGTCCTCAAAATAACCTGGTGTGCTGGTAGCCAATATTACGTAGATGAAACGGCTTTAAAATATAATTTTGTGATATATAATATTGTCCGGATGAGACCCTCGGACTCCTCATCGTAACGAACCGGACAAGCAAACTGCAGCGCATATCCCTACATAGCCCTCTCTCTCTCTCTCTCTCTCTCTCTCTCTCTTTCGTTTATCAACTCCACGCCTTGCTCCGCAGTATTAATTCGCGGATCTCTCGCCCCTAATGTTTTTATATTGCGAACGACGTGATGACCAGACAGAAGTTACGTACCGGAAATCGCCGATATGATCGAATTCACCGATATTCATCCTATCATCCCTATCGTGGTGCGTAAGATCGGACGTGCTTAACGTTAGACTCAGAGACAAAATAAATTCCAATTGGATTAGAAAAAAGTACTTGAAAAAAAAAAGAGTTGTGAGATCGACTTTTTATGACGATTTATTAGTGCATATATATTTTTCCTACACTTTTACGACGAATTCTTGAAGCAACTGTATTTCTTCTAGGTTGTACCTTACGTTGCATCAACATAAGGAAATCCAATTTTTGGCATTTTTTAAACAATGTGATTTGTTGTTCAAACGGAAAAAAGTACCATATATTTTGTCTTCTTCTCGATTTTAATAACGTGCTACTCGTTACCGGCATCATTCCCGTAGCATAAATTTCCAACGATCGATGTCAGTGAGTCACTAATATACGCTGCTGGTTTTTTTTCTGCCTATGAGATGATGGCCAGTGACAATGGCGTTGCCGCACAGCATGCTACAAATGAAAAGGTACCCTTGTCTCAACCGCCTCCTCTTGTGCCGTCCCTCCGCCCTTGTCGTAAATTTCGTCCTAGAATTGCGCCCGCGACGACGCGTTTACGCCGAGTCACGCACTCTCGTGCTTATTATTATTACGTGCAATAAGAGAGAGAGAGAGAGAGAGAGTGAGAGAGAGAGAGAGAGAGAGAGAGAGAGAGAAAAGGGTGAGATCGTGCGCAGCGGAGGGCCGCGAAACTGTACAGGCGCGTTCGCCAGGACGAACAGGCGAAACGGCGTATCGCGTTTAATGGCCGAGATAAATCTGCGAGGCCTCGCAAGGGCCGACCTTTGAACCTTCTTCTCGCTACGCCCGGAGTCTCGTTCTGTGGCTCTCTTCTCCCGGGGATATGAGGCTGATATGCTCGGTTGGTGCGTAATATCGTGATAATAATGTCCACGGTTATTATCACACGTACACACGAACACGCGGATTTCCTCCGGTTTCGCAAGCTCTCTCTCTCTCTCTCTCTCTCTCTCTCTCTCTCTCTCTCTCTCTCTCTCTCTCTCTCTCTCTCTCTCTCGGTGAGCCCTCCGGCCCTAATTTTTTCAAACGTTAATTAAAAAAAGAGGGGAAAAAAATGGTGGAGAAGACAAAGAACGAAGAATAGTCGTGAATAGGAAGAGCGCGAATGAATTATTTGCCGGCTTTTAATGGCTGATACACCGCGCGTATATGCGACCACCAGCCGAGAACACTCCACCGAGAGCGCGTCTCATTAAGCGAGTATTAATCTCGTATAACAAACAATAATTTTGTCCCATTAACGAATACACTTTGCTGCAATGCGCGAAGGTTGTACTTGTGAAGATGCCTCGAAACTCCATGCGTGTATGATATGCGATATCTACCGAGGATAATGGATTCGGTTGATTTAGAGCCAACTATTCGAAGCCATACGGACGAGTTTCGATAGAATGAAACTTTGCCATGGTAATCGAGCTATTCCAATCTTCTTTACGGTCACTGGATACATCACTTTTCTTTTTAACAAAATGGGTAATCGGCCGTAGAGCCAGAAATATTACATTGCGAGATGTCTGGAATTACTGTCTGGTGCGAGGATCGACCAATTTTGAAAATGTCTGAGATATGGTCGACTGAAAAATTGCGATTTTGACTTTCTGACGAAATCAGTTGGATGGCACGCAGAGTTAAAATTTGCGATTTTTGAAAATCCAACAATTTGTTCGATCTAAAGTTCATTGCTGATTTTGAAAATCACATTGTTTCACGTCGAAAATGACAATACATCCTAGTATAATAGATATATGGAGCACATATGCTCGTTTTTCCTAGAGATTTGCACGCGAGCACAAGTGTGAAGCTTCTTCGCTCGGGAACTCAAACGCCACGACGAGCGAGGTCCCTTTCTCGATGTTTTTTTTTCCCCCTCTAAGGAACTTCCTTTTTCCCTCGCTCACGCTGCTCATCCACGCGATCGAGTCAAATGCAAACGTAATAACAGAGGAGAGTTTAATTTCGCGAGAGTAAGCAATACGTAATCGCGGCCCGACTTTAGGCTGATTATCCACAGCACGGTCCAGCTTTGAGAATTTTTCTCCGGAGGGGAGTTTTTATCGAACGATTGCCGAAAGACGTTTCCCAGGTGCGTGTGCTTTCGAACCGCAGAGCGATCTCCAGAAACGTTACGATTCACCAGCCGCGCGTTGGTGTGAGAATAAGTGCACGAGACGGAAAGAGAGAGAGCGAGAGCGCAATGCTATTCGTGCAAAAGGTCTTCTTCGTTTGCTTCCTATATAATCGCTGCTGCATGACGAACGTTGTACCCCGAAATGATTTCCAACAGCGCGAGTCCAGAGTCAGTATTTTTTTTCCGCAATTTATAAGCTCTCCAAGCAGTTCCACTTTGTTTTGTTTTTCATATTCCGTAATTTGGGTGAGAATGCGTCGAAAAAAATACTGTAAGCTCGGATATTTTCTGTAGAAAAACCGAAAAAAAAAATTAATACTTTTATCAGAGCCAAGTAAAATTCTATTACTGCCAATCGGACATTTACGCTTAAAAGCAATATCCATTTTTGGAAGAATTAAATGTTGGCTTCAATTATACATATCGCAACAAATAAATAAAATGAAATAAACCTAATCATGAGATTAATAATAACAAAATTTAAAAAAATCGTAGCAAACAAATAAATAAAAGTTATTTAATTGTAGTGAATTAATAAATCTATTTAACTTAAATAAAGTTGAAGCCGCGTCGAAATTTTTTCGAATCGCGTCGCAGGTTGTCCGTAGAGTCTGTTGTAATAAGTTGAAATATTTTGCAGCAAAGTGGACTTGTTATTTTTATCTCTATCGATTTCATAATTCAGCATAATTATTATTAGGAATAATAAATGCTGTCTGCTATAGATAACGAAATTATTATTAAACTTTTTCCGAACAAAAAACTTTATTATTTACAAAATACCAAATGTTTGGAGGAACGAGGTTCTGGATCATGCTGCACTTTGGTTGGAAACCGAACGAATCAATTTTTCACGACGTTTGCTGAATCACTATCTTCGAGTTCTCGAAGCCGCGAGCCCCGAACGTGTGGGCGCCCGTGAGATAGAGTCGACATGGTCTTCGACGCACAATCTTTGTGCGCGCACCAAGCGACACGAGGATTGCTCGACTTTTTCCTGATATTTTTCTTCCCGTATGCGTGTGCGTATTTCTTTTTCTTTTCATTTTATTTATCGATGTTTTTTTTCCACGTTAAAAGTCGCGTCGAACAGACATGTGGGAGGCGTGGGAGTTGCAAGGGAGCGATCTCTCTGTCCTCGTACGTGCGTGATCGCTAGCACACCTTGATTTTTAATGTGCGAAGAACTCACCCGATTTCCCGGCTGTACAATTGTCGCGCCTTTCAAGCTTTTGTCATCATGAAAGAGAGCGAGAGAGGAGGAGGAGGAGGGAGAGGAAGGTAGCGAGGCATAGGCAGAGAGGATAATGCTCGATGTGCTCTGCTTAAAGTACTTGATAAACGAAAAAGTATATTTTTGTTTACTTCGTATAATTATTTTTTCCATCTTCGCAGCTCATATTTGATTACAAATGGAATTCCATGCCTTTCGATATTATTTTATTTTTTCCAGGTATCGATTTTATTCTTTAGTCGGCCATTATGTTTTTTTTTGTATCAATTTCTACTTAAAAATTAAAGAAATTAGAACTCATTTATTGATTCTCACCCTGATGTCCACCTACTAATTCCTCGAGTGAAACAAGTTTCAAGAAAATTAATTGGAGTTGTTCTATTCTCGCCAATCTTTAATAAACAAAAAACATTTGAAAATGTTCGTATAGAGCGTATATATAATCCAAAGGTCAAAATATTAAGGCGGGCAACCACGGAAACCGGCGGAAAATTTCAAAACGATATTCGGATATTCCTTCTAACGATATTTATATCAATGATAAAGACTCTCCGCTCGACTCCCAAGCGCGCTCAGGTATCCACGAGCGCTCAGTTAGGTAGTTTGTTTGGGTTTTCATAACCCAAACAAACCCAAACTCGACCGTTTGGCGATTAGCTCCAAAACATCTCCATTCTGGGCACAAAATAATCGAGGGAGCGGCATTTCTTGCTGCTATTTTCTTCAACGAAGGAAATTCAGCCCTACTCATGGTTATGAATGAACTACAAATCGTAGTTGGCAGGCAGATCTACTACCGAGCAAATGGATCAGATGCGCGTGGCTCGGCAAAGTAGAAAAAGTTTATTAGAGACAAAAGAAGCTCGAAAAGCTCGTAAAGAGGAAACGCAAGCTTCAAATGAGTTGCATGAGGAAGCGAAAGGACTGCTGTATGGTGCTGGAATCGCTGATTAATCGGTAAGACACTTTATCATTTGATTAAACACATTTGACTTTCAGTTTTTCGTTTGTGATACTTTAAACGTGTTTTTCTCGAAACGACATTTTTTCAATTTGCGGGAATCATAGCTCAAAAACTAATTGATGGGTCATCTTCAAATTTGGAACACGTTTATATAATATAATTTATTAAAACATGAACCTAAAGTTGGAAAGATTAGATTATTTAAAAAATATTTATTATTGCAAAATACCGGGAAAAAAATTCTAAAAATCGATCATTTTTTTTCAAACACGTTCCAACATTCAATACTCGATTTTCTTCTCGAAATTTAGGTTCATGTTCTTAAAAAATATCTCAAGAATGTATAAAAATTTGTTGGACTATTTCAGATGCGAATTGTGAGCTGCACAATTCCCGTAAATCGACAACGACAATAAGAACACGCCAAGGGACACGGCGGATTACACCTTAATTAATGCATGAAATAACTTGAAAAAATTACCAGAGATGTATGAAAATATGAATAAATTATTATCAAAGTTGCGGAAATTTTCGTTTTTTTTTACAATTAAAAAAAATCCAAAAAATCATCTAATTTTCGGTCTCCTAAAGTGGTTGCCCGCCTTAACATAAAAAATGCGACTGATTCCTTGGACTGATAAAGTGCTGATTTATTTCATATCACAGAGAAAATAAAATCTTGTTGATGGGAATGTCGCACCATAGTAAAACTGGCGATTTAAAAAACACAAATATCAGTACTTGTATTTTTGGTCTCACGGGGAAAGAAAAAGATCCTTTTTTATTTCGGTATTCATTGTCTTACAAAGGTAACGTCAAACTTATAACCGAATTTCATAACGCTATCTAATATTAAGACAGTGAGACTGATGAATATATATAGAGGGCGGGAGAGAGGGAGAGAGAAAGGAATAGAGGAAAGAGAAATTTTCGTTCGCCTCGTATTAGGCGCGCCTCGACGTCGGGGTCAAAGCATCACCAAGTATGCATGCACGCGCAGAGTCGCGAGAAATATTATGCACGCCTGTCCACCTACACCTTGGCGAAGAGATGCTCCACTTTGAGCGCCTCCGCGGGCTCTAAACGTGCGCAACTCTCGGCGTCGCAACGACAATGTATTTATGAATATGCAGGGTAAAACTACAATGTGCAAGCGTGCACAGCGGGAAGACAATGCGCGAACGTCTCATTGACGAGTCCCTCTGGACAGTCATTTTCGTTTCCCGTTGGAAAATTGTCACTCGTAGTCATTTCAACGAGGATAAATTGCATTTACATTTCAAACATCCATTTGCCTCGTGCACAAATGTACTTTGGCTCTTCCACGTCCATGTTACGACACGCGTTCCGATCATTTCTATTTTCGATCATTTTCCTTTTGTCATTTTGAACAAAAGAGTATCGTAGCAAGTACAGACTCGAACGTCACTTTATTTGTGCTCTTTCTTTTTATCTCGGTCCTTGATTTATTAGCCATAATTAAGTATTTATTTTTTTAATCCGTCCAACTTTTTCGTCCTTTTTTATTTGAAGATTGAAATTTGCATGGTTGGAATGCAACGAAAATTAATATTTCTGAATTTCTTTAATTGTTTTCGGTATATTTTGTCTACAAACTCTCCTGATAATGCCCCAAACCATTTTTTAAGATACAGTGGATAAAAAGAGTATTTGTACACCGCGTGTTTTTCAAATTATCCTGCGAAAAAACAATACTTTAGCATCTTTTTTTTCGAAGAAAAATAAATCGTTCGACAAAAATTTTCGAAAAAAAAATAAAATGCTAAAGATTTTTTTTTTGTAGGACAATTTGAAAAACACGCGGTGTACAAATACTTTTTTTACCCACTGTATTTAGCGATCAACAATATAAATTTACAAAAAATGATTTTGTACAATGATAAAATTACGGAAACGAAAAAACAACACTAGTTGCATTCCAACGATGCAAACTTCAACAGCATTTTTCATTTCTTTTTTAAAAGACAACTAGTCTCGTTGTCAGCTGCTCTTCAGTAACTCTTGAATATTCGCGAGTTGAGAAAATGAAGTCTCTACAGTAAATGTCACTCGGCCGGTTTGTGTTTTGAATATTTAGCACGCTTAGAATATTGTAGCTTCGATAATTATATATATATATATATATATATAAGTTTTAAATACTTGCAATATTTTATGTTATATACTTGTATTTTATTCATAGTATTCATATCACACATGTACATTAAATTTTTTTATGCATTCGTATATTTATTTTAATTTATTATAAATTGCCATTTATTCTCATGTTCTTATTTTTTTATATATTAAAAAAATCGGAATACTTATTAGAAATACTTTAATATAATGTTTTACTTGTAAATGTGTATACCCACACATACATATATATATATATGTATGTGTCGAGAAAGACAAGGGTACGTTCCTTTCAAATTTTTAACAGCCCTTAATACACTCGCTGGGCAATCATTTTACGGTGCATGCCAGTTCAATATTTTATACTTAATTTTATAATGCATAAAATATTTAAGGATGGCTAATTACACAGTAAATAAATTATATGTATACGCTGAATGATTACTTTATGTTTATATATGTGTCCGTGTGTGTGTGTGTGTGTGTACATGCAACGCACAAGTTACATATACGGTGCGTGAGGGATATGCGGGGCATAGCATACGTGCCGAATGCACGCAGGATTCGATTTATGCGCGTACGTGCGAGCGACTATCAACCTAAACGTTATGTAAAGCGTGCGTGCTTCACACCTCTGCGTACACCGTACCCTTTTCTTCATGTCGCGACGATGGGTTCCTTCTCACTCTCTTTCTCTTTTTCTCGCCTTCTCTTTTTCTCGTGCCCCCACGAGGAGGGTGGGGCACACGTGGGTGACTCCGGATTCCACCCACGTCGCGAGACTTCCTCGTCGAACCTTTCGGTCTGTCAAGCATTGAAAGTTAGCGCGCATATCTTACTTGCTTTATTTCTCACTTTGTTCATTCCTTATTCGTTGAAAAAATTATCCAAGCAGGAATGATTTTTCTCGTACAATTCTTCGTAAACAAAAGCTTCTTTTTTTTTCTACAGCGACGCAGGGAATGCGGAAAATATGGATCAGAGCACCGGAAACTTGGTGAATGAAAGACAATGGTTGAAAAATATTTGCTCTTTTGAGACGACGATTTAAATGCACAATTAAAATTAATGTTTTATTTAACATTAATTGTGAATTGGACTGATTAATTTTTCAATTCTTTAATCTAAATTGATTTTCCATTCAAATAATTAAAAATAATAAAATAAAAATTAATCGCACAATCAGAATGTATTTTGCAGGTCGACAAGATTTCTTTTTAATATTGCATTTGGTTTATTAATATTGAAATTCTTTCCCCTCTCCTCCGTAGGATTGCTAGCCCCGTTCTTCCAGATGGGAACTGCGAGCAATCACGAATCCATAGGAAAGCAAAAAAAAAAAGACATTGGCTCTGGACGATTTGTTATCGAGCTGTTGGCCACGAGAGCAACGAGGGTGCGCACTTGGTACATCTCGCGTTGGCGTTTTTCCTGTTCGCATAAAGTGCACACGTTATCACCGGGATAAAGAGCGACAGAGGGGGCTGAAGGGAAGAAAGATAGTCGAGAGGTCAAATCACTCGCGCGATATTTCAACTATCGCGACTCTTTCCTTTCGTATCTTCTTTCCGTTCGAGTCGTCTCACAGTCCCTTGGAGTATCCTTATAATTCCGCCGTGCTCGTTTTTTTTTCCGCAATTTCGTGGACTGTCGCGTTCCGTGTAGAGCCGCGAGACTCGAGGCAGACGAGAATCGTCACGGTGCATAATTATGTCGCCGGCGCCGGTGCATTTACGTTCACGAGGGTTCGTCACTCGGCTCGATTAATTCTTACGACGCTGGCGCGAAACAGCTGCTACGGCTAAACGATTATTACGTGCCGAACGCACGAGAGCCACGCCAGTCTTACATCGTCTCGTGTCACCCTGACGTTCCCTCCTTTTCCGTCTCCTCCTTTAATGCGAATGCGAGCATGTCCGCGCGCATATTCCACTTCCTTTTCGTGTTCACCCCGGTTTTTTTTATTTTTTTTTATTTTTCCATCTGCACGATCACCCTCGCACTTTCACCGATTTACCGGATCGTTGAGCGTGTATACGAGGACGCGGACGCCTTTATCGTTTGTCTCGCGAGGTCCCGCAGTTTTTGTTTCCCGGGCGTTTCTCGAATCGCCCTTAAGCTTATCTAAATTGCATCGGAATCGATGTCGCGCCGAGCCCACGTTTCGTGCACCGATCCTATAAACCAACACCTGTTGATACGGCGCGCTCTGCCTTCTCCGCTTTTGCATATGTTCTTCTTGCGTGTAAACGTGCGCGTGAAAAGAATTTATCAGTTATCGTCGTTTTTTTTTGTGTGTGTCGCAGGGACAAAAAGTTTGCATGAATTCTTGGCGAATTGACGATACATTGTGCTGAGAAAAATTATTTTTATTCGGCTGATTCACCCATGAGCTATCGAGAAAAACAATCGTTGAAACGAAAAATCTTTATTTATAACTTAAAAAAAATGTTTCACTTGTTAAATATTTTAAACTAATTTCCAACCCGGTCACTTCGAGTTTTTCTCATTTCCACATTATTCCACGCGTACATCTTAATCGGCGATTCTACGTCCAAAAAACAAAAAGCGGGACGAAGAAATGATAATGGAATTGCACGAGAGAAAGAATCGAGTAGGAAAAATAAAGAGCCATGATATACCTCATAGCGGGAGGAGGGAAAAAATAATTTATTACGAGCTCGAGCGCAAGCTCGAGGAGTTGGAAAGAAAGGGTTGAATATTCCCGAGGTCAGATGCGCGGGCGAGGGGGAGGTCTCGGTCGTGCACATCGAGATTGAAGGAGTGTAACTGGGAAACGATGACGTGGCCGTATCGCGAACTGGCACCCGACTCCGTATACTTCCCTAACAAGCAAAACAATCGCGAAATATATATCTCTGATTTACGAGCCGACCGAGCCTCGATGATCGGTGCCTTGCGTCTCCCGTCCGCTACCTCCGCCCCCCTTCCCGTGATACAGACATTACTGACGTACTTGTGACGAGTACGCGAAAGAGCCGCCTGCAACTATTGCAGAAAAGACGGTCGGCCTTTTCATCTCGGCTGAGACTTTTTTTTTCTTCCTTTTTCGAGTTGTCATCGCATTACGCCGATTCTCCGTATATCGGGAGATAATGTCGAAGATGGTACTCGCGCGCAGATATCCCCGAGTCCACGTTCCCAGGAACTTCGGTGTTTTTAGAGCTGCGTAGGTACGTCCGTCTGTGACAGAGGAGCGAGGCACCTTGCCTTCTATTCTTGTAACCCTTTCGTGTACGGATCTTAAATAATTCGTGAAAATGGCATTCGAGGAGTTGCCCCACGGGTGTTCTGATTTATGTTAACTTATGTTGAATGGTCGTATTGTCGATCCCAAAGTGCTCAATTTGTAGTAAATATTTGATTCATTGCATATTTACTAAAAAAATTGAAAAATTATATCCTCAATGACTCTGGAGTCTTCACGACGATTTCCAAGCAGTAGTGAGATTCTTCAACTCGGTAGCGACCGTTTTCATTATCGTTAGCTAGCGACATCGTCCCCATGATCGTACCTCCTTAACTTGAGAAGCTTCCACCCTGCATATTTTTTACGGTGTTCGAAAAGTTTATATTTACAATTAGCAGAATATTTACAATTATCAGTTTTTGTGGAATAGTTCAATGAACGACAGATTAAGCAATCGTTTTTCAAAGTAATCAAATTTTTATTCACTATTACAAAAACGGGCGCCCTCAACATCTACTTATTATCCTTCCAATAAAATAATCACGAAGGATCTTTGCACCCTAAGCTTAACGATGTTACAGGAGTCTCCGTGTGACCAATTTGACTTCATTCCTAGGACATATTATTCAGAATTTTAAATGACGGCTCTTTTACCTGGAACTCTATCTCCCAAGCATCCTTAATTCAAATTGTCGAAAAAATATTCCAAAACACACAAACGCGCTAGTAGAATAAATCGATTTAATATTTTTCTTATCGTAATTCTTCATTAGGCTTTCTTATCGTCATTCTTCATTTGGCTTCATTTGGCTTCAAGTTCAAAAATATTCCATGTACCGTATCAGTATTAATTCGATGGATCGACTCTTTCCCTCTGTCTCTCTCCCTCTCCCCGAGGGATATACGAGAGGGACGACCTCGAGTTTTTCTCGTTGCCTTGAAAGGCCGCCCGGTGACCCGACAGGGAGACTGCCAGTATTATTATCGAGCCTCGTGCGTAATGTGCGAATCCCTCTCGTCCATAGACCACTCTCTCTCCCCCTCTCTCTCTCTCTGTTGATCTTACCGGGAGAAAACTCGCGTGTGAGCAATTAGACAGTTGGCGCTAATAAGGTGATGAAATATTCACGACAAAGGACGAATGGCGAGATACTCGAAAGTCTCTGAGAGATGCGAGATCGGGAGTTTGAGACTCGTATATTTTGCGAGGACTGTGAACCGTCGCCAAAGAAACGACCGCGCAGACTTCCAAGATCCCGACGTCATCTCGCGTGGGACGGGGACCATTGTCCATGTGGATCTAACGTATTCGAAGAATTCCTCCTTCGTACGCTTATTAAATATATGCATACGTATTCGCACACACAAACACATTTTACACCCGTTATGTCTGTGTAATATTGACTGCCACCACGTCTGGCTGTTTCGAGAACGGTCCTCAAAGTGGAATATCTTCAAAATCACCTTTCCCTTTACGTACACATATATTTACGTGTATTGCGCCAGAGTGCGCCCGCGACACGACACAATAAAGCGCGATGAATTTTACGCGCGAAAAAAAAACCACCCGCGCCCACGCGGCGTATTGTCGTGGGGAAATTAAACGAACGTCGTTAAAAGGCATTCTTTTCAACCCGTTATTAGTCAGCCTTTCAATTGAGGGAAGAAAGAGGCATGTATAATTAAAGTTGACAGCGCAACGTTGCGTCAACGCCAAAGAACGCTAATCTTCGCGCAGGCGAACGTAGAGTGTTTAGAGTGAAAAAAGAAAAAAGGCAAACAAAAGGTAAAGGTAATTGGCTTTGGAGAGAAAAGGATTCCGAGGTCGGAATCAAGTACTTGTTAATTTCTTACTTTCTGGCAGCGGTTTTTCTGCAAACGTCGACGCTCTTTAGTAAACACTCGATGTAAAACATTTTTATTAGGTTCGATCGTCATCTCATTTCTTGTATTTTTTAGCATTGAAAATGCTTTTAAAGATGTATATAGGGGGTCTGATTTAGCGAGATGTCACACGAAACTAAAGCTACCCCCACTCCACTGCCGCTGTGTTGTAGCAGAGCGGGGGGAGCTGCGACATGCTAAATGCATGTGATTTGTTGAAAAATGCTGCATTACATGTAGAGTCATTTGTGGTTACAAGTTTGATGTGTACATTACAATTTTATCAGTATGATACTTATATTTACAGTTCGTGAGAGTGAGAGAGAGAGAGGACGAGGGGGTGGATGGATGGGATGAATCGGATGGATGGGATGGATGGACGGATGGGATGGATGGATGGATGAAATGGGATGGATGACACGGATGGGATACATGGGATGGATGGGATGGATAGGATGGATGGGATACATGGGATGGATGCGATGAATGGAATGGATGGGATGAATGGGATGGATGGGATGGTTGGGATGGATGGAATGGATGGGATGAATGGAATGAATGGGATGAACGGAATGGATGGATGGGATGGATGGGATGAATGGAATGAATGGGATGAACGGAATGGATGGATGGGATGGATGGGATGGATGGGATGGATAGGATGGATGGGATGGATGGGATGGATGAGATTAATGGCATGGATGGGATGGATTGGATGGATGGAATGAATGGAGAGTGAGAGAGTGAGAGAACCAGCAAGAAAGCGAGGGAGTGAGAGCAACTCATTTGCATGTACCTTTTTTTATCACCCAAAAAGTCTGATTACATTTTCAATGCCATGAAATAGTTGCACCTTGTGTAATATCTGTAGATTTTTCTTCTGGTGTCGTAATTACGAGTATTTATTAAATTATGTAGAAAACGGATTTTTGTTTATATAAAAAATGTATTCCCTAATAATCTTAGTATACTATTTTTAATACGATATGAATATAGTGAAATTAATACTTCAGCTGAATAAAATAAGATCCAAAAGTATCAACCGATCATTCCTTTTTTTGCAACAATTCATTCCCGATCACAGAATTGTCACTCTCGATTACTTCAATTTAGCAATGTCACTGTAAATTCCGTTATTTCTTTAACCTCCTCCCCCCCCTGTCCAAATATGTTTGAAAAATTCACACTTGGCCTTCTTGACAACGTGAAAGAAGAGGCCGTTGCCGCGACCTGTGTACACTTCGAAAAAGATTCGTTGGGAAGACGATTCGAGATTGCTTCGGTGTATGCGCGTGTAACTCCGTTAGGGATGTGGCTTCGCAGGCGAGAAAGGGTTCGGCTCGCCAGGGCAACCCTTGAGGGCAACCCCCGTGCGATATTTTGCATGGAACACTGCATGCCCGCGTCTTTAACCGTTCTCTCTCTCTCTCTCTCTCTCTCTCTCTCTCTCTCTCTCTCTTTGTCTCTTTCTCTCTTGCACCGTTCAAAGAGTCTCGTTGCTCTCAGCTGTCCGGAATTCCCACACTTCCTTCCGCGATAGACGATGGAGGGAGGCAAAAAATACCGGGGGGAGGGAGCCACCCCTGTTTCGGATAAGAAACAGGGTGGCGGCGGAGTTTTGCGCACCCTCTTTGAATCTCTCCCCAACGTGCTCGATCGCTTCTTCGCCTCCTCTCTCTTTCTCTTTCTCTCTCTCTCTCTCTCTCTCTCTCGCTCGTCGCACACACGAAACGTGGATTTATGGGGGATCGGGGGGTTGTTCCACCTCTCGATTGTTTGATCCGTACGCGATACACAATAAGGAACTTGCGGTATTCTGACGGCCTGTGACGTAATCCGACGCAATAGGAGAAACACGCCACGGGCCGATATAACGGGGCTCCCTTTTCGGCCCTGTGACGTCATTCCCTCTGCGCATTGCCAGGTGGGCCCTTGTCTCTACCTTCTCTCCCTTGCTCGTTCAAGCACCGGCCAAACTTACCGGGCCAACGTCTCCTTCTCCTCCCTCTCTCTCTCGGTCTTTTTCTTTCTCTTCTTCATTGTCCTATCCATCTCTTCGCCCGCCAACTTTCCATGCAATGGTCAGCGAATTCCCGTGGTAACGCACCGCTATAAGTACCTGAACTGCCCTCCGTATTTATAAACAAACACTACGGGGAGCCGGACCCCCCCCCCCCCCCCTAACGAGCCATTATGCGCCCAAGTTCCTGAGAATCTGTTCTTTGGGTTTGGGTATATGTGTGTGTGTATATATACACACACACATATATACAGTCGAAACCGCTTATAACGTCTATCTAGCTAGCGTCTATATAGCTATTGGCTGTAACGTCGGTACTGCAGGGACCCTTCAATATCGTTATAACCGGTTTGGCTGTATATATATATATATATATATATATATATTTATGGGGAATAGTGATTAGTGCACCCTTACGGTTTAAATATCTAAGATCATTCGTAAAAATAGCACGCTGCAAATTAATTTCAAACAACAATATGCGACTACCGAACAATAATAAATTTTGAAGAAAAATAGGACAAAGGATTTATATTTCACTAGCTTCCACCCGCGGACCTTCGCCCGCGTATAATTTAGCCCATAGAAACTTTATTATAAGTAGAACCCCGAATTAGGGGTTTTAAAAAATCCTAAAATATGCGTTTTGTTATTTGTTTTGAAGAATATTTATACCGAGTTCCAAGTTAATACACGCAAGGAAAGTTTTCCATGCAAACTTTCACACCCCATTTCAATCCCTTAAGAGTTGATTTTCGAAATATCCTTTTTTAATGCACCTCTACACCTTCTAAGGAACATATATTTCAAGGTTCACGTTGATGCACGCAAGGAATATAATTTTTCATACCAACTTTTTCACCCCATTTCACCCCGGAAAGAGTGGATTTTTGAAAAATCATTTTTTGGTGCAGTTCTACACCTTCTAAGGAACTTATATGCTAAGTTTCAAATTGATACACGCAAGGAATATAATTTTTCATACAAACTTTGTCACCCCCTTTTACCCCCTTAGGGGTTGAATTTCGAGAAATCCCTTCTTAAACGATGCTTCCAATATAAAAACAACACCCTCTCCAATTTTTACGTTTCTACCTTTAGCGGTTTAGGCTGGACTGAGTCAGTCAGGACTTTGCCTTTTATATATATAGGAGATAAGTTTTTGTCCACCGTATTCATGAGACCATTCGAAAAATATGTTAAACATCGATAATTATAAGTATTTATCATAAAATGTCGTTTAACAAGATCGATAAATAACATTTTTATTTTTTATAAAATAAGTATGATACATATTAAAAACAATTCTATTTCATTACAAAATAAAACGTTTGTTCAATAACATTGATAAGCACAATTGTTAACGACGTTTGTTAAAAACAAACCATTTTTTTTTCGCTTGATTCTTTCCATCGAGACTTGCTTTGAAATTTAGCTTATACGTGTACTCGTATATCGTGGCATGGAGGAGAGGAAAATTTCAAGCAAACCGTCAAGTATTCGAGTCTCGTTGAATATAATGGTGAAAGCGTAAGAGAAAATGCAAATTTCGTGGGCGTCAAAAGAGAGAGAGAGAGAGAGAGAGAGAGAGAGAGAGAGAGAGAGAGAGAGAGAGAGAGAACGTGATCTCCCGAGAGTGACTCCTGCGGCTTTTATACGCATTTACGTATTCGTCCGACGTGAAATATATATTTAATGCTCGCTTGAATCCGCGCCTGCAACTGGAAGTGCAGAAACGACGAGAAGAGAGAGAGAGAGAGAGAGAGAGAGAGAGAGAGAGAGAGAGAGAGAGAGAGGCTCGTTAAAAGGCTCGTGCGCTCGCGCGCACTTCGATATAACACGCGAAGAGAATACACCATCATCAGCGCGAAGACGGCTCTAATAGTTGCTTCATAACCGGGGGGCAAGTTTACGTGATGTCGGTATATCCTCTCTTGCATTATAGGTATCCTCTTCCCAGTTAATCCAGACTCTCGGTACTTTTCCCGAGAGATCTCTCTACGCACACGCGTTGTATCGTCTCCTAACGACGACTCTCTTCACGAGGGAGCCTCGGACGGCGGGGAGGTCTCGAGGGGACTAAATGATCCTCCACGTGTGACACCCACGCGATGATTCACTCGATGACACGAGGAAACTCGTCTAGGATGAGGACTACGAATAAATTAACTCTCTCATCTTTCTTCTCTCCTGCCAACGAATAAATTCTTCGCCGTTCTTCCGATGCCTCGCTATTTTTCTTTCTTTCCGCAATCCTGTACGTCCTGGACAGAGGCAGCTGGGTAGAACAAAAGCTTATTTATTTTTGCTGGAATTCGGATGCGGAGAATTACACGAAGCGATCATTGGAATCTTTTGGAGACATTTATCTTCGTTTAGTCTCAAGGGTGTGGAAGAAAGTCTTGGATAAATGCTATCGTGCTGATCATTACGTGTCTCGTTACAAACGTAATTCCACTCAAGTCGAAGAGCCACAAGGGCTTTAGTTTTGAAAGAAAAAAAATGTATGCAAGGAACGTTTACTTCGAGGATTTTTCGTTTCCATCGGCCGCCCCGTACTAGTCAGGGCGTGACGCGGACACTTTAAATCACAGCCGCGACTTTAAATTCGTTGTGTACGTTCAGCAGAATAGAGATAACGATAGGTGTATTTTTTTTTGTTTTCATCGGTGCGCTATATATCCGCGTTCTTATATCGCGAACGAACGGCGCTGCGATTCTTCTCTCGATCGGTTTCTGGGAGGTCTTGACCAGACGGCCGAGTTCGAAATGCTTTATATGCACGTATATATATGCGACGGTATTGCGGTGCAAAAGAGCGCGCGAGCGCTGATAGTAGGCCTGATTACGTGATCGTAAATTCGGCGTTCGAGGACGGGGACTTCCTGTGTCCTGCGGGCAAAAGCGCCAAGGAGGTCGAGCGAGCGTGTTGTCTCGCTCTTCTCCCTCGTCCGTCGCGGATATTATCGCGGCGAGGGCTTTCCTGTAAACTTTCGGGTGGATTTTAAAAGAATTTTTTTTCTTTGTTGTTTTCGGTTCTTTGTTTTTTTTTTTTGGCCGTTGGATCGAAGCTCGTGGAGCTGCGTTCTCAACTTTGACCCGACGTCGAGATAACAAGAAATCCTCGATATTGAAGCAATGCGAGGCGCTGTGTACAACACGTTCGTTGAGGTTTGAGAGAAAGTCAATGCGCGCATCGCTCCGACGTCGACACGTCAAAATTTGATTTGATATGAAAGATAGAGAGTCGAAGAATCATATATTCGATCAGAAAGAGACGAGCATTTCAACAACTCGAGAAGCAGAGACTTTTTCGGTCCTATATTTATTTATTGCTTACCAGTGCACTTCATAACGATAATACAAGTAAAAGAATCGCTATGAAAGTAAGCACACAAAAGAAAAACATAAAAAAATGCTTCTTTCCAAAAAACTAACAAGATTGTACATTTTCATAGATATATTAGATAAAGTAAAAAGTTCTAAGCGTTTTTTCACTTTATTTCGACGATGAAATTAACATAGGATTATCCGATTTAGATCAAGTATGCGCCGTTTTGTTCGGTAACTTTTGTCCATTTTGAAGGCAATTTCATAATTCCGCGATTGAAGAAGTCCTCGTCCCTATTGGTAAAAAAACTTGACCAGCTCATTTTCACAAGCGTCTCTTGAGACCAGTTTTGTACCATCAAGAAAATTTTGCAAATGCTTGAAAAGGTGATAATCGCTTGGTGCCAGGTCGGGACTATACCAGCCTTATGCAAATGGTTCCATACGGTTTTCCGGCTAATCTTTAGTTCCTGGGCAATGGAATAAGTGCTCACATGCCGGTCCAACTCGAAGATTTCCATGATTTTATCGACATTTTCGACGATTGGCCTACCAGAGCGTGTCTCATCTTCGACATCCATATTACCAGAACGGAATCGTTGGAACCACCGCTTTGCTGTTGCATTCGATACTGTATTGGCTCCATAAACAGCACAAATTTTTTTGGCCCCCTGCTCCGCCTTTTCACCTTGGTCGTAGTGGTACTGAAGAATGTATCGAATTTTCTCTTTTTTTACCTCCATTTTTGGAACGCTGTAACACACAACTGGCTTCACCAAACACAAAACTGTCAAAGAACTTTTTTTAAAGCATAATGTAACCTTTAAATCGCCGTATAGTATGACCCGATGCGATGTATACATCGTGAGATATGGCTCACTAAAGACAACTAGCGGAAAACGCTCAGAACTTTTTACTTCACCCAATATAAATATCCATCGATATATCGAAGTATTAATAACACTTCACATTTAATTGAAATGTTAATGCATCCATATATCGGTATATCGATATAGATATTTATATATTTATACATCTCTATATATACACATATTTGTAGATATATTGATATAGCGGCTAGAACAATGGCGTCCCAGCGGGACGCTCCTGGGAGCGTCGCTCTTCCCTCGTTCTCTTCGCGTCCTAATTCTTTTTTCTTCCTTCCCCGCTCCTTTCTTTTCGCATCTCCCGCCTCGCATATACCCGCGACTATACGAACATCGTGGGCATCGAATTTTTATACGAAACAATCTCCTCTCGTGGGAGTCGAAGAGCGGATATTCCCATTGTGTCTGGTCGAGCTCGCAGCTCACACTCATCACGACGCCACCTACATCAGTGACGCTTCATTCGCCGCTCCCGCGCGGCGCGCCACTGCGCGTCCTCGAGAAACTCTCTCGCGAATTGACAATTCGCGCGGTACGAATCTTGAAGTCTTTTCATCTCATTTTGCAGCTTTCTCTGTCTTCTGGCGGTACTCGGACGTCACGGGCTCCCTTTGCTTCTCACTTTGTACTCGAAGGTGTTTTTGTCGGGAAGTGAGTATTTCATCTCGTTGCGACACTACTAATGTGGCAGAAGCAGCCACACGTTCTCGCCTATCTGCTTCTGCGATGCTGCATCTCCCCTCGGGAATACTCACGTAGGCAGACGAGACTCGTCGACGGAACGAGGCACGTCGAGAGCCCTTGTGCAATGCCTAGCACGAGACGCGAAGCCCTACACTATGGACAATTTTCAACTGTGGGAAAACTGTTGGAAACATTTTTACGCACGTATTTCTAATAATTCATGAAATTATTTTTATCGATTGGAAATTGGTATGGGAATAGTGTTTTTGAGATTATGAACAATCACTGGGGAGTTTTGTGATTTCGTCATGTCTTTCTATCACAGCAGAGTGCCCATCTGCCTTTCTTGTTTCTATTATCCAGTAGAGTTGTTGAGTTTATTTAAAAGTAGATTCGAAACGGCAGCAATGAAGGGAACACGTTCCGTTGATTTGTCATTTTAATCTTGGATATAGGTTTTATTTAGCTTGAGATTAAATTCAATCTAGGTACAAAATGAAATACTACACTGAATATATTTTTTTCTGGAATTCATTTACCTACAGAAATTACCGAAGGCATAAATGAATAATTAAGGCCGTAGGCCACTCTAGAGGCCAAAAAGGGCATATTTTGTAAAATTTTTTTCAGCGAAACCATAAAATAAATCGGAATTACAAAATAGAGGTTTTATTATACACGTAATTGACTTTACAAAATAATTTTTTCACAGCGAAACATGTCAAAATGGCGACTGTGCAGCTTTTTTTCGACGACGCCTTTATTTCTAGAAGGTCAACGGCCGGACCAACAGCTATAATTTTTGAGTTATGATGAGACACTAAAGTTTTTTCGATTATATATAAGAATAGCTATACTATAGTACGTAGGATTTTTTTGATATATTGTTTTTTGTCAAAATGGCGCATTTCTAAAACAAAAAGTATAAAATGTCATGAGAAAATCGTCAGAAAATTGTTTATAAAAAAGGAACTATGCAATATAATAAAAGAATCCTACGTAGTGCCTCAGAAAATGTAACTCTAAATATACAGTTAAAATTTCAAGTGAATCGGTTGTAATTTGTTTGAGTTATAAGTCCGGCCTACTTGAAAAATGTAGTTTTGAGATAAACGCGTTTAAAGTTAGTAGAAAGTCACGACATGAATCAAGAGGGGTTACTCTAGAATTCGAAAATCCAGTACTTAGAGATTTTTCACACCCATAATCTCTTTGAATATAATTTTATAGGTACTAAGGTACATTTTTAACAAAAAAAAAATCGTTTTTTTGGAGGATCCTAGAGTGGCTTAAGGCCATAATCAATCTACTCTTATAACCCTTTGGTAAAATAATCTGAAATAATTCGTAATAACATTCAGTGATTACTCGCAAGAAAAAACATTCTAATTGTTTTCGAAAGAAGGTAAGAAAAACATTTCTCCTTTGAAAAAGTAATTCACTTTATTTTGGATTTTCTAGAGTATCATCGATGATCGAAACAACAGATTAATTCGCAAATGTTTCTCGAAGCAATCAAATTTTTGTTAAACATCACAATTATGTGCACACCCCGACTCATGGTCCGCACCTGACTTTTTTTTTCGTTGTTGTTGAATTTTTGACTTATCTGCTTCCCATTGGAGTGGCGCAATTACGACGAGCCTTCGTTGTTGATCGCGGATCTCGCTTCATTATCCACACGCACGAAACTCGACGTCCCCGCATGTTCGGCGAGACGTATACGCCCCGCAGGGTAACACCGCGTGTTTTCCTTTACGATCAGATTATTCAAATTTAATCGAACTCTCGATTATTACTTATTCCCGAATAAAAAAGTATCCGGGACATTCTTGTTTCGACGTTCCGTCTGCGCCCTGGCTCGTTCCAGCATTCTCGAGACCGGGAAGAGCGGTTCTCGAAGAACGCGTGGATCTAGTTTATGCACTCGTTATTTGTACTCGTGGAGAAAAGCACACGAGCCGCTCAACCGGCGAATAGACGAAGAGGGAGAGTGAGAGAACCGGATGGTTACCACCTACTCCGAGTCAGGATAAATGTCCCTGGGCTGTCGCCCGTCCACGACAACGTGTTGCTTGTCCTGCGAATTCAATTTGCCATTGAACGCGCCCGGTATAAGAGCGCGGTCAAGTGGCCGAACGAGATTAACCGAGGGATGAAGTACGAAGTTATAAGTTCTTCGGGAGATAAACGTTGAGTATTACACTCCGAGTCCCGAGGATAGCGCTTGTATATGCTTACGGACCTCCGTAATCGTGCGCCGGAAAGCATTTCTTTTTCGCTGCCCGGTAGAGGTGCGCTGAGGAAAAAATGTGCTGAGAATAGCCTGAGAGAAGCCCAAAAAGTGAGCGTAACTTTAAGATTTTTTTAATATCCGCGTGTGATAATGGCTGGAGAAACACGCCGCAGATTTGTGAAATATTGTTTCTCGTAAAAATGGCTAACATACAAAACATTTTGTTTTCGGAAGAAATAATGATAGAGAATTGTGTACAACAAGGGCAGTTCCCAACAAATCGGACGTCTCTGTAGAGAATTTAGTTTCGAAGATACTGTGGGAATTTGAAGCGAATTGCGATAGCATGTGCTGTAGTTATGCTGCAAGCAAATTTGAATGACGTTGTTTCGAAAAAAAACGCCACCAAACGTTTCGCGTCACATTGATTTGAGTTTATTTGGGTTTCGGAAAACATGCCCTAGATAATTTCACTTTACATATTTTCGAGCTCGATGGCAAGAAAGAATTGCATGAACAGTACATTGTTTTTCCTTCAAATTTGACAATAAACAATTATTATTTTCGATTAAAGGTTTAATCTTTCAATTTGAGTTTGATAGGCAAAAAACTAAAAATAGCGATTTTGCATGATATTCAAGGATCGTTGGGATACAACTTTTTTTTTCTAATTGCAAATTTTCCTTTCGTAGATTAATGCTTCGGTAAACTTTTCTTAAGGTCCTCATTAGAGAGCTAAGGCCTCTAAAATCTATCGAGAAACAATCTTGTACAACAATAAAAATGGAGAAAAAAGAAATAATGAAGAATTGCCGTTGTATTCCACCGATGCAAACGTCAACAGCATAATTTTGCGGTATTACACAAATTTTCCATGGATTGTCATTATTACTTCGTTAACAAATAATGTTATTAAAAAATCAAATTTCACTCTACCTAAACGGAGAGCGACTATTCTAATTCTCTTCATTTCTTCTTGTAGATATTCCCACGGATATCTCCCCAAACAAACTCACAAAAATAACCTAAATCGCCCAAGTACCTTTCTCCCAATTTCCAAAAGATCCAGCAATTTTCGAAGCCTCGCAGTAGTCTCCATCAATTGTTATTGTATCAGGAAAGAATGAAAATCAATCATTTCTTATTGACTCGTTGCAACCGAGTGCCCCGGCAATTATCTCTGAGAAATCTGGCGCGATATTCCCATCTCCCGAGAAAATGATTTCGTGCAGTGTCCACTTCGGTTGCGAGACACCGGGGTGTTCATTCGTGCGGAAAAATGCATTGTTTCCTCGTCACCTGGTCGGCCCGCGATACATACGAGAAGACGACAAGCAATCGCACGTGGGAATGTTTCCGCTTGCACCGGCTTCGAATCCTCCGAGAGTATTTCTTTGCCCCCCCCCTAACCCCCTCCCTCATCCCGCCCTTGCGTAATCAGCACACTAGAAGGGCCGTGGGGGAAGATATTTTTCCGGGTCAGGCGAGTACGACACAGACAGTTGCACCGTGTGGATGTCATCGACCGCCTCTCCGTCCCGAGCGTGAGAGAGAAAAGGAGAGAGGGAGAGAGAACAAAGTGGGCCGACGACGTGGATGAGTCGGGGAATCCTCGCGCAGCTTCGTGTATGTATTGCGCAAACCAGGTGGCCCCAAGACTCACCTGGTCCTAGCCCGGTAAACGCCACTTTGGCTTTCGCCACACGTGTCGAAATAGCTGAGCCCATCGCTGCCCCCCATAAGGGCGTAAAGTACATAACTCCGCTCTTTAAATCGCCGAGATTGTACGCTCGTCTCCTCGCTACACACCGGATGCTCCTTTGTGCTTCTCTCTCCCGTTGATCTCTCAACGAACGTTCATCTAGTTAGGGCACCTTGCGATTCCCTTCTGCCTCCCTCCATGAAAGATTCGTTATTCATTCGAGACCCTACGATGCGGACGACTCTCTCGGTGCCTCGACGTATCAATGAGAACCGACTGTATTACGAGATTGCAGTTTTTTTTTTTTTTTCGATCCAACTGTTTTTCCTGGTGGATACTGGAATGCGTGCAATTTTTGGTGCAGTCCGGTATTTAAGTAATAATTATTAAGGGGTTACGTGGGTTTTCTAAGCCGAAAAAAAGCATATTTTCTCTATTTAAAAAAAAATATATAAATTATTTTATTCAAAATGTTAAGTACATATAAGAGCAACATTTCAATAATATTGTAACAAAAATTTCATCCAAAAATTTGGGAAATTCCCAAAGGCTCTCTCTCCTAGACTTTTGCTCCGATTGACTTAAAACTTTGGGAGAATATTCTAGACATATTGGACTATTAGGTAATAAAATTTAAAAAAAGGATTTTTTGAAATTTTCAAACCTACGTAACCCCTTAATAGTGTTTTTCTAAATAATAAATAGCAATATAAGAATAATAAGGAATAGGTAGTGGTTTTAGAATAATAAACGAGTAGGGTAATTCCCCTATGAGATATCAATATTTTAATACTAAAAATATTAAAGACGTATTTATGAAGTAATACATAGTAACATTTAAATAATAAAAATTAGTAGTCCTATTGGAATAAAAAAATAATGCTAGGCTTTAAATAATAAATAGTATTTACATGATAAATAATAAATAATAGTACTTGAACAACAACAAAAAATACATAGTAGTATACGAATAATACACTTTGACCCGTGACTGTTTCTTTTTATTTCTAAATCTAAAATCTAAATCCGAACATTTTTAAATGCAACCATGGTTGCAAAAATTATTATCATACATCTTGGATGCTGCCCAAGCGATCAAAGAGCCCTCGGCATATTACGAGCAATGAAGAAATCCTTGTCGAATAATCGTATAGCACAACGGCGAATTTTATCCCGGAAGAAGCGTCTTCACGTTGGACGGGAATCTCGCTCGTTTCCTTCTGCCAAAGGGCGAAGGGCTCATTTTTGGCGGGAAACTTCGTAGCAATAGACTGTGAAGGCAAGTGGTCTCTGGATCGATGGAAGACGAATCTCGTACGTGAGACGGCGGGAATTCCCAAGCGAGGCCCGTTCACCCTTGTCGAGTGGAGAGTCGAGCGCAAGGTGGCTTTTCCCCTCTCTCATCCCACTAACCAATATTCCTTTCTCTGCCCGCTCTTTCTCTCTCTCTCTCTCTCTCTTTTGCTGTTACGTACACACCCGAGGCTGTTTACTGACATATTTGGCGCGCTCACACAAGCTCACCCTCCAATGTTGCGGGAAGCAAAAGAAATAGGGAGAGAGAGAGAGAGAGAGAGAGAGAGAGGGGTGACAGGGTGCAATGAGATTTGTAGGGCGTACATTTAATAAAAGCGCGCGCGCAGCTTGCGGGAATTCCCACACGCAATGAACGAGGGCGCAGACTCGCGCAATTTCCACCCCTCGAAGGAGAAACACCCGACACTCTTTCGCATCGGAATCTTTTCCATTTACTTTCCCTTCTCTCTATGTCTCCCTCTACTCTTGTCGTTGCTGGCAAAGAGAAAGCTTACCTGCGGATTTCATGGATTCTCCAACGATGGCCGTTGCCAAAAATTCTCCTCCCCTCGTTCTCTCCCGTGGGAGAAGCTCGTGATGAGTCTCAAAACCCTTTTCTCTTCATTCCCCTAAAAACTTACGTAAGATTCTTCTCCCATTTATCAAATGTGCTCCTCAAAAAACAAACAGATGAAACAAACCCTACATGGGCAGTAGGCCTTTTGTTTCGCTTGTGATAACCGGAAGGAAGAATCTCCTGATATATTTTGCTACCATACGTGCATACATGCACCTATACATATTATTATATTTATCCGGGAAAAAGATATTTCGCAGCCGTTGTATTTATGTAATGTTAACTACCAGCACATCTGGCTGTCAGAGAAAGGTCCTTTAAATTTCAAATCGTTGATTTTGTCAACGGCTCGTGGAAGGGCGTTCGTAAGAATGCTTACATTTATCTAAAGGTTATTTGGAAGACCCTGAGATATACGTAACGTTGAATATGAGGATAGTACTGAGACGAGGAGCCTCGAAGCAGTCTTCAAAATCGAGTAAGGGTTACAGTACCTTTCAGTTTGCCAATAGCCAACCCTCGTGTGCCAGCTTCTTTAAACGCCCGCTGCGCCTGATTCAAGATCCTCCCTCCGTATATTTGCATACACACGCAGGAAGTAACAGTGAAAAAACGGGTTCGGTCTCTCTCTCTCTCTCTCTCTCTCTCTCTCTCTCTCTCTCCAAGCACGTGCTAAGGGAACAATCCACGAGTTCACTTACACGAGTACGTACCGTGCTCGTCGTTCGCCCCTAATACGAGTATGGCCCTGAGAAATAGAAAGAATAAATATATTTGTAAGGAGGGAGGGTAAACGAAGCTTTGGTAGGTGTAGGTAAAGCATTGTATTGTTGAGAGTGCGTGAGCGTACGCGCGGCGTCATAGCTGGTGCAAGCATTAGCCGGAGCAGCTGCTCGCGATTTCTCACGCGTCCAAAAGCCACCCCGAGACAATCGAGTTTGATTCCCCCGTGTGCGTACGATGAGGACGAAGACTTGGAAGAAACGGGGCTTGCCTCGTCCCAGAAGAAAAACGAGCTGAAGAGAGAAGGAAAGAGAAACAGAGGGTGGCGGGGGGGGGGGGGGAGAACTCGCGGAATTGGGAGGAACTGGGGTCACCTACTACCCTTCGTGCTTGCCTGTATGCGTATTCTTTTTATTCTCATTCTCTCTCTCTCTCTCTCTCTCTCTCTCTCTCTCTTGACTCGTTTTTGTATCCAAACGTTCGAGCAGTCTTAAAACATATAATTAGCATCCCACCGTGTCTCGCGGTTGTCCCGTGAAATTTTTTGGACAATGCTACATGTACACACGGTAAAAAGTGAATTCGAATTGCATGACTTGTACTACTTACTATCGGAAGCAAGCGCCCCAAGAGAACATAAATATATCAACGATATTTTCAATGTTGCAAGACCATCGGCGCAAAATTCACCTCTCGCACAGACGCATAAATAATTCGTTGCTCTTCCGTATATAGAAAGTCGATCTGTCTGAGCCTCGACATTAGAATAGAACGAGACACTCAGCTGTCTCTGTTCTCGATCACTCTCCCTCTCTCTCTCTTTCTCTCTCTTTCGCTCTCTATTTCTTTTCGGCGATGCGACATGCATAATGCACCTTTCGCGTCTGGTAGATCGCGCGTCGATGGCCCCCAGGTTCCGGGGAGATCCTGCTGGCCCGAAAAGAAATAATGTAAAAAGTGTGCGATCGTCTCGTTCGATAATCCGTCGCGAAGATCTCCAGACGAGGTGAAACGTACGCGCGAAGCCTTGCGAGACAGCCATGACGATGACCAGATCTGACCCGCCTGTCGTCTCTTTCTCTATATAGTGTATGTTGATCGTAAACGCAGCTAGCTGGGTCAGCGAAAATCTATTTTTTACATTCGGTCTAGCGTACTTGAACAAAGGTAAAAATTAATTTTATAAATATCATATACAACGTCTATAGACATATACATAGAGTGTTTTATTAAAATTAACCCTTTCGAATATCATGATATAATTCTTGTTTATTTATTTGCTTGCCTCATTTTTATCATTATACAAAATCTTTTTTTTTCGCAGATTTAGAATGTATATTTCCAAATGAAAATCCGCAAAAATATTTTCGTGATTTTCATAGATTGAATATGACGAATTGATTGCGTCCAACGAAGCAAACATCAAAGGCGAACATTAGGCCACTCTAGGATTTTCCAAAAATCGATTTTTTGTTTTTTTTTTTGTTAAAAATGTACCTAGTACCTATAAAATTATATTCAAAAAGATTATGGGTGTGAAAGATCTCTAAGTACTCGATTTTCGAATTCTACCGCAACCCCTCTTGATTCATGTCGTGACTTTCTGCTAACTTTAAACGCGTTTATCTCAAAATTACATTTTTCAAGTAGGCCGGACTCATAACTCAAACCAATTTCAACCGATTCACTTGAAATTTTAACTCTATATTTAGAATTACATTTTCTGATGCACTACGTAGGATTTTTTAAATTATATTGCATAGTTCCTTTTTTATAAAAAAATTTCTGACGATTTTCTCATGACAGTTTATACTTTTTGTTGTAGAAACTCGCCATTTCGACAAAAAACAATATATCAAAATCCTACGTATTTCTATAACTATTCTTATATATAATCGAAAAAACTTTAGTGTCTCATGATAACTTAAAAATTGTAGAAGCTGTTGGTCCGGCCATTGACCTTCCAGCAATAAAGGCGTCATCGGAAAAATGCTGCACAGTCGCCATTTTGACATGTATCGCTGTGAGAAAATAATTTTGTACGGTCAATTACGTGTATAACAAAACCCCTATTCTGTAATCCCGATTTATTTTATGGTTTCGCTGAAAAAAAAAATCACAAAATATGCCCTTTTTGGCCTCTACAGTGGCTTAAAGCCTTAAGTTTTTTCTGTACAGACATCCACAGGACACGTAATCGTCAACTTTGTTTTTTTTTTTAATAAACTTATCCACTTTTCAATGCACCGATCGAAGCAGTGCGTTATTCCCTACACGAAAGTATTACATCGATTGGTGCATTATATAAAATACATTCGTTTTAGAAGAAAAAAAAAACGAGTTGACTTTTGCACTCTGCGCAGCTATATAGAAAAAAAAAATTTATTTGTAGTAGACAATGTGACTGCTAAGAGTAATTAATTTTTGTCGTAATCATCTTTGAGTCTCGTCAACAGTTTTCAAGATATTCGAGTGGGCCGATTTGAATCAGACACACTCTGGGTATACATGTTGATACATGTTTAATTACTATTATTTATTATTTATATTTAAATATATATATTTTTAAAACGTGGCCAACATTGTTTTTGTTCTTTCTTAGTCTGATGCTCGCGGGATCGCCTGAGACCGAATATATATATATATATAAATGTATCGAGGAAACGAGTACCGCCAACTGTGCATGTGTGCGTGTACGTTCCGCGATGCTAGACGCGTATCTTCCGCGGTAAAAAATATGCATTTGAGAGTGCGCGCGAGTGAGCATGAATTATGCAGGCGAGGCCGAGGAGGCCACGAGACACACAGGCTCTTTATGCAACGAGAGATCTCTTACCGGGACCGCTCCTGCTGACCTAGAACCTCTCCTCCCCCTTCCGTCTCGCCCTCTCTCTCTCTCTCTCTCGCTCTCTCTCTATCTGCCCCTCTCCTACGTAAACCCGTCAAACTCTAAGAGCCAGATCTATCCGCTGGGTTGTAGCCACAATACGCGGCGAATTTTACTAGGACATTCAGCGGAGGAGCAGCCCCGCACGTTGTCTCATTCAATGGAACACAACTCGACGGTCGAAACGTCCTGAATCGTGATCTATACCTTGCTCACCGAAATAACTTGGAACTGACTGTGGAAGTAACTGGAAAATAACAGTACGCAAATATGCTTCGAACTCAAGCGCCCCCGTCTCGATCGAACGGAAAGAGAAAAAAGAAAATGAAAAAAAAAAAAAAAACAAGAAGGAAGAAAAAATAAAGCTGCGATGACCCAGAAAAATAAAGGAATATTCTATTGTAGCCGACAATCGAAGGATCGTTGGTGAATATCGTCACAGGATTTGCAAAAGAGGACGAAAAGGATACTCGCCCGTGAGTTTATCTTCCATCGAATCTGCCTTCCCCCCGCCCCCCTCCTTCGCTCTTCCTTGGGGACGGGAGCACTGACAAATAATTATAAATCGTGTCAAGAGTTCGCTCACACTTTGCACTCGTAGGACCTACAATGACGTTGTTCTTCCTGCGCCGCGACATTCACGAATAAATGAATTCGCGATGATCTCCTTGGACGAGAGATCCAGACGGATCCTGGCGAAAAACAAAACAGAAGGTCATTTGCAATGCGGTCACTTTGTATTTAGAAGTCATCGTGTTCTTTACACGAAACTCAATCGATACGAAAAACGTTTGAGAATTTATCTGTTGTCTATGAAACAACAACAAAGCCAAACAGCGATAATTATTAATATTTGGCATGTAATTTTTTTTTTTTGCACGGTGTTAAAAAATGGCAACTGGGAGGTTGTCAAGTGAAAACAGTTCGTCTTATTTATTCCTTAAACTAATTATTTTAGTGACTATAACAATTTGTCTTCAACGTATTCACTGAATTATTACGAATTATTCAATTTAATGTACGTATCGAATTTTTACGAATTATCTCGGATTTTTTGCCAAGGCGATATAATAACAAGTTGGGGGGCTGTTATCAGCGACTGAGAAATTCTAAAAAAAAAAAGTGGTAAATAGATTTCGCGGTAGAGCATTGAATTCCGTCGCCGTCGACGAGACGTCAACTCGCGGGCGTCCGTTTTGCTGTCCTTCCTGCTGCTACATGTAAACACACGCGCGCGCATGTTACGTGTACCGTCGATTAATTAAAGCACCGGCGTCTCACAGTGATTGCCGGAGAGCAACGAGGGCGAGAGGATTAACCGCGAGTAGGAGGAAGGGAAACCGCGAGGGGAAAGGGTAGATAGCGGAGAACGCTCTGATAGCAATTAAATTAAAGCGAGATCTCGTCGCTCCGATAAGCAGACAATTAATCAACGAATCGCGACAATCGGACATTTCATTAACTAGTTGTGCCGACCAACCGCGCGCGCGATGATTCGCGAATCGTAAATGCCACTCAACTCGCACGCCACGACACTTATATTTTATTGCAACGATCGCGAATATGTGCATTTATAGGGCGATAGAAAATGCATGTATTCATTTTTACGTCGAGTCACGTGCGTAGAGGGAAAGTGGGCGGGAGTGGGACAAAATGACTCGTCGATGTGGTGCAAATTGAGAAATCAATTTCGTTCCATTCGATTCAGTTTACTTCCGTTCAAAGCGATCCGAAGAGCGTCAAAGCTGTTATCCTTCCTTCGCGAACCGAACAAGTTTCGAAATTTTTAATCACGAATAATGAAAATTACTGTTTCGGTCAAGGTGAAAAAGATTGCCAGTGTAATCCTGTTGCATCTAATATTTTTTCTTGCAAACTATAGTGATTTGGGCCTTTTGAATTTAATTTTGTCTTTTTCCCTTAGCTTTACATACTAAAAAGATTGCAATATTTTTAATTACTTCAGACATTCTGAATTATTATGTAATATCTATTCTGAATTATTCTGCTGAAATTCCCTTGGTCCTGGTCCCATTTTTGTGTCGTCAACTTTAAGTATGTATTGGTTCTCATACATCCCCGAACTGCTTAAAAAAAAAAACATTCAACAATGATTTCGACATTCAACTATCAGACCCAAATGTGTTTGAAAATACCGAATCCAATTACATCAGCCGATAAAAGCCTCATTGTTTTCCATCACAGGCAAAACCAGACCCAATGAATCTGAAACTCGCACCAGCGACAAGTTGGTGTGCAACCAGGTTAAAAAAAAACTGAAACCTTATTTTTAAACTCGACGATAAACATTAATGTCCCGTTTTTTTTTGGCAGGCAGCGTATCTAAAATCCTCACTAAACCCAATTTATTTCACAGGCCGTTTCGAGAGTTAATAATGATCCGCGGATTACGCAGATACCTTGATTTCTCTTCCGCGCTATTTTTTTTTTTTTTTTTTTATCTTGACACAGCGATCCACGCAGTGCAATTTTTGCGCAATTAATTCGGAGCTCCGTATTGGAGTAGCATACACGCGGCAATTTAAAAGTGAATCCACGAGGAGCTAATACTTTGCGATATCATTTATGAGCTCGCGAGAGTGCTGTGTCCCCCCGAGCGGTATCGGAGAGAATACACAGACGTATTCGTACCTGTATATATATATATACATCGATGGGGGAAGAGCCACCTGTCCTCGGAGCCTGTTCGCCCGGTCGGATCTCGACAAATTAATTAACGAGGCCAATAATAATTTAAGCCCACTCGCTTTTGCCTGGCTCTTTTTCCACATCGTAAATTTCAATCTGTATTAAATCCAGGCAAGTTGTCGCGGATATTGAAGCCGAGTATTTTAATGGATTATGCCGGAATGAAGTGTCCATTCCGAGGTCTCTCTCTCTCTCTCACCCTCTCTCGTGTTTGTACCGCTGTGGTCTCGGGCAAGGTGTGATAGGTAACCGCAAAGCCTCGTTGAAAGAATCCCGGCGAAAGACGAAGAAGAGGAAGAAGAGAATCGTTGCAAAGCGTGGGCGAGATAGCGAGGGTCACTCTCTCGCTCCCTGGTCGGCATGGATAATTATTGGTCACGCCACAGTATTGCTGGTCAAGGGGCAAAAGCTTTGAGAAAGGGAGAGAGAGAAAGCAAGTCCGCATGGACTGACCACCGAAGATTCCATGTTATTTTCGCTGAGTACATTCATTATCGGATTTAGAGGAGCCGCAGTCTACTCTCTCTCTCTCTCTCTCTCTCTCTCTCTGTTCGTTTATCTCTCGGTCGAGGTAAAACACTCCCTCGTGTACGCTCACCCTGTTCCCTCGCAGCACCGCTCATTCACTCGCGGATTTTCTCACTCGCACTCACGTTCGATTTTGTGGGACGAACTGCCGTCGAGGTTTATCGTCGTCGCAAACGCCCACGCTCGATAAGCCCGAGACAACCTCGTGACCCTCCGGCGCATCAAATTCTCGTCGGCTCAATCGGAGCTCGTTTCTTTTTTTTTCTCATTCTCTCTTACGTCAACTCGAATACCGAGTGGCCAATTTGTTCGCCGGTTCTGCTTTTGCTTATGGCACCGCAGTCATTTTTTATTTTAAGTCAAATTATTGTCTGTGACATATCGTCGAAAACAAATCGTTGCTCTTCCAGATTGAAGAGGATTCCTTTTAGATTCGATTTTCTTTTTCTTGTTGGTACTAATTTCAAACAGCCGAAAAATTTCGATATACTTATTTCATCATAATTGTCAAATCGCTAAATCTTTGAGTAAAAAAATCTTATTGATTGCATATAGCAACTAAACCTCATTGACGAGAAGCGGGCATTTCAGTTGCACAGTGTGCAATTGAACTTCGAAAAAAAAAAGAACCGCAGTATTGATTTTTTGTCTCGGGTCGAAAAAAAGTGGATGCAGCTAAAGTCCCCGGTTTATTTTTGTCGCTTAACTCTATCCTTCGCATGAAATAATGAACTTCGCGGATCTTGACGGAGCGAGAATTCGTGTCGCGAATGTAATTCTGGTTGAAGCGCGAGTGTCGCGCTCGGTCAATTGCGGCCAATTGCAAAACGTTCCCATTCGCGTTCGATAATCGATAGGAATCCACGGTGGGTGGTGGTGACGGTGGTTTATGCGCTCTCGAACGCCACAAATATACGATTTACGTGTCGAGATTCGTACGAAGCAGACCACGAACTTGACGTTTATACCGTCAACACATTTCCGTGTGAACGATCCTATTCTTCGCAAATATATAC